>CM039507.1:21992809-22562809 GCA_022432975.1 Begonia masoniana
CTTTTTTTTTTTTTTTTTTTTTTTTTTTTTTTTTTTTTTTTTTTTTTTTTTTTTTTTTTTTTTTTTTTTTTTTTTTTTTTTTTTTTTTTTTTTTTTTTTTTTTTTTTTTTTTTTTTTTTTTTTTTTTTTTTTTTTTTTTTTTTTTTTTTTTTTTTTTTTTTTTTTTTTTTTTTTTTTTTTTTTTTTTTTTTTTTTTTTTTTTTTTTTTTTTTTTTTTTTTTTTTTTTTTTTTTTTTTTTTTTTTTTTTTTTTTTTTTTTTTTTTTTTTTTTTTTTTTTTTTTTTTTTTTTTTTTTTTTTTTTTTTTTTTTTTTTTTTTTTTTTTTTTTTTTTTTTTTTTTTTTTTTTTTTTTTTTTTTTTTTTTTTTTTTTTTTTTTTTTTTTTTTTTTTTTTTTTTTTTTTTTTTTTTTTTTTTTTTTTTTTTTTTTTTTTTTTTTTTTTTTTTTTTTTTTTTTTTTTTTTTTTTTTTTTTTTTTTTTTTTTTTTTTTTTTTTTTTTTTTTTTTTTTTTTTTTTTTTTTTTTTTTTTTTTTTTTTTTTTTTTTTTTGACGAGGAATATGATCAATGACTATGAATGATGAATATGATCAATGACTATGAATGATGAATATGATCAATGACTATGAATGATGGATATGATCAATGACTATGAATGATGATTTCGAGCAAAGACATAAACAAGAAAAGACTTATGAGCATGTGATTTTCCCAAATTATGCATTCATGCATCCATGTTAGTGTTGCATTCCTTACTAAGCATTAGGCTTATAGTTTAAACCTTATGATGTAGGTGACGAGTTTTCGGGTGAGGAACTCAAGGTCAATGAAGATGTCTAAGCTTGGTTGCTGGAGGATGCTCAGTGTGACAGTGAAGGCTGGATAGGCGATTAAGTTCCCTGGTTATGCTTATAGTAAGTTAGAATAGTTTATGATGAACAAATAACTAAGTAGAACAAAACTTCTTATAACAATGAGATTCGAATTTGAATGGTTTGACTTCAGAGTCTGAATACGACTTTAAGGATTATTGAATGGTTTGTGTTGCTTCAGTCTTCCGCTATGCGTATTTTTGGATGAATTTATGATCCCTGCCCATTGAGGTTTATAGTTACTAAGTTAAGAATCGGGTGAGTTGTGATATGTTCTATCGGATAAAGAGGTTTGATGATTATAGTGTTTCACTGCCGTATGATAGAAGCTGGATGAGGCAATCACCCGGCTGACGTCATTGGCGGATGTCAATAGATGAGAGTTAAACGATCCAGTCTTTCGGATGACGTCACCGGAAGATGTAGTATGACGTCACCGGAAGATGTAATATGTTTCCTCGCCGGATGATCTAAGGAGTCTTTTACCGGATGATATAAACATGGTTTTGTCGTCTAGTGACCGGATGATGTAAGTGATAATTTGTCGTTTAGTGATCTAGAGCTTGTAAGCTATCGGAAGATGTCTTAGATGAACACGTGAATTTCACATGTCTATCGGTAGATGTTTTAAATTGGTCACACGAGATGCACGTGATCGTCGGTCGATGCGAGTATTCGCACCTGCCGATAGGTGTTTAAATGAGTCATGTGGGGTGCACGTGCCATCCGGAAGATGCAATGTCTATCGGTTAATGCATGCAGACCCATGCAACTTGTACGTCGATTGGAAGCATGTACGAGGGACTAACTTCCCATCCATTAAGTTGAAGTCTTTAAGCCCGTTAGGTATACTGTTATTAAAGAAAAAAAAAAGAGAAGGGAAAAGAGTTCAAATATGAGTTAAAGTTTTATGTAAAGTCAAGAATGTCGTGGCGATCCTCCCCGGGTTGTTACAGTGGTTTTTATCAAATCTTGGAGTAATGCATGGATTTAAGTAGTTTTGAATGATTTTTAGTAAAAGGCTCAAGTTCTTTTGGTAGTCGGAGTTTTCTTTGTTTAGAATGAAATTGTTGCTATGCTATTTTGTTGTGTATTTTTGATCTATCGGTAGATGATGTCTATCGGCAGATGACGAGTATTTTTGGTCTATCGGTGGATTTAGTCCATCGGTAGAAGTCGAGAGTTTTGTCTATCGGTGGATGTAGTCCATCGGTGGATGTGAGTATTAAAATTTGTCGTTTTGTGACCGGGTGATGTCGAGTATTATATCTATCGGATGATGTAGGCAGTAGATTTGTCGTTTTGTAATCGGAAGATGTAGGAAGAAATTTGTCGTTTTGTGATCGGCAGATGTTACTTGAGGATTTTGTCGTCTAGTGACCGGATGACGCAACTTGTTCTATCGGTAGATGTGTGCAGCCGATGCGTCGTCGACAGATGTGAGTAGATGACGTGTGAAGTCGACGTGTCGATTCTGTCTCTGCTTTCACCGCTGAGACTTTTGTCTCTACTTCTACCGCTGGCACTGTTTGGCAGTAGAAGCCTTCTATTTCTGTTTCTGCCTCTATCGTTGACTTTGTTCAGCGGAAGACGCGTTTGACTTTTTACGAACTTTAAGTTTTTCACGCTTAAGCCTTCATTTCTTTTGACTGAATTATTTCTTAATATTAAAGATGATTATTCAAACGTTGTTTTATAGTTTTGCTCAACTCTGTTCTGCTCAAATGATTTTTCTGCTGCAAACTTTCAATGTTTACCTTGTAAAATGTCAAATTTTGTCCACTGAATTTTTAGAATTATCTCAAAAATCCTATAGTTTGGTTCAGTATCTTGAGTAACGAACCGAGTTCAGAAAACTCGGGGCGTTACACGCTGCCGCTGCACGCAGCGCGCGCATCGCCCAACCGGGTGCGCACAGCACCCAGGTAGCGCGCGCGCTGGGTGACTCCCCACGCACCACGCATGAGCCAGGGCCGATCGATCGGCAACTTCTCTGTATTTTTGACTAAAAACCATAAAAAAACGTCGATCGATCGCCCCTCCGGCGCGATTGATCACCTGTGCGCGTCCTGGGCGCGCACACTGCGCGCCCCGTGCGTGCACCACAGGCGCACCCCACGAGCACGCACCGCGCGCAACTAGAACGCCACCCATGCCACAAGCGCACCTTTTGGCTCCTTTTTCACACTTAACCATTTTTTTCCACTTCAACCATCTACTCTTCACTTTAAACTTCTCTAAAACCTTTCCCAACCTCTTTAAACACAAAATACATCAAAACTCCCAAAAACCCGACTCAAAAACGTATCCAAAAACGTATTTAAAATCCACGAAAACAAATTGCATGGATCACTCTAAAAACCGAGCATATCCTTACAGGTTTAAAGTACCTAAAGTCATCAAATACAATCCAACCTAATCCATAACACAAACATCTAACATAAACACGGAATTTCCTAAAGCATCCCCAAAAAAAATCTGTTTATCAAACCATTCAGAATAACATAACTCCAAGCATAAATCCACTATACAATTCACAAAAAAATCAAACTTCCTTATACATCCTAAAATCTATCACATTACCCAATATCAATCTAGTTCACACCTATTTACCACAAAATGGCTCGGAGCACACCCACAAGTCTATAAGCCTGGCCAAAACACTTACCGTCGCCACGAGCCCCCATCCACCGACCATCTATACTTGATCATCGAGAGGAGGCTCCTCATCTTCGTTCTCGTCACCTACATCATACGATAAACACATTAAGCTAATGCTTAGTAAGGGGATGCACTAAAACATATGTACACATAAATGCATGGTTTCTCAAAACATGTTCATTTTCACTTATTTTCGTTACATAACATGGAAGAGTAAGTTTAGGCATGAGTAGTCCCAGGCACCACCCTGTCTACCCCGTAGACCACATACTTGCCCTGAGTTGCCATGATTGAGTGTATTGTCTTGCCATGAGTTGCCATGATTGTGCCCTGCGCCCCTACTCATCCTTAAACCTTACTCAATATTACATAATTTACTTCGTTCATCGGAAGAGAAATCACCGGAGAAGGAGACGTTGATCGGCGTTGGAGAAATGGCGTGGAAGAGGAGAGAAAATGTCGCAAGGGGGAGAGGGCTCACGTTGTCTGGAGAAGAAATGAGAGGGGGGGAGGGGGGGGGGGGGTGGAGTTGTGATTTTTTATTTAAAATTTGGCCATGCAAATTATGAGTTTGACCCTCCCTTTATTCTTTACTTAATTTGTTATTTCTCTTATCGATTTGGATTCCCAAAATTTCTTTATTTCACTAAAAATTCGAATTTATTCCTAGGGTTTTAACAAAATTTTTCGTTCACAAAACAGGCTTAATTTACTATATTTATGAAAATACCCTTTATAGCAGAAAACCCAAAAATCTGAAAAACCCGGGTGTTACATGTTCTATGTTTTCCGTACGTTTTGAAATTGATTGTTAATGATGCGTTGAAATAATATCAAAATTGTACGAAAGACTGTCAAATATGTTAAATCTTCACCGGGAAGACTACAACAGTTTAAGAATTGCATCGACAGTGTAGAGAGTACCTTTAAAGGTAATGTAACCCTAAATGTGTGTACTAGATAGAACTCCATATACTTGATGTTAGATAGTGCTTAAAAATATGAAAAAACTTTTGAAAAAATAGGAGAATGTGATAGTCATTTCATATCAGACATGAGAGAAGAACAACCTCCTATGAGTAAAGATTGGGCTAATATTAGAGAATTTTGCAAAGTTTTTAAAGTTGCTTTATGACTCAACTAACACTGTTTCAGCTTTATTGCATATTACATCTAATTTGTACGTCAACGAAGTATGTCAGTTGAAGATGATTATTCATAAGTATGTCGAGGGTGACAATATGCTATTGAGGAAAATGGCTCTAGGGATGCAGAACAGTTTGACAAGTATTGGAGCACTTTTGAAAAGTTCAATACTCTTGTCTTTGTGGCGGTCCTTCCTGATCCAAGATGCAAGTCAAAATTATTAAAACATTGTTTAAGTATCTTAGTGGGCAATGAAAGAGTTGCTGATTTTATGAAAAAAGGGGAGAATGTAATAGAAAGAATATATTTGGAGTACAAAGGTGATTCAAATGATAAGTTTCTAAGTTCAAGTGTTGAGTTTCCAAATGCAACAAATATTGTATTCTCTACATATTTTGATAATTCTCTAGAATATGATACTTCCATTACTATGTTAGATTTGATAAGTATATGACCGAGAAACTTGAAAAATACTCAGATAGTTGAGACATATTAACATGGTAGAAGTTGAACTCTCGCAAGTATTTGATTTTAAGTAAAATAGCCAAAGATGTGTTAATCATTCCAATTTTGACTTGTCGCTTCAGAATCATCATTTAGTTATGGTGGTCATATTGTGGACTCATCTCGTACATCTCTATTACCAACGACAATGGAAGTTATTATTTGCACTCAAAGTTAGATTCATTTTTAAAACTCCAAGTTGTATGAGGCAATGGATTATCATCAAACTATCTATGAAAGTACTTATTTATTTTAGGGTAATTACCATAAAAAACCTTTAAGTATTGGTTTTTTTTTTAAACCGTAAAGTTTCAATCATAACAATTCAAATCTTAAACTATTAAAAATATAACAAAACAAACCCTGTCGATCAGCCGATCTCCGTCCGTTCTCAAAAAATGCCATAGAACGGACAATCATTCTACGACAAACGGCCGTCCGTTATTTTAAATGTCACGTGGCACTTGATACGTCGGATCAGACCACAGGTTAGATGTGGACACCCTCTGTTTCACGTGTGATGCACGGTGCTCAAGAACAGTTTACTGTTTTCAGAGTACAGCCGACCGTTCTCCCGCAAACAGCCTACCGTTCTTCGAGAATAGCCACCTATTCTGCAAGAACAACCAAACGTCTCGGTATATTGACCGAGGACGCAGAACGGTCGACTATTCAGGATAATCGTCAGACCGTTCCCGAGAACAGCCGACTGTGTCAGGCTATTGACCCTCCGTTCTGAGGATAACGGTTGGACGTTCTACAACAACAGCCAACCATTCTTGGAAAATAGACTGCTGTTGCGGGCTATTGACCCTCCATTCATGAAATTAAGGCTGAGAACGGATAGTCACCACCCGTGGAATAGCTGTCTGTTCCCCGATAGTTTATATAGGAACAAAAGCTAGAAACTCATCTCCACCTTCGAAAAATCTCAAATCCTCACGGCCCTTTTGCGATTTTTCTCAAAATTCCAATAATTTTACGCTCCACTTTGTTGATTTGTCCATTATCAAGTGTTTCCATTGATTTTCAGCCGAAATTCGACAAATCCGAGCCCCTAAATTCACAAAAAAAATTTCCAAAAATTTCCCTTAAATGGTTGAGAGATTGATTATTAGGTGAAAAGTTGGGTCATCGCAACGTCGGGCATCATCAACGTCGCAAGGAGGTGCGACACAAGGTGTCCTGACTAACCGTCCAGACGTGTCGCGATCGCGACCTAGGTTCTTGTCGCTTGAATTTCGCAATCAGATGTGTAAAGAGTAGTTTGAGCTGGATCAATTACACCGCTCGGTGATGCATTCAAAGACAGTTGACTTTAAAGGTTACGAGTCCCTAGAGATCCAGGAGATGCTCGACATAATCAGCCTACACGGGGTCTACAGTGTGCAATGGGAAAGCTGTGACCTAATTGTTTGCTTATTTTTTGCGAATTTGACCTTTAGCGGAAGGTCGAGAATTATAAAGACGTACATCCTGGGTATAGAGATTGAGGTTACTCCAAAGACGGTCAATGAGTTGATCGGGTTTGCCGGAGAAGAGGCAAAGAGATACTACCATGCCTCCCAAGAATTTCATTTTGTCGGATCGGATGAGGGAGTACAGTTCATGAGGCAAATTCATCGCAACTCTAACATTGCGGGGTTCGTGAAGCCAAGATCCAGATATTTGAATCTTAGACCTTGGGTCATTCACAACATGTTGTCCCATACCATCCTACCGTGGCATGGACATAGAGATCTCATGAGCTGCATTGATCTCTATGTCATGAAGAAGTTGTACAACGGGAGGTAGTTTGACTCTAGATTCTTGATTTTAAGTCACATCTGTGAGATCGGGTGAACACGCAACAAGTACCTGTCCTACAACACGTTGATACAGAAGATCGTTGAGCAATTCGAGATTGAGCTCCCTTCTAGAGATCAGATGAAAACACAACGGCCCGCCGACGTATTTGATAGACTTCATTTGATTCGGATGGGCCTAGTTGAAGTCGACGGGACATAGATTGGGAAGAGAGATCAAGAGGCATCCACCTCTCAGGATGTTCCTATAGAGGAAGCCCCAGTGCAGCCAGAGATAAAGTCTCTCGCAGAGAGACTACGTCAGCTCGAAGTGAGACAGACAGAGTCCCATAGAGAGGTGATGGAGTTCCATAGATAGATGATGAAGTACTTTAGAGGGATGATGGACTTCCATAGAGATACGAGGAAAATCATCCAGGATTGGATGGAAGCCGATGACGACGTGTCCAACCACCCTCCCTGTCATCTTAGTTTATGTTTTGTAGTTTACTTTATTTACTTTAGTTTAACGTAATTTAGTTGTAGCTACAAAATTCTGAAATTGTTTGGTGATCATAAATATGTCATTTGAATATGCATGAACTGTTTGAAACTACTTATAGGGGAGTCATAAAACAAAGGAAATTCTGTTCGATTTTTCAACTTTTTTTTTTCACTAAATTACACATTTTAAAAAATTAAGGGTAAAAAAAATACCAACTAATATTGGATTGACTTGAAAATGTGACGTATGTTCAACAACCAAGACAGATAATAGGAAAATTTCGTGGACTTTTATAGCACTGTACGATTTTATTTTCTTTGGTGAATTAAATCATAAAACATACTTACATTACACATTATAAAAAATTAAAGGTAAAAAAAATACCAAACTATGTGTTGTAAAACGTCCATTTTAGTGCCATGTTCTCAGCCCTAATTTCATGAATGAAGGGTTTTTAGCTTGTAACAGCCGTTCATTCTCTAATAACGGTCGGCTGTTGTTGTAGAACGTCCGATCGTTCGATTTAGAATGGAGGGTAAATAACCCAACACGGTCGGCTGTTCTCTGGAACGAGCGGATGATTATCGTGAACAAACGACTGTTCTCTGCCCTCAGTTACCAATAGAGGGTCAATATCCTGGAACGGTCGGTTGTTCTCACAGAACGGGCGGCTGTTCTCGAAGAACGATCGGCTGTTTGTGGGAGAACGCTGGAAATAGCCGACCGTTCCTAAGTACTGTGCACTGCACATGCAACGGAGGGTGTCCACATCCAACCTATGCGTTCGATCCGACGTGTCAAGTGCCACGTGACACTTGAAAAAACTGACGACCGTTGTCGTAGAACGGCCGTCCGTTCTATGGCGTTTTTTGAGAACAGCGGAGATCAGCTGAAAACAAACCGGTCCCGCCGACGTAAGTCCTGATAGACTTCATTTGATTCGGATGGGCCTAGTTGAAGTCGACGGGACATAGATTGGGAAGAGAGATCAAGAGGCATCCACCTCTCAGGATGTTCCTATAGAGGAAGCCCCAGTGCAGCCAGAGATAAAGTCTCTCGCAGAGAGACTACGTCAGCTCGAAGTGAGACAGACAGAGTCCCATAGAGAGGTGATGGAGTTCCATAGATAGATGATGAAGTACTTTAGAGGGATGATGGACTTCCATAGAGATACGAGGAAAATCATCCAGGATTGGATGGAAGCCGATGACGACGTGTCCAACCACCCTCCCTGTCATCTTAGTTTATGTTTTGTAGTTTACTTTATTTACTTTAGTTTAACGTAATTTAGTTGTAGCTACAAAATTCTGAAATTGTTTGGTGATCATAAATATGTCATTTGAATATGCATGAACTGTTTGAAACTACTTATAGGGGAGTCATAAAACAAAGGAAATTCTGTTCGATTTTTCAACTTTTTTTTTCACTAAATTACACATTTTAAAAAATTAAGGGTAAAAAAAATACCAAATAATATTGGATTTACTTGAAAATTTGACCGTATGTTCACCAAACCAAGAAAGATAATAGGAAAATTTTCGTGATTTTCTAGCACTTGTACGATTTATTGTCATTTTGGTGAATTAAATCATAAAACATACTTACATTACACATTATAAAAAATTAAAGGTAAAAAAAATACCAAACTATGTGTTGTAAAACGTCCATTTTAGTGCCATGTTCTCAGCCCTAATTTCATGAATGAAGGGTTTTTAGCCTTGTAACAGCCGTTCATTCTCTAATAACGGTCGGCTGTTGTTGTAGAACGTCCGATCGTTCGATTTAGAATGGAGGGTAAATAACCCAACACGGTCGGCTGTTCTCTGGAACGAGCGGATGATTATCGTGAACAAACGACTGTTCTCTGCCCTCAGTTACCAATAGAGGGTCAATATCCTGGAACGGTCGGTTGTTCTCACAGAACGGGCGGCTGTTCTCGAAGAACGATCGGCTGTTTGTGGGAGAACGCTGGAAATAGCCGACCGTTCCTAAGTACTGTGCACTGCACATGCAACGGAGGGTGTCCACATCCAACCTATGCGTTCGATCCGACGTGTCAAGTGCCACGTGACACTTGAAAAAACTGACGACCGTTTGTCGTAGAACGGCCGTCCGTTCTATGGCGTTTTTTGAGAACAGACGGAGATCAGCTGACCGGCAGGGTTTGTTTTGTTAGGTTTTTAATTAGTTTAAGGTTTGAATTATTAATATTGAAAGTTTAAGGTTTTTTTTTTAAAAGCCAATACTTTGAGGTTTTTAATTGTAATTACCCTTATATGAAATATTTTCTTGTAAATATTGTCTTCATTCTTATTAACTTTATAATATTATATTTTTTCCTAGAAATTGATGCTTCCAACTAAAAGAATGAAGAAAAAGATGAAGATATGAGAACTATTATCGAGTTATAGAATACACCTCTTTTTTCTTCATCAATATTTCAAGTTTCCAAAACTCATTTTAGAGTGTAAATGAAATATTCAATTAATGTAGGGAAGAAGACAACTTTCAATGATTGGCGAGTAAATTTATGGAGGTCGATTACTCGAAGACTTTGATGTTCAAAGATAATTTTCAATTATTAGGTTTATGAATGATGAGTATCACTATTTTATGAATTATTAGGTGTTTGTATTTGGTGTTTAAATGTTGATTAATTGTTAGTTAATTATGGGTATATTTGTTTAAATGTGGTATATTTTGTGTTTAAATGTTCTAAGTATATTTGGTGTTTAAATGTTGATATATTTTGTGTTTAAATGTTGGTTAATTATTGGTTTATTTGTTGTGATTTTTTTTAATTATATGGAGAAACCGACCTGAATCGAAAATAAAAAATCTCGATTCAGTTCAGTCCAAAATTGAACCGAACTAAGATTTTCTCACTCTTACTTTTATAGCTCAACGAGTATTTTAAAAGAGTAAATGTAACGTTCTTTTAATTTTTATTAAGAAATTAACAAAAACTATGCTTATTTTTCAATCATTTTTTTCTTTCAATCTGTAATAATGTATTTTGGCTTTTTTTTTTTTAACGACAGTAGATTTGTACCAGCAAAAATATCTTATTTGACACATCTATTTTTAAGTTTAAGAACGGAGAAATCACTATTAAGAGAGCAATTTCAAATGTAAATGTGATGGGTAAATATTGACCAATTTAAGATATATCATAACACTCAAATAAGGAAAATTCTACGTGAGTAATCATCAAATAAAACACATCTTATAAAAATTATAACTCTTGCTAAATAAAAAAAGGGTAATTACCATAAAAAACCTCACACTATTGGTTTTTTTTTTTTTAATCTTAAACTTTCATTTCTAACAATTCAAACATTAAACTATCAAAAACCTAACAAAGCAAACTCTGTCAGTCGGTCGATCTCTGTCTGTTCTGAAAAAACGCCATAGAACGGATGATAAACGGTCGTCCGTTATTTCCAGTGTCACGTGGCACTTTACACGTCAGATAGGACCCACAAGTTAGATGTGGACACCCTCCGTTGCACGTGCAAGCACGGTGCTCAGGAACAGTCGGCTGTTTCAGGAGAACAGCCGACTGTTCTTTGAGAGCCGCCACCCGTCCTGCGACAACCAACTGTTTCGGGATATTGACTCTTTGTTGGTAAACTGAGGGCAGAGAACGGTCGGCTGTTCACGATAATCGTTCGACTATTCCCGAGAACAGCCGACCATGTCGTCATTTGTGTAATGCCCTCTGAACCCACCCCGGCTCGGTGCGCTACTTTGCACACCAATACAACGTTTAATATGAAATTTAAAATAATTTTCGATAAAATTTTGACTCAATTTTTGGCGAACCCTTGAAAATAGTTGGAAAACGTGCATAAAATACGTGCAAAACGTGTCGGAAAAGGTCGGGTTAAAACATATTTGGAAGGGATAAAATTTAAAAAAAAATTTCAAATTGGCACACCATAAACGCCGCGCGCGCGACTGGGTGCGCGAGTCGCCCAGGCAGCTTGCGCATCGCGCTCTGCTGCTGCACGCACTGCACTTTGCCGCTGCGCGCACCCAGCGCGCCCGAGGAGATCAATCGGCGAAATTACCGATCGATCAGCTAGCTCTCGGGTTTTGCCGATCGATCGGCGCTGAGCGCTGCGCGCACCACTTGCCTGCCGCGCGCGCCCCACCTGGTGCCAGCACGCCCTTCGCGCGCCACCTCCGGCCACCAACGCGCCTCCTACTCCTTTTCTCCATTTTTCTTCAAATTTAAACCTACCAAAACACCTAAAACTTACCCAAGACTTTTCCCGACATTTTCAACTCCTCAACACATAAAAATCCCAAAAAACACGACTCAAAACCGTCAGCGAAAACGTGAAAATTTGGGTAAACAACGCCATTTATTTTACGAAAAATCGAGCAGCATAGAAACTAAACTTTTCTAAACCCGAAATCCTGAAACCAAATGTTTTATAAAACACATTTAAAGTACACCAAAAGACTTAAAATTTCATAACTTATCTACAATCCAAAACACAATTATACACCACATCCCAGAAACTCCATGGACAAGATGCCCCGACAATTACCCGCACCGTCATGCCCCGTGTGTCACCGACCGCTTCCTAGTCCTAGCCTCTCTCATCTAGCTCACCTGTAAACACATCGTCACCTACACTACAGAACACAAAATATAACAGCCGGCATTTCGCCTATGTAATTATTCCCTGAATCATTAAGCGAGATTAATTTAGTATTAATACAATGAATGTTTTGTTGGAAACCAAATCGACGGAGCTTATATTGAATTGAATAATGGGATAAAAACCAAACTAATGTGTAACTAAATAAAACCATTAATTAGAGATGCATGGAGGGGCGGTTTGGGAATAAAATAAGGTTGGTGTGAGGTAGCCAATGGTTGGATGTCAAATGTCCAAAACTTGCTGAGAAACCTACCTCTTGTCTTCTCGTAAACCTCCATATTCCTTCTCTCCTCTTTGTTTCTCTCTTCCAGGCAACCAACGGCGATTTTAACCTCAACCTTTTTTCTATTTTCTCCATTTTTTCTCCACCTAAGGTAATCTTCAAAGCTAGTTACTAAGTATAGACAAGTTAAATGTTAGTTTTTTTTAAGTTTAGGTTAATGTCCGATTTCGCATGCTATAGGTTCGCGAACCACAGTAGACGTGCATACAAAGCTTGCTGCATTTCGGACAACAGTTAAGTTCATGCGTATAAGTTGGCCCTTAAGGCCCTACAGCACGGAGGTACTAGGTTTTGGTTCGGGTAGTTAGGTCGTAGTTTATGCTATAAGCTAAACATGTTCTATGAGTTTTGTTCATGTTTGTTTTTATTCTGTCGCCTATATATGTTGAGTTTAAGCACTGTTTCTGTTCATGCATACACGTTTTCTGGAAAACCATGTAAATGTTTTTTTTCAGCACCAAATTTGAAGTTATGAAAGTTAAAATACGGATGTAATGTATGGTTAAGTGTGGACGAGGACTGACATCCTGTCATGTACTCCTGTTATGTCCTGTTGTGGCATGTACTTCTGTTGCGCCAGCTCTTCTTCCCACTTATACCTTCCTTTCTAGTGAAACGTAATGTAATGTAACGTAATGTTCATGTATTTGAAAATATTCATGCACAGCATATGCATCACTGTATTTCATGTTCTTACTGAGCTCTAGGCTCATAGTTGAACTCCTTGCTGTAGGTACGGAACCCGTGGATGAGGATTTTGTGCCTCAGACCGATGAATAGGTGGTTGGTGGCACAAGCTTTTGGGGGTTGTTGTGGCAGCCAGACACATTTCTGACCCGAGAGAGTGAAGTTTAAAAGTGAAGGTCATGTGTGTAGACTTCGTATTTATGTTTTTAAAACTCCTGTTTAGTGAATTCTTGAAGTGTATGTCAAGTTCTGTACAGCTTCTGAGATTTTAAAACGGTGTATAGACTCTGTGTTTAAGTTTTTAAACCTCTGCATTTGACGGTTGTATATATATTATGAAATATTCTGGAACTGTTTGGAATCTTTTCCTTTTAGGTTGTGCATGGATTGTCTCGAGTTTTAGAGCTATCCATGCAGTTTGTTTTCTTGAATCTCTATCATGTTGTCAAGTATGTTTTAAAACTTCGTTTTGAATCGGGTTTTGGTGGTTTGAAATTTTTATGCCTTCTGTTTTCATGCCTTCCTATTTTTATGTCTTTCTGTTAAATATCGTCCAAAGTTGTGGATGATAACGTCGTCCAGAATCCATTCTATTTCTTTAAAGTTATCGTCCAAAGTCGTGGGCAATAACGTCGTCCAAAGTCCAATTGTCCACAGTACTCGTTCGACGGGTAATTGTTTAAAGTATTCGGCTAAGTGAACAGTCGTCCAAGACTTCTGTCGTCTTCTGTGAACAGTCGTCCACGCCTTCTGTAAAAGAGTTGTTCATTTTGTTCTGTGAACAGTCGTCCACGCCTTCTGTAAAAGAGTTGTTCATTTTGTTCTGTGAACAGTCGTCCACGCCTTCTGTAAAAGAGTTGTTCATTTTGTTCTGTGAACAGTCGTCCACGCCTTCTGTAAAAGAGTTGTTCATTTTGTTCTGTGAACAGTCGTCCACGCCTTCTGTAAAAGAGTTGTTCATTTTGTTCTGTGAACAGTCGTCCACGCCTTCTGTAAAAGAGTTGTTCATTTTGTTCTGTGAACAGTCGTCCACGCCTTCTGTAAAAGAGTTGTTCATTTTGTTCTGTGAACAGTCGTCCACGCCTTCTGTAAAAGAGTTGTTCATTTTGTTCTGTGAACAGTCGTCCACGCCTTCTGTAAAAGAGTTGTTCATTTTGTTCTGTGAACAGTCGTCCACGCCTTCTGTAAAAGAGTTGTTCATTTTGTTCTGTGAACAGTCGTCCACGCCTTCGTCTTCTGTAAAAGAGTTGTTCTTTTGTTCTGTAAACAGTCGTCCACGCCTTCTGTAAAACAGTTATTCATTTTGTTCTGTGAATAGTCATCCACGACTTTTTTCGTCTTCTGTAAAAGAGTTGTTCATTTTGTTCTGTGAACAGTCGTCCACGCCTGTCTGTAAACAGTCGGCCACGCCTTCTGTAAAAGAGTTGTTCATTTTGTTCTGTGAATAGTCGTCCACAACTTCTGTCGTCCACGGCTTTTGTCATCAGTTTCTGTCGACCACAGATCCTGCCCTTTTATTCCAAACGTCCACGGCTTCTGTTGTCCACAAATTTTTCCTTTTATTTCAAACGTCCACGGCTTCTGTTGTCCACAGATTTTGCCTTTTATTTCAAATGTCCACGGCTTCTGTTGTCCACAGATTTTGCCTTTTATTTCAAATGTCCACGGCTTCTGTTGTCCACAGATTTTGCCTTTTATTTCAAACGTCCACGACTTCTGTCATCCACAGTAAGTCTTCCACGGCATGATTTCCAGTTTCTGTTTCCCATTTTATTAAGTCTTCCACTGCATGTCTGTTGTCCATTCTGCCTTCCAGTTTCAGTCATCCATTTCTGTTTCATGATTTTCTGTTTTCACGTCTTCAGATTTAAGAGTTTTAAAAAGTCAAAGTTTAAGTCCTAGTGAAAATCCCGGGAACTGTTTTCATTTCTCCCTGCCTTCTGTCTTCCTGTTTTCTTCTGCCATTTATTCCCGTAATCTGATTTTAACTTATCTTCTAGTCTTCAGCTCCAGAGAAGGTTTTCTCTCTATAAGTTCTCTGTCAAGGTTTTAAAAGTAAGAGTAAAAGTTTCAAAAAAAATATATCACGTTTTAAATGTTCGGAGTGAGGCCCTTCGACCCCGATCGTGTTTGCGGGCGTCACACAAAATATAAGCCTAATGCTTAGTAAGTAGGGAATAATGAATGTAAAAACAACACAATACGTACTCAACCCCTAACACATGCAGTTTCTACTCGCTCAATTGTTCTCCATTCGTTTTCGTTTCATTAATTTTTCACTTTTCTATATGGATCAAAGAGGCATACGTCCAAGCCCTGCTCATTGGACAGCCACACTTTGACCCAACAGAGCAAGATTGGACAGCTCCCATCCGGGCCCCACCCATTGGACGGCTATACACGATCCCCGCCCACGTCGATTATAGAACCCCGTTCATAATCACGACAACTTACATACTTTTAGCGTACATCTCTCGTAGAGCCCCTCGCAAGTGCTACATTAGCACCCTACACGATTAGGCGACTCCACTCGAGACACTATTGCATTTATTCTTATCTTATTACGTTTCATGCTCACATTTCAAAACCGTGTTCAAAACTCATTTTTCGTAGTTCGAAAAGAATTATGCATGTCACACAATGCTCAAACGCAAAATAAAACAAACAACCAATCATTAACCTTACCGTTCCATGGTGTAGGCCCAAAGGCAAACGCACACACTCCACTACTTACCTGGTTAGTCTACACGTATTCATTTACATCGACTATGCTAACTGCTCGCTCGTCAACCTAACAAATATAGGAAATTCACTTAGTAACATTCTAGAAATTCTAAGGAATACCTAAACTAAATCTAACAACAAATTTAACCAACTTTAAAACATAACATCTAAAACCCGATTTTTCCACATTTTCCATCACCCAACTTCAATCGGCCATAACTTACTCGTTTTTCATCGAAATTAAACAATCCATCCCATTCCGTAAATCTCTACATGTCTACTTTCCATTGAATCAAACCATTTTAGCAACCAAACAACATGACCAAATCGAAATCCACAAAACAGTACCGGCGACCTAAAGTATAAAAACTGATTTTTCACAAACTTCCATCAATTCTCTAATCTAACTACCTAAACAACCTAAACCAACCTATCCTAAGCTTAACCTACCAAAAATAGGAAGAAAACCAGCCAATGAATGAAAATTTCGGACCCCTCACTTAAAGTTTCCCAAACCCTAACCAAATTTACTCAAAACTCCTCAAAAATATAAAAAATCTTCACTTAGATGCCTCACCAACAAAACCCATTAAAAACTCACCTTAATCCTTGCAAAAATTGATGAAATGAAGGTGGAGAAACCCTACAATGGAGGCTACAAAGTCGTGGAGAGAAAAGGGGAGAAAGATGACCAATTTGCCTATTTACACAAAAACCATCCAATTTATAAAACATCCCACTTTTCCGCTTTTAAAATCAACCACCACATTTTTAATTTTCATAAAGTAAACCTCCCCTCCCACCTTTTCCTTCTCTTTCAAACATGGAACGCATCCCACACTTCCACTTTCCTTCAATATTTCAACATTATATACCAAAACAACATTTCCATCAAAACCTACTTCATACTAAGGTTTTCACTCAAACTCTCTTTCCCATTTCCACTTTCTAACTCAATAGCTTAGGATAACTCTAGGGTTAATGTTAAACTTCCATAACTTAACCTAAACTAAGGCTACGTACATTAGAGGAAAAATATCGGGTGTTACATATTGACCCTCCATCCTGAGAAGAACAGTCGGACATTATATAACAATAGCCGACCGTTCTTAGAGAACGGATGGTTGTTGTGGGCTATTGACCATCCGTTCATGAAATTAGAGCTGAGAACGGATAGTCACCACCCCCTAAACGGTCGTCCGTTCTCTGATAGTTTATATAGGAACAGAGGCCAAAAACTCGTCCCCACCTTCAAAAAATCTCAAATCCTTTCGGCCCTTTTACGTTTTTTCTCAAAAATCTGATAATTTTATGCTCTACCTTGTTGATTTGTCCATTATCAAGTGTTTCCATTGATTTTCAGCCGAAATTCGACAAATCTGAGCCCTTAAATTTGTAAAAAAAAAATCCAAAAATCGCCCTCAAATAGCTGAGAGATTGATTACTAGGCAAAAAGTTGGGCCGTCAGAACGTCAGGCACTGTCAATGTCGCAAGGAGGTGTGTCAACGTAGAAGGAGGTACGACACAAGGTGACCCGACTAATCGACCAGACGTGCCGCGACCGCAGCCTGGGTTCTTGTCTCTTGAATTTCGCAATCAGATGTGTAAAGAGCAGTTTGAGCTGGATCAATTACACCGCTAGGTGATGCATTCGAAGACAGTTGACTTTAAAGGTTGGGAGTCCCTAGAGATCTAGGAGATGTTAGACAGAATTGGCCTACATGGGGTCTAAAGTGTGTGGGGCGAAAGTTGTTACCGAATTGTTTGCTTATTTTTTGCAAACTTAACCTTTAGCGGGATGTCGGGAATTATAGACACATACATCCAGGGTACGGAGATTGAGGTTACTCTAGAGATGGTCAATGAGTTGATCGAGTTTGCCGGAGAAGGGGCAAAAATATACTACCATGCCTCCCGGGACTGTCCTTTTGTCAGATCGGTCCGAGGGCATACAGTTCATGAGGCAAATTCATCACAACTCTAACATTGCAGGGTTTGTGAAGCCAAGATCCAGATATTTGGATATCAAAGCTTGAGTCATTCACAACATGTTGTCCCACGTCATCCTACCGCGGCATGGACATAGAGATCTCGTGAGCTGCATGGATCTCTATGTCATGGTGAAGTTGTACAACAGGAGGCAGTTCAATCCCGGGTTCTTGATTTAAAGTCACATTTGTGATATCGGGCGAACGCGCAACAAGAATCTTCCCTACGACGCGTTGATACTGAAGATTGTCTAGCGATTTGAGATTGAGCTCCCTTCTGGAGAGCAGAAGAGAACACAGTAGGCCGCCGACATATTTAATAAGCTTCATTTGATTCGGATGGGCCTAGTTGAAGTTGACGGGACGTGGATGGAGAAGAGAGATCAAGGAGCATCCACCTCTAAGGATGTTCTGATGGAGGAAGCTCCAGCGCAGCTAGAGGTAGAGTCTCTCGCAGAGAGACTCCATCAGCTCGAAGTGAAACAGGCAGAGTCCCATAGAGAGGTGATGGAGTCTCATAGACGGATGATGGAGTACCTTAGAGGGATGATGGACTACCAGAGAGATACGAGACAAATCATCCAGGATTGGATGGAGACCGATTACGACGATGTCCAGCCGCCCTCCCCATCATCTTAGTTTATACTTTGTAGTTTACTTTAGTTTAATGTAAATTATTTTGATGTAATTTAGTTGTAGCTACAAAATTTTGGAACTGATTGGTGATTATAAACTTGTCATTTGAATATGCAGGAACTATTTGAAACTAGTTATGGGGGACTCATAAAACAAAGAAAACTTTGTCCAATTTTTTAACTTTTTTTTCACTAAATTACACATTATAAAAAATTATGGGTAAAAAAAATATCAAAAGATATTAGATTTACTTGAAAATTTAACCGTATGTTCACCAAACCATGGAAAGATAATAGAAAAAATTTTGTGATTTTGTAGCACTTGTACGATTTATTGTCATTTTAGTGAATAAAATCATAAAACATACTTACATTATACATTATAAAAAATTAATTTTAAAAAAATATCAAACGATATTGGAAGGCAGCTTAATGCTTAATGCTTGCAATGCAGGTTTGGAAAAGTTGCCAAAATACGTTTCGTTAAATTATGAAAAGAGTGGAGTACTCAATCACATTGATGTATCTTTCAAGATTGATGGAGCGAAATATATATTAAATGAAATTTGTTCCAAAAGAAAGAGGCGATGAACATGCAATAAACATAATCTAACTTTATCGCATGTTCACCGCCTATTTGTCTTTGAACAAATCTCATTTAATATATGTTTCGCTCCATCAATCTCAGAAGATCTATTAATGTGATTGAGTACTGCACTCTTTTCATAATCTAACGAAATATATTTTGACAATTTTTCCAAACCTGCCTTGCAAGCATTAAGCTTTGCAATGTCCTTCTAGTTTGAAGAAGCCGATATAAAAAATTACAGCCTGAATATAGTCATACGTTTCTTCGTCCATAGCCGTTTGTAGAAGATTCCTGCACATAATGAAAACTATATTAAAAAAAATAATGAAAGTGTACTTATGAAAAAGGGGTTGAAATATACTTGCGTCCCGTCAAATGTATGGAAACCCATAAATGTATCTTGGAAAGCAGAAGCAGCGCCTGAAATGGATCCCCTATCAGAACAAGTGCGACTATTATGCCTCTGACGTCGACATATACGACACGCCATCGTAGATTTCTTCCTAGAAATTGTCAACCTCGACAGCTCATCGACATTGTGTACTCTATTCTTCTTTGGCCTACTAGGTTGACACATTCCCTCAGGCGGAATGATTGGGTTCATTCCGTGTACGGGCAGCCACATGTCTATTCCACTAAAGGGATGAATGAAGTTTGAGTACATTTCTACATATGTCGCCCGATGATAGTGTCGATGAACGAAATTTTCTTGTGTAAGTCTCATGAAATGCATGCATGGAATGGAATGGACACATGAGATTCCATTAAGCTCTCACCTGCAACAGTTGCACGCGTATACATTCAGGTGGACAACATATTGTTTGTTGTCATTGCTGACCTCAAATTGTGCACCTCCCGCGAACACAGTATTCCAATTTCGAGCTGCATGTTTTAGCTTCCCAAACTTTTTCTTTATCTTAGGACACAAGAGGTCTGTTGACGAGAGCATCTTCTCGTATTTTTTTACAATGTGAGTCATCAAGGACTTTTGAATCATCTCAAACATGGTCAAGATCGGTTTGTCCCTAGCTGGCAATAGAACTGCATTGAACGACTCGCATAAATTATTCAAGCCCATATCGCATTTTGGGAATCGAGGAAAATGCATGTGTGGGCATCCGAGTTAATCTGATGTGGTTTCCTCATTTCTATCTCAAAGTGAAAATTTATGGTTGTCCTGGCTACATTCCACATTGCATCTCTGAACACTCTATCCCAAAATTGGCTTTTGAAGTTTGTGTACATATGCTGGAGGCAATAGCGGTGTTCGGCTAAACCTAATTATTCCTCCACAGCACGCGACAACCCCTAATATGTGAAAGAAAAAAAAAATCAACATAAAACAATATAACAATCATAACGTGGAGAGTACTGATCAGGATAATTCCCAGGAAAGACTATACTGGACAATCTCCTAGACAGACCAGCTTTCCAAGTAAGTTCCTAGGAAAGGCTGGAGGGGTCACAAACGGTCCCACTTAAAACTCAGTCTCCTAAACAGATGTTAAGCCCCAACCTGCAAACACCATTCGGGAGACTTGAAAGAAAATTGTTAGTCCCTAGTTAGCAGAATCGAGAAATCAGAGAATAAAAATTACGAATGGAATATCAAAAGTGCTCAGAATGAAATGCAATTTCAGGTGCGTTTAGTGAGGTGCGGTAGATGTGTGTTGGTGGAATGCGTGGTCTAGATTTGTTGATATGAAGAAGTAACGAAATGTTTCTGAGAATCGGCCAATGGATGCTATTATGAAGCTTTTGGCAGGAGTTTTCTTCCAAGGAAGAGAACTCGAATCAAAGATCAGTAAAAGCCACTTTATGTTGCTTTCCACTCTCAAAAGAATGAAAAAGAAGATGGCAGAATCCGCTCTTACAAGCTACCAAACTAGAAGAGTGGTTTTGGGGGCGCAACACCTCGGTTATTGTCAACCAAGCTTACCTTGGTGTCTCTGCTCTAAGTTTCTAAGAAAATCTGCGTATGCTGTGACAGCCCCAGACCCGATCGGGGCCGAGGAGCCGTCACTCCGTACATTTAACAGGAAACGAGACATATTATTTTTTTTTTATAAACAGACTGAACTTTTAAATAAACAAACCCTTAAAACTTGACAGAGAGATAAAACATTCTCTAGACGAGTGCGGGGAGACAGGGAGAATTGCAAACGGGGAGAAAGAAATGGACGATGAAAATAAACAGACAGAAATAGACGACTGACATGTATTGGGAAACCTAATAAAATGGGAAACAAAAAAACTGGAAGTCATGCAGGAAGAAGGGCTACAGTGAATGACAGGATCAGGTGATATAGGGCGGAAGATGTAAATTACAAGCAGAAGTGAACTGTTCACCGGCAGAAGTGAACTACAGGCAGAAGTTTACTGTTCACTGGTAGAAGTGAACTACAGGCAGAAGTTTACTGTTCACCGGGAGAAGTGAACTACAGGCAGAAGTTTATTGTTTACCGGTAGAAGTGAACTACATGCAGAAGTTTACTGTTCACCGGTAGAAGTGAACTGGGCGGAAGATGTGGAGAGATGACGTCAGACGGAGGATGTAGTGAACTGGGCAGAAGATGTGGAGGGATGACGTCAGACAGAAGATGTAGTGAACTGGGCGAAAGATGTGGAGAAATGACGTCAGGCGATAGAAGTGATTTTAGAGGCAGCGGTAGATGTGATTTTAAAGGCAGCGGTGGATGTGATTTTAAAGGCAGAATTGGCAACATTTAACAGGAAGACATATGAACATGAACAGGGAGCATAAAAACAGACGGCATAAAACTTCAAAAAAACGATTTCAAAACATGATTTTGGACAGGATGGAAAACATGACAGAAGTTTAAGAAATCGAACTGCATGGATAGCTCTAAAACCAGAGACAATCCATGCACAACCAAAAGGGGAAAATCCCAAGCAATTCCAGAGTATTTTAAAACATATATTCAACTGTCAAATACAGAGGTTTTAAAAGAAAACTCAAACATCAGAACCTATAACTTATCAAAATTTCTAACAGAGTCCCAAAAGAGTTTTAAAACAAGAACACCAGAAACTTAGTAGAGTTTACAGACATGAACTTCACAAAAAATAGGGAGTTAAACCTCGGGACAGAAATATATCTGGCTGAAGCAACAAATCCCCCGCAAGCTCGTGCCACCAACCATCTATTCCTCGGCCTGAGGCACAAAGTCCTCATCCACGGGATCCGTACCTATAACAGGGAGTTCACCTATGAGTCTAAAACTCAGTAATAACATGAATAAAAATGCAGTGATGCATATGCTATGCATGAACATTCAGAATATAGTGACAGTACATTACATTACGTTTCACTAGCAGAGGAGTATAAGTGGGGCTTATAGAGGAACTGGCAAGTGCACTATCAAGCACATAACAGATATACAGAATGGAATAGAACAGTAGGCTAGTCCCCGTCCCACACTTAACCGATACATTACATTCAGATTTTTATCTTTCTTAACTTCAAAACGTGTGCAGAAAATATTTTTGCATGAGCTTTCGGTAAAAACGTGTATGCATGGACATTTACAGTGCTTCAACTTAAAACAGCAGACAACAGGAATAAAACAGGCAGAACATGAAAAGAAATGCAGAAAAACTCAGAACGTAACTCTAACTTATCTACCCGAAACAACCCGATAGAAGTAAAACCTAGTATCTTCGTGTTGTAGGGCCTTAAGGGCCGATCTACACCCATGAACTTACCTGTTGCTGTAGAGTTGCAAGTCTTGAACGTCTCGGTTATGCGCGGACCTAAAACATGCACGCAAAGAAAATAAACAGAGCTGCAAATGCTAACTAATAACTTGGTAGATTAAACCTTTAGAAACACAAACAAACGTGTTTTCATCCAAAAACAGTGAGTTCTCTCCAAAATATTTTAACCCTAAATTTCAACAAAACTCACATTTTTAACTTGTCCAAACTCGTTAACTTTAGTAGATGATTACCTTCACTGGAGAAAACAGAAGAAAAGAAGTTTTTGGAAAGGTTGCAGTCGCCTGAAAGAGAGAAAACAGAAGGGAGCTTCTTCGACAAGTTGCCAAGTGTCAAGCACTCATTAGTTCCCTCCCACCAACCTTAATTCCTTCCCAATTTACCCCTCCATGCAATTATAACTATTGGTTTTCAACTAAATTACTATTTAGTTAGCCAAATCGGTTTTACGAATCAGTCATATTCAATTGAAAACATCGGCAAATTCGTAAAAACACGTATTGTATAAATATTCCCATTAATCTCGTTTAATAATTCAAGGAATATTTACATGGCAAAAATACCGGGTGTTACATATGCTCCTTAACATCAACCAAAAAATTACTGTAGCACCCGGTTTCGCTTAACCAGTTTACTTTATTAAATTATAGTGAATATTTTAAGGATGGGATTGGGAAGTTTAGTGATTAGGTCAATAAATGAGTGAGTAAGGGCAGGGTGGTAATTTGAGATTTTATGTTGGATAACGTATTTAATGGAGGGTTCAATGAGGTTTAGCCGCCACTGTTTTCTCATTTTTTCCTTTCTCGGTATTCAGCTCATACTCAGCAGAGCTCCAGGCGATTTTCCCCTCCGACCTTCATTTCTCGGACTAGGTAATTCTTTTCTTTTGTTTTCTTAAGATCTGAGTGGCTAGATAGCATATGAGTGCAATGTATGTACCTTGTTAATGCTGTGAGTGAGTTGAGTTCGGGTTTAGTGTTGAGCCGAGAATGTACGATGACCAGAGCTTCCAAACTAGCTCCTTAGGTTTCTGAATGATATAGGATAAGGCTAGTGATGATCTAATCGGTATTCTGCTTATGACATTAGGTGAGCAGGACTTCCAGTGTAGTTGAAACCGAGCGATTTCCAGGAGACCAGGTAAGTAAAGTTTGTTTGTGCCTTCGGGCCTACATCACAAAACATTAGGGTTTGTTTGTTAGAATGTGTTGGTATGTCATGCATCATGTTTTAAAAAGTATACGAAAATGAATTTGAGTGCATGTTTGCATGGTAAGGATTGAACATATGGAAACCGCTATGTGAATCAGTTTTACTGTTAAGGGAAATAATTCGCCCCTTAATGAGACAGTGGATATTTATACTTTGGGAGAGTTGATCCAACTTCCAATTACACAGGGTGATCTGAACATGTGAATCAGATTTACTGTTAAGGGAATTTATCCGCCCCTTAATGAGTCAGTGGATGTTTATACTTTGGGAGAGTTGATCCAACTCCCAATTTTACAGGGGGATCTGAACAGAAACGATGAATGAATAACTGAGATGAGAAAGTAGAAATTGCATGTTTAGGAATTCATATTTTAGCATTTCATTTCATTACTGTTTTACTTACTTAGCATTAGGCTAATAGATGAGTTTTGTGATGTAGGTGTTGAGGAAACTGCAGTTGATTTCCTTGAGTGCACTGATGAATAGATGTGGTTAGAGGAGTACATCCATGTTTCGGCTTGGTAAACTAATGAGGCGGTTTAATTAGTGTCAGTGGTTGTGAAGGTTTAGTGGACAATGAGTTCAATTCGAGTATGTTAAACTCTCTGATGATGGAAGTTGCTTGATGTTTTCAAAAGTACCTTGAGTTCTCATGACATTAGTAGTTTTCAATGTTTTGAACACATTTTGAAACTTACTGATAGTGCCACCTTGCTGATTTAGTATTGTTTTTACTGGATTCGAGTAATATAAGGATTTGAATTGTTTTCTTTTGAATGGTTTCAGTAAAGTGAATAAACCCTTTTCTTTGGTTAGAGTTGTATTGTATGGCAAGGAGTTGTTGGTGTGTCGTTTTGTTCACTATCAGTAGATGAAGTCTATTGGTAGATGTCGAGTTATAGTTATGTTGTCTATCAGATGATGTCTCAGTAAACTCATCGGCGGATGCGTGCTGACGCCATCGGATGATGTAGGTTTAATTCTGTCGGAAGATGTCTTCAGAAAAGCCATCGGATGATGTAGGTTTAATTCTATCGGAAGATATAGATTTTGCACTACCGGTATGAGTGAGTGTTATGCTTTGTCGTTTAGTGATCGGTATATGCAGTTCATTCTATCGGAAGAAGGGAATGAGAGATTTTTTTGTCGTTTTGCCGTCAGTAGATACGAGTCGCAAAACTTGTCGTTTTGCGATCGGTTGATGTTGGATAATTGATTTATCCGGCTGACGTTATCGGTAGATGCAGTCCACCGAGAGATGTCTTTTGTTTCCAACTCTTCTGGTCCACGTCGTCGGTAGAAGCCTTTTATTTGTTGTTTCTGCTTCTTTCGTTGACTTTATCCATCGGCAGATGCGTTTGACTTCTGTGACTTCCCAAGTATTTCACGATTTAAACTTCTATTTCTTTTTAGCCGATTATTTCTTACATTTCAAACAATGTTCATAGTTTTGTTTAACTCTATTGTTGTCCAAATGATTTTCCGCTACAAGTTTTAAATGTTTTGAAGTTTTAGAAAAAAAAAATGTGTCAAACCCAGACTTTCGGGTGAAATTTTAAATTTAGTTCAAAGTTTCTTAGTTAGGTTCGAGCTTTGTGTAACGAGTCGGGTTCAGATAACTCGGGGCGTTACAGTATGGTATCAGAGACATTCAGTTAAACCGTTCAAAAGATTACTCAACAGTGTCAATCGTTGCATGGAAGTACTCCAACAACTGTAAGTGTTTATCTTAACCTTAGCTATTAGAAGTTTAAGGGTGTACTTAACCTTGTACAGGAATATAGCAAATGTCTAGATGACCAGGAAAACCAAGATTACCAAGAGAGATACCAAGTCCGAGGCGGGAGGAGGACTCTAGTGTAATTAGGCAGCTGACAGAATTGATGCGTCAACAGACTGATATAGTGCGTCAACAGTCTGATCAATTAGGAGTGCTGTTGAGCCGGGAGACACAAGGAAATGCCAACTCGAGTTCTAGCAGTGAACATTCTGGAGATAGATTCCGGAGACTGAGACCACCTACGTTTGATGGATAGTCATCTGATCCAGTTATTGCTGAATGGTGGCTTAGAAAGATCGAGAGTATGTTTAGGTGTGCCAATGTTGGAGAAGAAGACAAAGTCACGTTGACCACGTTCCATCTGGCTGGTGAAGCTCAACTCTGATGGAAAACAATAGAGACCACCACAGATGTTTTGGCGATGCCTTGGTCACAATTCAAGAATATTTTGTATGGGAAGTATTTTAACAGCACGGTCCAGACCGCGAAGAAGTTAGAGTTTCTGAATTTGAAACAAACAGGGTCGGTGGCAGAGTATAGTAGGCAATTTGAGTCCTTGTCCAGGTTTGCTGGACATTTTGCTCACAAGAACGAGGATAAAGTGTTTAAATTTGTGCATGGACTGAAGCCAGAAATCTACCGAGGGGTTAAATTCTGTGGTATTAAAGGTTTGACGTTCAGCAAAGTTGTGTTCACTGCTCTGGAAGTGGAAGAAGCTGAAAGGAAGTGTGCTAGACCAAAGGAGGTCCCACAAAGGTTTAACCAGCCACACCAACAAAGAGGAACAAAGAGGCCAAGTGAAGGCCAAAATATCCAAGGAACAGGAGGTAAGGTACAGAATTTCAGGAAATTTCCCCAGTATCCTAAGTGTTTGAAGAACCACCCGGGGGAATGTAGACTGGGCTTTGGGAAGTGTTTCAACTGTAAGGAGGTTGGACACACGTACAAGGAGTGCTCGAAGCCTAGAGTCACCAGATGCTACAATTGTAACAAGGTCGGTCACATTAGTAGAGACTGTCCAGTTCCTAAGAGTGGCCCTGCTATGATTAAACCGAGGATATTCTCCATGATTGAGTCGGGTGAAGAACAGCCTGCTGTGGTGTCAGGTACTATATTTGGGACAGCCCCGGACCCGATCGGGGTCCGAGAGCCATCACTCCGGACATTTAACAGAAAACGGGACATTTTTTTTTTTCGAACTTTAAAACTTTAACAGAAAACAGAATCGAAAGACAGAAAACCTATTAATATTTAGACTACAGAAATAGACGACAGAAGACAACAGGAAGAAACATAGAAAAACCCTAAAGAAAACACTTTACAGAGAGAGAAACTACGGTAAATATCAGAATTACAGAATGACAGAGAGAGAACGAGAACTAATTAAAAATTTACACAAAGAAGACCTTCTCTGGATTGAGGGCTGGGAAGACATGATTAAAAACCGGACTTCAGAAACAAATGGCAGGAGTAAAACAGGGAGACAGAACACTTTGAACGTTTAAATAAAAGACTGAAGTAAAACGGAAAGCAGTTAAAACTCGGACTTTAGTAATAAATGGCAGAAGTAAAATAGGGAAATATATTTAAAACTGGACGACAATAAGGAAAATCAGAATATAGAAATCAGAGAAACTTTTATAAGTTGGTGACGGAAGAAAGCAAGAAAAACAAGAACATTTAAATCGGAAGATGTAAACAGTTGATAACATCATCGGAAGATGTAGGTAGCAGACGAAATCGGGAGAAGTAGGCAGATGACGTCATCGGAAGATATAGCTAAACCGGGCGGAAGATGTGGATGACGTCAAGCGGAAGATGTGGATTTTAATGGCAGAAGCGGAATTGTTCACCGGCAGAAGTGAACTACATAAATGGACAGTAGACAGCGGTATATGTAAATAAACCGGAACGGATTAAACTTTTAAAACATTTACAGAGAGAAACTGAGTCCTCTGGAGTTAAAGCAAACGGGATACAGTTGGCTGGATTACAGAAGTGAATAACCGAGGAGACGGTGAGGAACAGAGAACAGAAAGGGCGAAGGAAATGAGTAAACGGAATAAACAGGGAGTAAAAGCAGAAATACATAAGCATAAGGCTGGCGAGGAAACTTAGTTTTAGAGAGCAGCGGTGGACTTAGATACGACAAGACAGATGACGTCAGTCGGTAGATACTGAGTAAAGCTGAATCGGATGTGTGATGACGTTATCGGATAATGTGATGACGTCATCGGCAGATATGGGCAGCAGATTGAATCGGAATGTGTGATGACGTCATCGGAAGATGTGATGACGTCATCGGCAGATACAGATAGTAAACGTAATCGGCAAAAGGTGATGACGTCAGCCGGAAGATGGATGACGTCAGCTGGTAGAAGTATCTTAAAATAGGCGAAATTGCACTACTCACCGGCAGAAGCGAATAAAAAGACAAAAGTGAACAATGACTAGCGGAAGAAGTAACTACAGGCAGAAATGAACTGCATATGAACAAGGAGTATAAAAACAGACGACATAAATCCTCAAACCTCTAAACCCGATTCAAAACGAAGTTTTAAAACATACTTGACAACATGACGAGGATTCAAGAAAACAAACTGCATGGATAGCTCTAAAACTCGAGACCATCCATGCACAACCTAAAAGGGAAGATTTCCAAACAGTTCCAGAATATTTCAAAATATACATACAACTGTCAAATGCAGAGGTTTAAAAACTTAAACATCAGAACCTATACATTATCCAAATTTCTAACGGAATCCCAACAGAGTTTTAAAACAAAACAGGAGAATCCCAGTAGAGTTTACAGACATGAACTTTACTTTAAAAACTTAAACCTCGGGACGGAAATATGTCTGGCTGCAGCAACCAACCCCCGCAAGCTCGTGCCATCAACAACCTATTCCTCGGCCTGAGGCACAAAGTCCTCATCCACGGGATCCGTACCTACAACAGGGAGTTTCAGCTATGAGCCTAGTGCTCAGTAAGAACATACAATGCAAAGTGATGCACGTGCTATGCATGAACATTTTCAAATACATGAACATTACATTACGTTTCACTGGACAGGAAGGTATAAGTGGGAAGAGGAGCTGGCGCAACAGGAGTACATGCCACAACAGGACATAACGGGAGTACATAACAGGATGCCAGCCCTCGCCCACACTTAACCGTACATTACATTACAGGTTTTAACTTTCATTACTTCAAAATCTAGTGCTCAAAAATATTTACATGATTTTCCAGAAAACGTGTATGCATGAATAAGTGTGATGCTCAACTTGACATTCGTAAATAACAGAATAAATGCAACAGGGAGAACAGAATATAAAGGAGACAGGTTTAACTTAAAACATAACCTAAAACCTAACTACCCGAACCAAACCTAGTACTTCCAAGTTGTAGGGCCTTAAGGGCCAACAAAATCGCATGAACTTACCTGTGGTCCGAAATGCAGCAAGCTTGAACGCACGAGCACTGTGGTTCACGAACCTATAGCATGCATAAACGGACTTAACCCTAAACATCTCAAAACCAGCAAATAAATAACCTAAACTCGTTTTCTATCTAAGATGATTACCTTAGACCGAAAAGCAGGAAGAAATCAGAGAATGAGGGAACTCCTTGCGTTGGTTTTCTTCAACAGAAAGAGAGAAGCAGAAAAGGGAAATGAGAGTAAGCAGGGAGGAAAATGTCTCACGTAGGAGGAAGAGAAGGAAATGGAATACATGGCTTGTCTTCTTCCACAAGTTTGCCAAGTGTCAATCATCCATTTGATTTCTCCCACCAACCTTAATTTCTTCCTAATTTGCCCTTCCATTGGTTTTTAACTAAAACATTATTTAGTTAATCGATTCGGTCTCACGAATCACCCTCGTTCGATTAAACACGTCGACAATTTTATTAAAAACAATCATTGCATTAATATCGGAGAAATTCGCTTACATATTCGGGGAATTATTACATAGGCAAAATGCCGGGTGTTACAATATTGATCAACTCTGTGCCTGCTTTTACTTTGATAGATTCCGATGCAACGCATTCATTTATAGCCTCTACATTTGCTAATAAGTTAGATGTACAGTTTGCTCCTTCCATGCATATGTTTAACGTTACATTACCCTCTGGAGAATGCATGCACTCTAACCAAGTGATGCTTGACAGTGATGTGTTAGTAGGGAACGTAAGTTTGCTTGCTGATCTTATTGTTATGGATATTATAGGATTTGATGTAATCCTAGGAATGGACTGGCTATTTAAACACCACGTCACAATTGATTGTAGAACTGGAATAGTTAGCTTTCAACCCCCTGGTAAATTGAAACATACCTTTCAAGCTTCAAAGAAGAGTAAGGAAATGTCTGTGATGACTTCTATTAACACTAGATTTTCCCTGTGTGGAGAGTATTTGTGCTTCTTAGCTAGCGTTTTAGACACACAGCTTGTAGGAAAAATAAATCCTCAAAATGTTTTAATTGTCCAAGACTTCCCCGAAGTATTTTTAGATGACCTTCCTGGTTTACCGCCAGATAGGGAAATTGAATTTGCTGTAGATGTTTACCCCGGAGCCGAGCCTGTGTCTAAAAATCCATATAGATTAGCTCCAAACGAACTTAAGGAATTAAAGAAGCAGTTGGAGGATTTGTTGGAGAAAGGGTTCATACGCCCCAGCTTTTCACCGTGGGGTGCGCCTATCCTTTTTGTCAAAAAGAAAGATGGATCAATGCGTATGTGCATTGATTATAGGGAATTGAATAAGTTAATTGTCAAGAATAAGTATCCATTGCCGAGAATTGACGATTTATTTGACCAGCTTAATGGCGCAAGAGTTTTCTCTAAGATTGACCTTAGGTCTGGTTATTATCAGTTGAAGGTTAAATCTGAAGATATCCCAAAGACTGCCTTTCGCACAAGGTATGGACATTATGAGTTTTTGGTTATATCTTTTGGATTGACAAATGCACCAGCAGCCTTTATGGATCTCATGAATATGGTGTTTCACGAGTACTTAGATAAATTTGTCATAGTATTCATTGATAATATTCTGATCTATTCCCGTACTAAAGATGAGCATGCAAATCACTTGAGTTTGGTATTACGAGTACTTAGACAGCATCAACTTTATGCTAAGTTTTCCAATGTGAATTTTGGTTTGACAGAGTTCACTTTCTTGGTCACGTGATCTCTGGAGATGGAATATCTGTCGATCCAGCCAAGGTTCAGGCAGTTAAGGAGTGGCCCCAACCAAAGAATACTACTGATATTAGGAGCTTCCTTGGATTAGCATGATATTATAGAAAATTTATTGAAGGATTTTCAAAGATTGCTACACCCCTTACCAGGTTAACAAGGAAAAATGTGAAGTATATGTGGACTGAAGAATGTGAACATAACTTTCTGACCTTGAAACAGAAACTGACCAACGCTCCAATCTTGACCTTCCTGTCGAAAATGGTAAGTTTAGCATTTACTGTGATGCTTCCAAGATTGGTCTTGGTTGTATTTTAATGCAGGATGGAAAAGTAATAGTTTATGCCTCTAGACAGTTGAAAACGCATGAGAAGAATTACCCTACACATGACTTAGAATTAGCTGCAGTGGTATTTGCACTTAAGATTTGGAGGCATTACTTGTATGGACGAAAGTGCAGATCCCCATTGTATTGGGATGAGGTTGGAGAAGCACAATTGATTGGTCCTGACATTGTACAGCAAACAGTGGAGAAAATTGCTCTTATCCGACAAAGAATCTTGACAGCTCAAAGCCGGCAGAAAAGCTATGCAAACAAGAAACGAAGAGAATTGGAATTTGATGTTGGTAATGAAGTTTTCCTTAAGGTGTCACCTTTCAAGGGAGTTATGAGATTTGGAAAGAGAGGCAAGTTGAACCCCGGATATATTGGACCCTTCTCAATCTTGAAGAGGATTGGGAAGTCAGCTTATCAACTACAGTTACCAGCCTCTTTGGAAGGAATCCATGACGTGTTTCATATCTCCATGCTTAAGAAATGTGTACGAGACCCTTCCCAGATTGTAGAACAGCAGAGTATTGAAGTTCATCCTACTCTTACATATGAAAAGAAACCGGTAAGGATCTTAGACTATGCAGTGAAGGTATTACGCAACAAGGAGGTTCCACTAGTGAAAGTCTTATGGCACAACCAGAACGTAGAAGAGACCACTTGGGAACGCCAGCAAGACATGATGGACCAACATCCAGAGCTATTCAGGTATTGAATTTTGAGGACAAAATTCTTTTAAGGAGGGTAGATTGTAGCACCCGGTTTCGCTAACCAGTTTACTTTATTAAATTATAGTGAATATTTTAAGGATGGGATTGGGAAGTTTAGTGATTAGGTCAATAAATGAGTGAGTAACGGCAGGGTGGTAATTTGAGATTTTATGTTGGATAACGTATTTAATGGAGGGTTCAATGAGGTTTAGCTGCCACTGTTTTCTCATTTTTTCCTTTCTCGGTATTCAGCTCATACTCAGCAGAGCTCCAGGCAATTTTCCCCTCCGACCTTCATTTCTCAGACTAGGTAATTCTTTCCTTTTGTTTTCTTAAGATCTGAGTGGCTAGATAGCATATGAGTGCAATGTATGTACCTTGTTAATGCTGTGAGTGAGTTGAGTTCGGGTTTAGTGTTGAGCCGAGAATGTACGATGACCAGAGCTTCCAAACTAGCTCCTTAGGTTTCTGAATGATATAGGATAAGGCTAGTGATGATCTAATCGGTATTCTGCTTATGACATTAGGTGAGCAGGACTTCCAGTGTAGTTGAAACCGAGCGATTTCCAGGAGACCAGGTAAGTAAAGTTTACTTGTGCCTTCGGGCCTACATCACAAAACATTAGGGTTTGTTTGTTGGAATGTGTTGGTATGTCATGCATCATGTAGGTTTAATTCTGTCGGAAGATGTCTTCAAAAAAGCCATCGGATGATGTAGGTTTAATTCTGTCGGAAGATGTCTTCAAAAAAGCCATCGGATGATGTAGGTTTAATTCTGTCGGAAGATGTCTTCAAAAAAGCCATCGGATGATGTAGGTTTAATTCTGTCGGAAGATGTCTTCAAAAAAGCCATCGGATGATGTAGGTTTAATTCTGTCGGAAGATGTCTTCAAAAAAGCCATCGGATGATGTAGGTTTAATTCTGTCGGAAGATGTCTTCAAAAAAGCCATCGGATGATGTAGGTTTAATTCTGTCGGAAGATGTCTTCAAAAAAGCCATCGGATGATGTAGGTTTAATTCTGTCGGAAGATGTCTTCAAAAAAGCCATCGGATGATGTAGGTTTAATTCTGTCGGAAGATGTCTTCAAAAAAGCCATCGGATGATGTAGGTTTAATTCTGTCGGAAGATGTCTTCAAAAAAGCCATCGGATGATGTAGGTTTAATGATGTAGGTGTTGAGGAAACTTCAGGTGATTTCCTTGAGTGCACTGATGAATAGATGTGGTTAGAGGAGTACATCCATGTTTCGGCCTGGTAAACTAATGAGGCGGTTTAACTGGTGTCAGTGGTTGTGAAGATTTAGTGGACAATGAATTCAATTCGAGTATGTTAAACTCTCTGATGATGGAAGTTGCTTGATGTTTTCAAAAGTACCTTGAGTTCTCATGACATTAGTAGTTTTCAATGTTTTGAACACATTTTGAAACTTACTGATAGTGCCACCTTGCTGATTTAGTATTGTTTTTACTGATTCGAGTAATATAAGGATTTGAATTGTTTTCTTTTGAATGGTTTCAGTCAAGTGAATAAACCCTTTTCTGTGGTTCTGTGCCTTCGGGCCTACATCACAAAACATTAGGGTTTGTTTGTTGGAATGTGTTGGTATGTCATGCATCATATTTTAAAAAGTATACGAAAATGAATTTGAGTGCATGTTTGCATGGTAAGGATTGAACATATGGATACAGCTATGTGAATCAGTTTTACTGTTAAGGGAAATAATCCGCCCCTTAATGAGACAGTAGATATTTATACTTTGGGAGAGTTGATCCAACTTCCAATTTCATAGGGGGATCTGAACATGTGAATCAGATTTACTGTTAAGGGAATTTATCCGCCCCTTAATGAGTCAGTGGATGTTTATACTTTGGGAGAGTTGATCCAACTCCCAATTTCACAGGGAGATCTGAACAGAACTTGCATGTTTAGGAATTCATATTTTAGCATTTCATTTCATTACTGCGTTACTTACTTAGCATTAGGCTAATAGATGAGTTTTGTGATGTAGGTGTTGAGGAAACTTCAGGTGATTTCCTTGAGTGCACTGATGAATAGATGTGGTTAGAGGAGTACATCCATGTTTCGGCCTGGTAAACTAATGAGGCGGTTTAACTGGTGTCAGTGGTTGTGAAGGTTTAGTGGACAATGAATTCAATTCGAGTATGTTAAACTCTCTGATGATGGAAGTTGCTTGATGTTTTCAAAAGTACCTTGAGTTCTCATGACATTAGTAGTTTTCAATGTTTTGAACACATTTTGAAACTTACTGATAGTGCCACCTTGCTGATTTAGTATTGTTTTTACTGGATTCGAGTAATATAAGGATTTGAATTGTTTTCTTTTGAATGGTTTCAGTCAAGTGAATAAACCCTTTTCTGTGGTTAGAGTTGTATTGTATGACAAGGAGTTGTTGGTGTGTCGTTTTGTTCACTATCGGTAGATGAAGTCTATCGGTAGATGTCGAGTTATAGTTATGTTGTCTATCGGATGATGTCTCAGTAAACTCATCGGCGGATGCGTGCTGACGCCATCGGATGATGTAGGTTTAATTCTGTCGGAAGATGTCTTCAAAAAAGCCATCGGATGATGTAGGTTTAATTCTATCGGAAGATATAGATTTTGCACTACCGGTATGAGTGAGTGTTATGCTTTGTCGTTTAGTGATCGGTATATGCAGTTTATTCTATCGGAAGAAGGGAATGAGAGATTTTTTTGTCGTTTTGCCGTCAGTAGATACGAGTCGCAAAACTTGTCGTTTTGCGATCGGTTGATGTTGGATAATTGATTTATCCGGCTGACGTCATCGGTAGATGCAGTCCACCGAGAGATGTCTTTTGTTTCCAACTCTTCTGGTCCACGTCGTCGGTAGAAGCCTTTTATTTGTTGTTTCTGCTTCTTCCGTTGACTTTATCCATCGGCAGATGCGTTTGACTTCTGCGACTTCCCAAGTATTTCACGATTTAAACTTCTATTTCTTTTTAGCCGATTATTTCTTACATTTCAAACAATGTTCATAGTTTTGTTTAACTCTATTGTTGTCCAAATGATTTTCCGCTACAAGTTTTAAATGTTTTGAAGTTTTAGAAAAAAAAATGTGTCAAACCCAGACTTTCGGGTGAAATTTTAAATTTAGTTCAAAGTTTCTTAGTTAGGTTCGAGCTTTGTGCAACGAGTCGGGTTCAGATAACTCGGGGCGTTACACTTACAAACACCAATACTATGAATATATAAATCTAATGGTGGTAAGCTAGGGTTTTGAGCGGGCTGGGTTTTCCATTGGGCTTGGCAAGCCATGTCTTCAACTTCAAGTGGGCCAAACCTTTAACCAAGCCACCAACTAATCCTACCATTCATTTAATCCTAAAATGTCTAACATGCATGCATATAATACAGTTTAACAAGAAGGCCAACGTTTGCCAATAAATTCGAAATGAAAACGTTACAAATATCAAAGCTCGGGAAGACAAATTCTCATGTGAGCATTAAGGTCGCCTCTCTTGTTCTTCCGCGTGATGAGGTGCTTTGGTTGGTCCACGTCCACAGCTTTATTCTCCCACTTCAAGTATTCCACGATGTCCTCCAAGTCCTCGCACGATCCATTACCTGCAAAAGAGACAATTGTGTAAGTAAATGGATTAGTTAAATCATGGGCTCGGACTTGAGATCGTGTGATGGGCCTATGGGGCAGCAACAGAACTTCCTTACGCAGTACAATTACACCACTAAATAAGCTGAACGAGAAACAATAGCAAATGTGATCAGACACAGTTGTACCTTTTGTCGATCCGATACAATTGTCTATCCGCGTCTATCTGGAGTGTCTAGGTCTTCCTTCAATATTTGCAAAAACCACTTCCATGAGTCTGTGCACTTTGACTACACGTTGGCAACGACAACAAGATATATGTCATCGTCGCCATCAATACTAACGGCTGTGAATCATTGGCCGGGGCAAGAGCCCTTCAGATGACAATCATCCAAACAGATAATAGGTCTGTCATGCTGCAACAAACCTGCCTTGCAAGTAGCTATACACATATACATTCTTTCAAATATGCATAACTCATTCTGGCCATAGCCCACCAGGTAACCATATATTTTCATTGTGCTACTCGGATTTAATCTAAATATTTCTACTGCGTATGGATGTAGTAGCATCGTTTCTTGCTCTTCTGGCAAGATTGGGCGTAATGTTCACATTTAAATCCTTTCTCGCCGTCTCGATAATAGAAGGAATTTCCCATGTAGGTTAACTTTTGAACCTATATAAATGATGGTTTGCCACCCATTTTGCAGTAGCGTGACGATTCTCAATTTTTCTTGCACAGCTGTGAGAATCAGTGTATCTCTTTATTTGGAATGTAAGGTCATTTTGCATGATCGAAGCTTGCAATTGCCACTCACATCCATCTTCACACACTGCCGTGGGTCGTCGAGTTTCACTTTTAATGAATTTGATGTCATATCCATTATTCAAAGCATATTTGACTATTTCTTCTCTAATGGTCTGTAGAGAACAATATTGTTTACCAAAAAAAAAATCATAGAAATTTCTTCCCTTAGTATGCTTTCTGCCTCGTCATCTTCCAACTCGACCGGTGTTCGAAGCTCATCATCTAGGGTTTCCGAGGTTGAATGCACCTCTATTTCTCCATCACCTTCCAAGTGATTGAATGCTCGAAGATCCCCGTATCTGGGCGTGTCCTCTGAATACCAGTTCATGTTGGCAGCTTGATTAGTTGCCTTGTCTGCATCAACTCATTTACTTGAATCATAATTCATCAACGTTAGTAATAAAGAGAAAAATAAAACATTGCTAGAAATACAATGTCGCTAGAGGTTTCAGAGTTTTCGAGATCGGTGAGTTCAACATTAAGGGTCATCTCCTTATATAGTATAGTAGAATAGACGACCGTCATGAGAACGGCCGTCCATTCCTTGTCCAGCCCGTGACTCAATAATTGTCACTGGCAGTAATCTGTTTGGTAGACGGACGACCTCTCAATACAATGGCTGTTCGTTCTACCAAAAAGTGTCCAGCTTGTGACAATTATTGAGTCACGAGCCGGAGACTGTTTGGGAGAACAGACGACCCTTCCGTGGAACGTCTGACCGTTCTCTGCCCTCAGTTTACAAACGGAGGGTCAATAGCCTGACACAGTCGGCTGTTCTCGGGAGCGGTCGGACGATGATTGTGAACAGCCGACTGTTCTCCTCCCTTAGTTTACCAACGGAGGGTAACAGACGACCCTTCCGTGGAACGTCTGACCATTCTCTACCCTCAGTTTACAAACAGAGGGTCAATAGCCCGACACGGTCAGCTGTTCTTGGTAGCGATCGGACGATGATTGTGAATAGCCGACCGTTCTCTGCCCTCAGTTTACCAACGGAGGGTCAATATCCCGGAATGGTCAATTGTTCTCGCAGAACGGGCGGCTATTCTCGTAAAACGGTCGGCTATTTGCGGGAGAACGATCGGCTGTTCTCCTGAAACAGCCGACCGTTCCTGAGCGTTGTGCACTGCACGTGCAACGGAGGGTGTCCACATTCAACTTGTGCATCCAATCCGATAAGTCAAGTGCCACGTGGCACTGGAAATAACGGATGACCGTTTGTCGTAGAACAATCGTCCATTCTATGGCTTTTTTTTAGAACGGACGGAGATCGACCGACCGACAGTTGTTTTGTTAGGTTTTTAATAGTTTAAGGTTTGAATTGTTATTATTGAAAATTTAAGGTTTTAAAAAAAAAAATCAATAATTTGAGGTTTTTTATGGTAATTACCCTAAAAAAAAAAGTAAAACACAAAAAAATTACTTAAAATTTAAAGTTTATTTTTGAACAAAATAAGCATCGAACTTGAGATTTGTCTATCTTACACTATAAACTTCTTTTTAACAAAATAAACTTATAACTTTTCACTGTGAAAAATTAGACATTGCTCGAACCATATTCAACAAATTGATTCGAATAAATAGATTTGGTCTTCTTTGGTTCAGTTTGCCTTATAGAAACCAAAATCGATTCCAATTTCTGAGAATAAAAATTTAGGTTCAATTACGAGTTGGACAAAACTAAAAAAAGTGACAAATAAAAAATATAAGTTTAAAATTATATATTTTCTTTTTCATTTTTAAGCATAATGAGGCTAAAAAAAGCATATGAAAATCAAACCAAATCAAATTTTAAATTTTAAATTAGTTTTTACTTGAAAATTAATGTAATTTTGATTAGCTAATTAGTAATTAGATTGAGTATTTAGACTATTGAATTGTACAAATAAAATCACATGTTTAATAATTAGATTATTAGGTTGATTGTTGCCCAATAATTGGGATTATTAGATTGCCTAATTTTTAGTAATTAGATTTCTTAGTTAGTAATTAGATTATTAGATTATTGGCTAATTTAGTAATTGAAATATTAAATTTATACCTAATTAGTAAATGAATAATTAGATTATTGTTGAATTAGTAATTAGATTATTTGATTGCATTAATTAATTAATAAATATATTATTTGAATTCCCTAAATTATCTAATTAATGGTGATAAGAATGACTAACTAGATATCCTTATGGGATTGTCTAATTGATTATATATTAGTAGTTGGATTCTTGAATTGCATTATTTAGTAATTCAATTATTAAATTGTCTGATTAGTAATTGAGACGTTAGATTTTCGCATAATTAGTAATTGTATTATTACATTATTTTTTATTGGATTAATTAGTAATTAGATTATTGGATTTTACTAATTAAATACTTGAATTTTTAATTTAATATATATTAATGTTTTTTTTTTAATATTTTGATAATTATTCACAATCTATATATGTTTTCTTTTAAATGTATAGGATAAATTTATTTATTTATTTTTAATTTGGAACCCAATCGGAATTGAACCAGAAATGAACGAGAATGTCAATTCAACGCTACTTTGGTTCTCCCAATATCACACTTTGGTTTTGGTTCCATCAGTTTGATTCCATTCGACTCTAAAACCAGACCGACCAAACCATGTTCATCCCTAGAAAATTTGCTCGATAACATGAAACAGAATTAGGATTAAGAGAGTTTTTAAGCCTACAAGTGAAATAAAATATTTAAGAGGGTGATGATAATTTGAATTGTTATTATAACCTTATTAAATCATAACAGTCTTTGGAAAGATGTTAACAATAACAATAATTATGAGTAAGGTTAAATGTGAATTATTATTTTAATATAATATTATGATTTATTATAAAAATTTAAAATAAATAGGTCTTTAGTCTTTTTTATGTGAAACTTAATTTAAATAACTAACATAAATATCATACATGATTACAAAATTATCGGATAGTTTTTTGATAATTTAATGTGTGAGTATAGATAGATTGGACGACCATTTAAAAATAAAATTGAAATAACGAAGACAATGACAATGCGATAAAAAAAAAAAATTAAAATTATTAAATTATTAAAAAATTATAACTTATTCTTGCATTTGTATTTGAGGGATGAGAAAAAAAGTAAGAAATGAAATCCAACGGTTGTGATAGGCCTGATTGGACGCAAGGAGTCGATCCCAGTGGCAGTGAGAAACACGGTAATATTTGGTCCGAGAGACAGTTATAAAAAGCGAAACCACAAATACTCTCTATTCTCTCTCTCTCCCCTTTCTCTCTCTACAATGCTTCGCCACTTTTCCACTTTTCCAACATGATGCTCCATGTAGTTGTTGACACTTCGAGGTGCTTCTCTGGCAGAACCAGTTCAGGAGAGAGAGAGAGAGAGAGACTAGAGAGAGAAACTGAGAGCCGTTGCCGATGAACTTGATTGGTGATGCTGCAATCGGCGAATCCTCCGTCGGGAGTGGCCGGACGGTGGTTGTCGGCGTCAAGTTGGAGTCGGAATGCCGGGAATTGCTCACTTGGACTCTTCTTAAAGTGGCTCAGCCTGGTGACCTTGTCATTGCACTTCACGTCCTCGATGCCTTCACTGGTAACTTTCTCTTCCTCTCTCTTGCCTCCCGCTGTAACGCTGTCTGTTTGGATTTAGATTTGTGCGAAATTTTTGGGCGTATTGTTTGTTGACTGTGGTTGCAGAGACTCCGTCGTCGCTGCTATCTCTGGTGAAGGAGTTGCATTCCGTTCTGTCAGTGTACGAAACTTTCTGCGACCTGAAGCAGGTCCGTTTTGGCTTCTGTTTTGCTGTAGCGAAAGTTCGAGAAACTATACATTTCTTAGTAATCTGTCCTATTAAATAAAATTGAGGATGTCAAACTTCGTTTCTGTTTATCAATCGACATTTGGTTACTGAGAACAGTTGAGAAATTATACATTTCTCGGTACTCTGTTCTTGAGGATGTCGGATTTTTTTTCCTTGTGTTTTTCATTTTGGCGTTTGGTTGTGGAGAACTAGAGAAATGATTCATTTGTCACTACTATGTTTTATGGATTAAAAATTGTGGACTTCAAATTTTGTTTCCAGGTATGTTTGAAACTGAAAGTATGCCGTGGATCTCCTGTTCATAAAATCATCAAACGGGAAGTCGACTCATTTGATGAGGCCATATTAATTGTTGGAATTTCTAAATCTCGCCATAGAATTCATTCGTCAGCATCTGTTGCCAAGTACTGTGCAAGAAGATTATCCAAAAAATTTCGAATTCTTGCAGTTAACAAAGGCAAAATTTTGTTTCATAGAGAAGCAACTCTATCTGCCCACAAATTTCAAGGTTGCAAAATAAGTTATTCTGAGTTAATTCAACGCCGTTTTTTTTTTCTTCTTTAAATGAAGTAAATTTTGTTATTTCTTGTTTGTTTTGGGTGGTGCTTTTGTAGACAAGGATGGCAATGGAAATTGCGTTGGCTTTGTTTGCTATTCACCTAGTCAGAGTTTTAAAGTACCTGATAGAGCAAAGGCTTCAATGATGGATGTAAAGCAGGACGGTTTTCACCACCATTTGTTGCTAAAATATGTTTCAGGTTTGAAGAAATATCTAAAGGGAAATGTGACTAATGAAAAATCTTTGAGCGGATCTGAAAATAATGATGCTCAGGTGATGAATGAGCCAACCTCGTCTAGCAATAACAGTGAGGGCAATTCATTTACTTTGGTACCACAGCGACAATCAGTGCAAAGAAATACCAGCTGGCCAAACCTTCGGCGGATATTTTTATCGAAGAGACATCTGAGAACAATGTCCATGACCGAGGATTTTTGTTCTTCACCTATTGCCTATTCAGATCTGGAACATTGCAAATCTGATCTGGATCAATGTTCAAATGTTGACAGGGAGGATGCTTCTTTTCTGCCCGTCGAGGCTACTCCTCATCAATCTTTAGGGAGCCTTCCAGAAGGGTTATTGTCCTTGACTAATAAGTGCTCCTGCACTTGCAGATTATTCACCTATGAAGAACTTTCGTTAGCAACCTCAAACTTCATTCCCGGTTTGTTTTTCTCTCATTTCATGGTTTTTCTATTTGATAAATGAATTTTCTAACAACGATATTTTATAAATTATTTTAGAGAATATGGTGGGTAAAGGCGGTAGTAGTCATGTTTATAGAGGTTGTCTTCCAGATGGCAACGAACTGGCAGTGAAGATCTTAAAACCATCAGGAGATGTTCTGAAGGAGTTTGTTCAGGAAATTGAAATCATAACATCTTTGCGTCATAAGAACATTATATCTTTATCTGGCTTCTGTTTTGAGGATCCTAAATTACTATTGGTGTACAATTTTCTGTCAAGAGGGAGCTTAGAAGTTAATCTTCATGGTAAAATATCAGTTAGACAACTACCTAACAAACTTTTCATTTTCATCCACTGAACAAATTTTTTCTATCAAGGTAATAAAAAGGATTCAAGTATATTCGGTTGGCAAGAGAGATTTAAGGTTGCTCTTGGAGTTGCAGAGGCTGTAGACTATCTCCACCATGGTTGTGATGAACCTGTGATCCACAGAGACGTGAAGTCCTCTAACATTCTTCTCTCACAGGATTTCGAGGCGCAGGTATCTTGCTTTCTGTGCTTTTCTTTCTTAATATGTTAAATAAAAAGTTTTCTTTCCTTCACGAAGTTTTATTGCTTTTCAGCTTTCAGATTTTGGTCTTGCCAGCTGGGCTTCCTCATCATCCCATATAATTTGCTCTGATATTGCTGGAACATTTGGGTAGTTTTCGATGCTTTTCATTCTTGGTGTCAGTCAAAACATATGGTCGTCTTAATTATGTAATTTTTCGTTTTTCCTCACAAGTTTTCTTACTGAATTTTAATGAATGGTAAAGTAAATTAAGTACATCTTCAAGTTCTCAGGATTGTTAAAACAACGGTTTTTGTATTTAGATTAGTTACATGATATCGTAATATTTCATCTATGGATCTTTGATTTTTTTTATCACCTCAATTTAATCATTGGACTACAAATTTGTCTAAAATCTGTTGGATTAGTCATTATTGAATCAGTTATATATGGTTATTAAAAATCTCCTAAATGCCAGGTACCTCGCACCGGAGTACTTCATGTATGGGAAAGTAAGTGAGAAAATTGATATATATGCATTTGGTGTCGTACTCCTGGAACTACTTTCAGGTCGGAAACCGATCAACAGGGACAATCCCAGGGGACAAGAAAACCTTGTAATGTGGGTATGTTCTCCTCTATCACATACTGTTGTCAAATGCTCAGAAATGTTTTCATGTTAAAACGAAGATAATTGTGTTTGAAACTGACCTCAATGCATTATTGTTGATACTACGCGTGGCTCATTTTTTTCTTTTCCATAGTTAGAAATTTTTTTAATCAGTACTTCTGTTTCTTATTTTGCTTGATTGATGTTTCATACTAATTTGATGATGCCAATTAGGCTAAGCCAATATTGAAGGAAGGGAAAATTTCTCAGTTATTGGATCCTTGCCTGGGAAGTGATTACAACCAGGATCAGATAGGAAGAATGATATTAGCTGCCACCCTCTGCATTAGACGCTCTCCTAAGTTACGTCCTAAAATGGCTCTTGTAAGTTTCTGATTTCATCAATTTCTGATTCATGCTTTCATATTATTTAACTCATTAAGTTATCTAAGTCGAATAATTACATTTGCCTTTGCAGGTTTTGAAACTTTTACAAGGCGATGAGGAAGTAAATAATTGGGCAAGGCGGCAGGTTCACCAAATGGAAGAACTCGATGCCATTGATGGAGAACCATTAGCTTCTAACATACAATCCCACCTCAACCTTGTTTTTGTAGATTTACATGACGATTCACTTTCAGTTAACAGCAACGAGCAATGCATCTCCGTAGAAGATTACTTGCGGGGGAGATGGAGCCGCTCATCTAGCTTCACTTAGAATCCGACCGGCATTATGACATTTTTGTACAGGTTGCTTTTTTGCAAGTGTATTTACTCTTCCTTTTTTTGAAGTCTTTGGGGCTGATCTTTGATTGAAGTGCTGATTGATGGGTCTGTAGTTATTACCTCTTAGTCTGTCTCAAGTTGATTGGTTTGTCTGTAATCACAAGTGGATTTTTTTATATGTTAGGAAGAGCATTTATATAGCTTTTGATTTCTTTATTTTCAGCTGCAACGTTCATCTCTCTCTCTTCTCGTACCTGCATTTTCTTTCTCATTTTAGTCTGTGAAGCTAAACATTTTTGGATAATGTATTTTCAACTATTTAAAATATTTTTTAAAAATAGGATAAAGTGCAGTGCGCAAGAATGGCATTGTTATTCAGCCTTAGGAGTATCTTTTTTAATACAATTATTACCGTGTAGATAATGAATCCAATGATTTAGTGACATATAAATGTTACACCAATGATAAAATTAAACGTAAATACAGTATTATTTTAAAAAATATTTTTTTCTCGCCTGATGAAGAAATGCATTGGATGGAAATTCTCACAAACTAAAGAAAAATCGATCTACATGATAACGGTTATGACGACCTGAATAATGACTAACAATAATAATCACAATTAGAATAATTAATTTTGATTAAAAATGATAATAAAGTTTAAAGTAACTAAATTAGGATATTAAACTACAAAAATGAATTGACTATAAAATAAAGTCAATTGTAATTAACTTAAAGTTACGCAAATTAACACTTAACTGTAGAAATAGTTAAGGTTGACTTTCGACTCTGGAAGGTCGAAAACATGAGTTATACTCAGAATTGAAGAGCATAAAGCAAGTGATATGCACATGTAGCGACGTGATTTCGCTATTGATGTGATGAAAATTATCAGAGCAATAGGACGTGGACACAACCTAGTTTTAATTAAACTAATTTGTTATGTTTAATTTTAATTAACTTCGATGTTATTGTAAATACGGGTAAACTGAAAAGTAAAACAGTCTTTTATGCAAGACAAATAGGATGGTAATGCAAATTCACATTTAAGTTATTATACAAAATAAAATAATTAATTAAAACTCACCAATTAACCGATGAGTTATCATGAAGAAGTTAGGAAAGAAGAGAGAGAGAAGGGAGGTGGAGGCCGCAGGGAAAGTCGGACGAACCAGGAGTTCCGTCGCGATTCGGCAAAAGTTCACAACATAAAACACAATTCTAACATCGACGACAAAACAATGGATTGTTTGACCTAGAGATCATACCTTGTCTTTGTAACTTACTAATTTGACTTTAATTCTATATATCGTCAAAATTGTGTCAAGACAACTGATATCTAAACATCCAAGTCTCATATATTTATTAGATGCATAAAACTGAATAACCTTATACCGTTTTTGATTACTTTAACATGTTGATTTTATGATAGCTAATATAGAATTATTATTAAATATACGATTTCGCAATATAATTGTTAAGTTATATCTAACAAATTTGTACTTGGACTTGTACACTACTAAATATCAGTATCGAAAGTATCTCTAATAATCTAGTTCATCAACCATATCAATATAGGATCATAGTGATTTCAACTATATTTATTCATAACTAAACCACCAATTATCATAACTGACACAAATCAAATATGAATATACACTAGATGGTAAGAAAATTACATACAATGTGATTCTAATGTCTCTTCCCAATAAATCCAAATAAAGTTAATTCCTTAATTCAGGTAACAAAATTATCAAAATAATATCTAAGGTAAGTGCTCTCTCTCTCTCTCTCTCTCTCTCTCTCTCTCTCTCTCTCTCTCTCTCTCTCTCTCTCTCTCTCTCTCTCTCTCTCTCTCTCTCTCTCTCTCTCTCTCTCTCTCTCTCTCTCTCTCTCTCTCTCTCTCTCTCTCTCTCTCTCTCTCTCTCTCTCTCTCTCTCTCTCTCTCTCTCTCTCTCTCTCTCTCTCTCTCTCTCTCTCTCTCTCTCTCTCTCTCTCTCTCTCTCTCTCTCTCTCTCTCTCTCTCTCTCTCTCTCTCTCTCTCTCTCTCTCTCTCTCTCTCTCTCTCTCTCTCTCTCTCTCTCTCTCTCTCTCTCTCTCTCTCTCTCTCTCTCTCTCTCTCTCTCTCTCTCTCTCTCTCTCTCTCTCTCTCTCTCTCTCTCTCTCTCTCTCTCTCTCTCTCTCTCTCTCTCTCTCTCTCTCTCTCTCTCTCTCTCTCTCTCTCTCTCTCTCTCTCTCTCTCTCTCTCTCTCTCTCTCTCTCTCTCTCTCTCTCTCTCTTCCAATAAATCACACTAAGTAATCCTTTAATTCAGGTAACAAAATTATCAAAATAATATCTATAAGAGTAAAGTGCAATTTGGCCCCTACAACTAGGTGAAATGGGCAAATTACACCATAAACTCGAATAATGGGCAATTTGGCCCCTATAACTTAGGTAATATGCAATTTAGCCCCTACCGTCATTTTTTCCGTTAAAAAACCACGTTTTTGTCACGTGATCACATTTTCTTCAATCCAGACATGCCCCTGCATGGAATCAGAACCGGACCGGACCGGTTCGATTAATTTCTGAAAAACCCAGAGGGAAATCTGTCTTTCTCCTCTTCGAAAACAGATTTCCCTCTCATTTCGCCAAACCCCTCCCTCGTTCGCTCGCTCGCTCTCGCGCTCTCTCTCTCTCTCTCTCTCCCAAGACCCCTCTCTCTCTCCCGAGACCCCCTCGCTCGCCTTCGCCGCGCTCTCTCTCTCTCTCTCTCTCGCTCGCTACTCTCGACTCTCTCTCGCCAGTCGCCAGGCTAACGGAACAAAAAAGTTGTCACGCTCACTGACGACGGTAAGGTAAAAATTTCTCACGCTTACTTACTGTAATGGCCGAAGTTCTTTGTTTTTTTGGAATATGAAATCTGAACCAATAGTTATTATTGAATAGTTAGGGTTTCTAAAATTCGTTGTTATCCTGAACGAATTTTCTGGTTAGTTTAGATGAAGCCTAGGTTGGATGCAACCGAACTATGTTAGACTTGGTTAGTTAGATGTTTCATACTTCAATTATAAATTTTGATCTTATAGTTCACGAGAACACATTCTGTAAACCTTATAATCATAATAATGAACATGAATCAAATTAAAGATTTTGACCTGTATCATGTTAAAAAAGCAGAGAAAAAGAGATTACATGTGTTTAGATGGAAGGCTATTTGTTTAAAAGTGTAAATGTGTATGAAGTTGTTTAGAATTTAAATACCAAAACTGGCTTAATCGAATTAAATTCATGTAACCTTGCAGGGAAGAAGATGGACACATTTTCAATTGACTTTCACTATGGAGGGAAGTTTGTCAAGACGAACAAGTTACAGTACGTGGGTGGGGATGTTGCACTACTGACAAATATTGATGTGGATAAGATTTCATTTTTTGAGGTTGTCGACATGGTGGTAGATGTCGGAGCTGGAGTATGGAAGACTCTGTATTACGTGGAGCCTCCATTAGGAATGGAAAACGGATTGCGAGCAGTGAAGTCCGATAATGACGTACTTCAAATGGTTGGGGCGTTGGATCAAAAACGTCACATTCATATGTACGTAGACCATGAAGGCATCTACCAGGAAGAGGCTAGAAATGATGAGTCCTCTAATGCATCTGAGTTTGATGGTGGTCCTCAAGTTGGTGAAGGGGGTGATCCAACTCATGTAGATGATGCAGCTGGCGGTGCCGCGGGGGATCAAACTCATGTAGATGTTGCAGCTGTGGGTGAAGTATGGGATCCAATTCATATTCCAATTCCATCAGTTTCAGCCTCCTTACCTGATGACATTATTTCTATTGCTGAATTGAAGGATACGATGCATGAAGCGAACACTGCGGAATCGGTCAACAACTCTTTAGAAATATGTTTGAAAGACAAATTCAGCTCATTGGCTGAAATTAGAAAAAAAATCTCTGATTATTCTTTGGTTAACGGATATGACATCCGATTTATCAAACATGAGAGAGCAAGAATAGAAGCAGTTTGTCAGAAAGGTTGTCCTTGGAGACTCTACGCATCAAAGGTGACAAATGAAGAGTCTTTCCAAGTAAAGAGGTTGAATGACGTTCATGACTGTGCTCGCACAATAGAGAGTCGACATGCAACAGCTAAGTGGGTGGCAGAACGTTATTTGCATCGATTTAGAAGCCAACCTCGGTGGGAAATATCATCGATCATTGACACAGTTAGACGAGACTTTAATGTCACCATCAGCCCTAGCCTAGCAATCAGGGCAAGGAGGAGGGCTGTAAATGTGGATTCAACCGTGCAATATAAACAGCTGGGGTCTTATGCGGAGGAAGTTCTGAGATCCAATCCTGGTAGCACATTCGTTATTAATGTTGACAGGGTGATGGTCAAACAGAGCCCATGTTCAAGCGACTTTACATGTGTTTAGATGCATGTAAGAGAGGCCTGTTAGCCGGATGTCGACCGGTAATAAGTTTGGACGGGTGTCACTTGAAGGGGGCATGTCCTGGTCAACTTCTAACCGCTATCGGGGTAGATGCAAATGACGGAATATATCATGTTGCAGTGGCTGTTGTCGATGTTGAGTCGAAGAAGTCTTGGAAATGGTTTCTCAGGTTGTTGTTGACGGATATTGGATCAGCTCGTGGTGAAGGCTGGACATTCATCTCCGATCAACAAAAAGTAAGTATATGTGATCATTGTCAACATTTATATGCTTTCACCTACTAACATATGACATATATTTGATGTAGGGTTTGGAAGTAGTACTACGAAAACATGTACCAAATGCAGAGGTTCGATTTTGCGTACGTCATATGTACGCAAACTTCAAGAAGAAGTTTCGCGGAAAACTCTACAAAGACATTATGTGGAATGCTTCGACTGCGACAACACGTGAAATGTTTGTGAAAGAAATGACGAGGCTACGGGGCTTCGATGAAGCAGCATATAGATACCTTGCGGAGTATGATGCGAAGCACTGGTGCAGACATGCTTTCAGTCACAGATCGAAGTGTGAGCTGACGTTGAACAACCTGAGCGAGTCATTCAATGCTTTCATCTTACCAACACGTGACAAGCCGATTGTGAGCATGATAGAAATGATCAGGACTGACAATAATGGCAAGAATTTGTAAGAGGCATGAACAAATGGAGCAACAAAACGGACTACTATGTCCTCAGATACGAAATAAATTGGCCAAGATACGAGATGGAGCTAAAAATTGGTGTGCAACCGGAGGTGGAGGTGAAAGATTTCAAGTTAGTGATGCCCATCAACAATTTGTCGTTGACTTAGCCAACGCTACTTGCAGTTGTAACCGGTGGCAGCTTGCAGGAATACCTAGTGTCGACAATTTCTATAACTTGTCGACACTTTAATTCAAGTGTCGACACTTTATATGCCTAGTGTCGACAATTTCTATAACTTGTCGACACTTTAATTCAAGTGTCGACACTTTATATGCCTAGTGTCGACAATTTCTATAACTTGTCGACACTTTAATTCAAGTGTCGACACTTTATATGCCTAGTGTCGACAATTTCTATAACTTGTCGACACTTTAATTCAAGTGTCGACACTTTAATTCAAGTGTCGACACTTTATATGCCTAGTGTCGACAATTTCTATAACTTGTCGACACTTTAATTCAAGTGTCGACACTTTAATTCAAGTGTCGACACTTTATATGCCTAGTGTCGACAATTTCTATAACTTGTCGACACTTTATATGCCTAGTGTCGACAATTTCTATAACTTGTCGACACTTTATATGCCTAGTGTCGACAATTTCTATAACTTGTCGACACTTTATATGCCTAGTGTCGACAATTTCTATAACTTGTCGACACTTTAATTCAAGTGTCGACACTTTATATGCCTAGTGTCGACAATTTCTATAACTTGTCGACACTTTATATGCCTAGTGTCGACAATTTCTATAACTTGTCGACACTTTATATGCCTAGTGTCGACAATTTCTATAACTTGTCGACACTTTAATTCAAGTGTCGACACTTTATATGCCTAGTGTCGACAATTTCTATAACTTGTCGACACTTTATATGCCTAGTGTCGACAATTTCTATAACTTGTCGACACTTTATATGCCTAGTGTCGACAATTTCTATAACTTGTCGACACTTTATATGCCTAGTGTCGACAATTTCTATAACTTGTCGACACTTTAATTCAAGTGTCGACACTTTATATGCCTAGTGTCGACAATTTCTATAACTTGTCGACACTTTATATGCCTAGTGTCGACAATTTCTATAACTTGTCGACACTTTAATTCAAGTGTCGACACTTTATATGCCTAGTGTCGACAATTTCTATAACTTGTCGACACTTTATATGCCTAGTGTCGACAATTTCTATAACTTGTCGACACTTTATATGCCTAGTGTCGACAATTTCTATAACTTGTCGACACTTTAATTCAAGTGTCGACACTTTATATGCCTAGTGTCGACAATTTCTATAACTTGTCGACACTTTATATGCCTAGTGTCGACAATTTCTATAACTTGTCGACACTTTAATTCAAGTGTCGACACTTTATATGCCTAGTGTCGACAATTTCTATAACTTGTCGACACTTTATATGCCTAGTGTCGACAATTTCTATAACTTGTCGACACTTTATATGCCTAGTGTCGACAATTTCTATAACTTGTCGACACTTTATATGCCTAGTGTCGACAATTTCTATAACTTGTCGACACTTTATATGCCTAGTGTCGACAATTTCTATAACTTGTCGACACTTTATATGCCTAGTGTCGACAATTTCTATAACTTGTCGACACTTTATATGCCTAGTGTCGACAATTTCTATAACTTGTCGACACTTTATATGCCTAGTGTCGACAATTTCTATAACTTGTCGACACTTTATATGCCTAGTGTCGACAATTTCTATAACTTGTCGACACTTTATATGCCTAGTGTCGACAATTTCTATAACTTGTCGACACTTTATAAGCGTAAATTCCTCTGTCTCCATTTCTTCACAATTTTTGTCGACACTTTATATGCCTAGTGTCGACAATTTCTATAACTTGTCGACACTTTATATGCCTAGTGTCGACAATTTCTATAACTTGTCGACACTTTATATGCCTAGTGTCGACAATTTCTATAACTTGTCGACACTTTAATTCAAGTGTCGACACTTTATAAGCGTAAATTCCTCTGTCTCCATTTCTTCACAATTTTTGTCGACACTTTATATGCCTAGTGTCGACAATTTCTATAACTTGTCGACACTTTATATGCCTAGTGTCGACAATTTCTATAACTTGTCGACACTTTAATTCAAGTGTCGACACTTTATATGCCTAGTGTCGACAATTTCTATAACTTGTCGACACTTTATATGCCTAGTGTCGACAATTTCTATAACTTGTCGACACTTTATATGCCTAGTGTCGACAATTTCTATAACTTGTCGACACTTTAATTCAAGTGTCGACACTTTATATGCCTAGTGTCGACAATTTCTATAACTTGTCGACACTTTATATGCCTAGTGTCGACAATTTCTATAACTTGTCGACACTTTATATGCCTAGTGTCGACAATTTCTATAACTTGTCGACACTTTAATTCAAGTGTCGACACTTTATATGCCTAGTGTCGACAATTTCTATAACTTGTCGACACTTTAATTCAAGTGTCGACACTTTATAAGCGTAAATTCCTCTGTCTCCATTTCTTCACAATTTTTGTCGACACTTTATATGCCTAGTGTCGACAATTTCTATAACTTGTCGACACTTTAATTCAAGTGTCGACACTTTATAAGCGTAAATTCCTCTGTCTCCATTTCTTCACAATTTTTGTCGACACTTTATATGCCTAGTGTCGACAATTTCTATAACTTGTCGACACTTTATATGCCTAGTGTCGACAATTTCTATAACTTGTCGACACTTTATATGCCTAGTGTCGACAATTTCTATAACTTGTCGACACTTTATATGCCTAGTGTCGACAATTTCTATAACTTGTCGACACTTTATATGCCTAGTGTCGACAATTTCTATAACTTGTCGACACTTTAATTTAAGTGTCGACACTTTAATTCAAGTGTCGACACTTTATATGCCTAGTGTCGACAATTTCTATAACTTGTCGACACTTTAATTCAAGTGTCGACACTTTATATGCCTAGTGTCGACAATTTCTATAACTTGTCGACACTTTATAAGCGTAAATTCCTCTGTCTCCATTTCTTCACAATTTTTGTCGACACTTTATAAGCGTAAATTCCTCTGTCTCCATTTCTTCACAATTTTTGTCGACACTTTAATTTAAGTGTCGACACTTTATATGCCTAGTGTCGACAATTTCTATAAATTGTTGACACTTTATAAGCGTAAATTCCTCTGTCTCCATTTCTTCACAATTTTTGTCGACACTTTATATGCCTAGTGTCGACAATTTCTATAACTTGTCGACACTTTAATTCAAGTGTCGACACTTTATATGCCTAGTGTCGACAATTTCTATAACTTGTCGACACTTTATATGCCTAGTGTCGACAATTTCTATAACTTGTCGACACTTTATAAGCGTAAATTCCTCTGTCTCCATTTCTTCACAATTTTTGTCGACACTTTAACAGGGATCGTCGTAACAGGGATCGTCGTAACAGGGATCGTCGTAACAGGGATCGTCGTAACAGGGATCGTCGTAACAGGGATCGTCGTAACAGGGATCGTCGTAACAGGGATCGTCGTAACAGGGATCGTCGTAACAGGGATCGTCGTAACAGGGATCGTCGTAACAGGGATCGTCGTAACAGGGATCGTCGTAACAGGGATCGTCGTAACAGGGATCGTCGTAACAGGGATCGTCGTAACAGGGATCGTCGTAACAGGGATCGTCGTAACAGGGATCGTCGTAACAGGGATCGTCGTAACAGGGATCGTCGTAACAGGGATCGTCGTAACAGGGATCGTCGTAACAGGGATCGTCGTAACAGGGATCGTCGTAACAGGGATCGTCGTAACAGGGATCGTCGTAACAGGGATCGTCGTAACAGGGATCGTCGTAACAGGGATCGTCGTAACAGGGATCGTCGTAACAGGGATCGTCGTAACAGGGATCGTCGTAACAGGGATCGTCGTAACAGGGATCGTCGTAACAGGGATCGTCGTAACAGGGATCGTCGTAACAGGGATCGTCGTAACAGGGATCGTCGTAACAGGGATCGTCGTAACAGGGATCGTCGTAACAGGGATCGTCGTAACAGGGATCGTCGTAACAGGGATCGTCGTAACAGGGATCGTCGTAACAGGGATCGTCGTAACAGGGATCGTCGTAACAGGGATCGTCGTAACAGGGATCGTCGTAACAGGGATCGTCGTAACAGGGATCGTCGTAACAGGGATCGTCGTAACAGGGATCGTCGTAACAGGGATCGTCGTAACAGGGATCGTCGTAACAGGGATCGTCGTAACAGGGATCGTCGTAACAGGGATCGTCGTAACAGGGATCGTCGTAACAGGGATCGTCGTAACAGGGATCGTCGTAACAGGGATCGTCGTAACAGGGATCGTCGTAACAGGGATCGTCGTAACAGGGATCGTCGTAACAGGGATCGTCGTAACAGGGATCGTCGTAACAGGGATCGTCGTAACAGGGATCGTCGTAACAGGGATCGTCGTAACAGGGATCGTCGTAACAGGGATCGTCGTAACAGGGATCGTCGTAACAGGGATCGTCGTAACAGGGATCGTCGTAACAGGGATCGTCGTAACAGGGATCGTCGTAACAGGGATCGTCGTAACAGGGATCGTCGTAACAGGGATCGTCGTAACAGGGATCGTCGTAACAGGGATCGTCGTAACAGGGATCGTCGTAACAGGGATCGTCGTAACAGGGATCGTCGTAACAGGGATCGTCGTAACAGGGATCGTCGTAACAGGGATCGTCGTAACAGGGATCGTCGTAACAGGGATCGTCGTAACAGGGATCGTCGTAACAGGGATCGTCGTAACAGGGATCGTCGTAACAGGGATCGTCGTAACAGGGATCGTCGTAACAGGGATCGTCGTAACAGGGATCGTCGTAACAGGGATCGTCGTAACAGGGATCGTCGTAACAGGGATCGTCGTAACAGGGATCGTCGTAACAGGGATCGTCGTAACAGGGATCGTCGTAACAGGGATCGTCGTAACAGGGATCGTCGTAACAGGGATCGTCGTAACAGGGATCGTCGTAACAGGGATCGTCGTAACAGGGATCGTCGTAACAGGGATCGTCGTAACAGGGATCGTCGTAACAGGGATCGTCGTAACAGGGATCGTCGTAACAGGGATCGTCGTAACAGGGATCGTCGTAACAGGGATCGTCGTAACAGGGATCGTCGTAACAGGGATCGTCGTAACAGGGATCGTCGTAACAGGGATCGTCGTAACAGGGATCGTCGTAACAGGGATCGTCGTAACAGGGATCGTCGTAACAGGGATCGTCGTAACAGGGATCGTCGTAACAGGGATCGTCGTAACAGGGATCGTCGTAACAGGGATCGTCGTAACAGGGATCGTCGTAACAGGGATCGTCGTAACAGGGATCGTCGTAACAGGGATCGTCGTAACAGGGATCGTCGTAACAGGGATCGTCGTAACAGGGATCGTCGTAACAGGGATCGTCGTAACAGGGATCGTCGTAACAGGGATCGTCGTAACAGGGATCGTCGTAACAGGGATCGTCGTAACAGGGATCGTCGTAACAGGGATCGTCGTAACAGGGATCGTCGTAACAGGGATCGTCGAAAGGCTCGACTGGTGGATCTACTGGAGGAATGGCTGGAGGAGGGGCTGGAGCACCGGTGTACCTGTCCCAATAATATTGAAGAAAATCAAGATGGTCGTGAACCTCAACGATGTCATCACGGACATCCTTTATCTTCGTTTCCAACTGATCAAAGCGATCGAAAACCACATTCTGAAATGAGTCAAAAGCACCACCAATGCTAGCAACATTTTCCACCAATAACTTAAACTGTTCCTCAAAGTTAGAGAAGTTGCCTCGAGATGCAGTGGGGGGGGGGGGGGTTCCGTAGTGTGTTCAGGCTCGTCACCACCTTCATCAACTTCCATTTGGGATGGTCCAGCTTCAAGTGATCCAACTCGGTCTCCCTTAAAAATTCAATTACCTTCATCATTGAGCCCAAACCCCATCCGAGCTAGAGTGGATGTGGTGTATGTGTCAACTTTCTTCAGAGGTAATGGGATTTCGGAACTTGGAATTTGGACCTCATTCTCCTTAAAAATCTTCAATAAAAGAAGATTAAATGGTAGGGACTTTGCTGCGTTGTTGTAGACTTGAATCATCCGTTTCAAAATCACATATCCCACATTAAATGATTCTTGTCGAACAATTTTATATAAAACATAGAGATCCATACCACTTATGTAATCTCTACGTCCATCTCTTGGTAAGAGATTGTACGTGATCATATGGTGGAGGAGCCTAGCACGCACGTTTAAGTCATTTGCCTTCGGTTTCGTTGGAAGGCATCGGCGAGGATCCTTAACAATCATCCTTAAAAAGGCAGTACCTTCACTGGTGCCCACAAATTCTGGATCCTTGTATGCCTCGTAATACCTTTCAGCCTCATTGTTAAATTCACAGTTTAAAATTGTGTTTATAGAAAATGAGGAAATTTCAATGTGTTTGCCATACACATAGCTAAGAATTTTAAATGGCCTTTGACAAATTTCAAGATTGGCATAGAACATTCTCACTGGTTTCTCATAATACGGGCCATCACAGTCAAACAGTTCTATTAACCCCAAATTCCTCAAAGGCTGAACCAAATCTAAGCTACTTAAATCCTCGAATTCCACTTTTCTACTCAGAATCAAGGGCTTGAATTGAATTTCGTCTTCATACCTTTTCATAGAGTCAGCATTCTTGAAGAAAGGAGATGGCCAAGTTATTGGTTTCGCAATTTCATTAGCTGGAGTAGGATTTTTTGACCTTCTCTTGCCGAGGAAAATATGAGAAAGAGCGAGGTCGAGCGCGAGCAAGGCGGGGGTCTCGGGAGAGAGAGCGAGGTCGACAGAGCGTGGCGAACGCGAAGAGAGGAGAAAGATAGGATTTCAGAGGGCGGGGGTCTCGGGAGAGAGAGCGAGCGAGAGAGGGGGGGTCTGCATTTTGGCACTGGGAAATAAGAGGGAAATTTGTCTTTCAAAGAGGAGAAAGACAGATTTCGCTCTGGGTTTTTCAGAAATTAATCGAACCGGTCTGGTCCAGTTTTGATTCCATGCAGGGGCATGTCTGGAAGAAAATGTGATCACGTGACAAAAACGTGGTTTTTTAAAGGAAAAAATGACGGTAGGGGCTAAATTGCATATTACCCAAGTTGTAGGGGCCAAATTGTCCATTATTCGAGTTTATGGTGTAATTTGCCCATTTCACCTAGTTGTAGGGGCCAAATTGCACTTTACCCTATCTATAAATAAAAAATTATGAAAATATGTTTGTAACAAAATATATTGAAACATAGATTCTCACCATGCCAAAACATCATCAAATGATACAACACCCACATGAGCAGTTCACTTATGAAAGAATTAGCAGCAACTTAGTAAGTGGATTCATGACGAGTGAGCTTTTTTTAAATATTTTATTGACAACTAACCTCTCTGAACTCTTTAACACCCTCGAACTTAATGTCTATTTGCTTTAATCAAGTTATTGTTGTTATTGGAATATAGGTTATTGATTTATTTTCACAAAGCAAGTTCAATGGTCTTTCAATATCTTCGAAATTATCTTGTGGCAAAATTTTACAATTCTATTATATCATTAAATGTGTTATAATATAATATAAATTATGTTGGCACAGTGGAAAACATTGTAAGGGTCTATTCAACACTATTACTAAAAATAGCTTCGTCTAACTATCAAGTAGATATATCATCTTCGACTACATTGACATGTAACAAAATCTAAATAATAACACCTAAAGATCTCTTAACGATCTGACTTTTTGTATACGAGCGTTTAATATTTTTCTCTATGTAAGTATCTTATATCCCTTGTAACTATATATAATTCAATGACTCGGTATAAAGTTATTATCTATGTTACATACATTATTAGCTTACATTAGACTTTCTACTTCTGGTGCATAAGAAATATTGAACATTTCCTTAATTTTAACTTAAATTTTTGGCATTGATCTTCATTAAATTTGTGTCATTAGAAATAAAGGTGTCACTTGGTTTATAATCTTACATGTCAAATCTCTTGAGTACTGTTTTGATATGGTTCTTTTATGATAACTCAAGTATATTTTGAGAGCAATCTAAATGCATCGATATTTCTAATATAAAAGATGCATTTTTAAGATTTTTCATCTCAAAATTATTTCATAAAAATTTGTTGGTGTCTTGTGATAAATCAATTTATCATTATTGGCAAACAAAATGTCATCGACATATAAAATAAGAAAAATATACTTAATCATGAGCTTATGGTATATTCAATAATCAACTACATCAACTCATAGTCAAAAGAGATGATAAATTGTTGAAATTTATAATACCACCAAAGAGAAGTTTGCTCACAGATGAATTTCTTTAATTTGCAAATATGTTCGTTGCATCTCTTGAAGCTAAAATTTATGGTTGTGCCACATTAATTATCCTTTCCCTTCAATGTTCCAATTGAGAATGTAATTTTTATTTCCATTTAATTAATTTCAAGATTAAAATATACTACAAGTGTCATTATTTTCCTGCAGAGTCTTTTGATCAAATTCAAGAGAAAGTCTCTTTATCATTTATATGCCTACTTTTTTTGTGAAGCTCTTAGCTACAAGAAGAACTTTATATTTTTCACGTTGCCATATGAATTCTTTTTGTTTTAAAAATGCATTCACAACCAATGTGTTGCACACCTTTAGACAATGAGACTAGATTTCAAACATCACTATTCTCATGGATTTCATCTCATCATTCTTGTCATCAATTTACTTTTTGAGTTGGAATCCTATCTAGCTTGATGAAAATTGATTGAATGATCTTCCACAATATCCATTTCGACCTCATGTTCTTGAAGTAAAAATAATATAGTCATTTGGAATCGCACTTCTCATTTCTCAAGTAGATCTCCTTAATGGCACTGGTTCTTGAAGTTGTTGAGTTTAACCTTCAGGAAAAACCTCTTGACTTTAAATGGGGGGAATACAGCGGTGGATATCATTATCAATAACAACTGTAGGAAACGAAATAGATTCTTCTTCAAAGATGACTTTTTAATCTTATTTTTTCTTCAAATTCAAATCTTCTCATATCAGACATCTCGCGCCTCAAAAATTATCTTAGTAGCATGATTATAAAACTTCTACCCCATTGAGCATCCAGAGTACCAAATAAATTACCAAATTAATGTTATTGAGTCTAGTTTTTTTTTTTTTTTTTGGCCTATAAGGCATTGTCTCAACTAGACATGCACAAATATAAATGTACTTGAGGCTGCACTTACGACTCGTCCAACATTTGGGGGTTATGGCTACCATAGTATTTTATTTAGAATAAATGTTGCAGTTTTTAATTATTTTTTCCAAAGAGTTTCTGGGAAGGTAGAATGAATGATCATGTTTTTTTACCATGTCTTTTGTTACATCTCTCAAATATACCATTTAATGTCATGGGTCCTTGATATGGTGTACTTAGAAATTATATCACATTCTTATGTGAGAATTTGACAAATGGACCTTATTCACTTGATCTATCATATCTATCATAGTCCTAGAGGAATTGACAACATTAAAGTCTCAGCTGCAATAGCTACTCAATAGAAGGCTCATTTGAAAGTACGGCATCGTGGAGTGCTCATGTAATGTTTGCAAAAAAAAAGTTGATGGTTGACTACAGCTCTGCATAGATTATTGAAAGTTGATCAGAGTGACACTGAAGAATAAATATTAGTTTCCTATGATAAACGAATTGTTCGACCAATTAGGCGAGTCTCGCTATTTTTCTAAGATTGACCTAATGTTCAGGTATCACAGGTCAAAGATCGGTGAGGAAAAAACATCTCGAAGATAGCCTTCCAAATACGGTATAGATATTTCAAATTTTTAGTCTTATCTTTCGATTTGAGAAATGTCCTGGCTGCCCTCATGGTGATAAGCCACGAGAACCGTCCTCAAGAAAATCAACTAACATTTCTGATTCCTTTTATTTTGTAGGGAAGTATTTTCAAGGAGGCTTGGAGGAGAGACAAATACCTTGTCACAGAGAGGAGACCAAGCATTTGATTCATGAGAGCATTGGCATGGAAGCGGACACAAATTCCTTTCCATCATGCAACAATAATTTTGTCATCTTTGGTCACTCTTTCCTTGAGAACAAAATAAAAGATAATTGCTCAAATTGCATCAAGAGGAGCCAAGGAACTGGGACCAAAGGATCACCTAGCACGGATCCTAAGTCAATCTATAAACCAACATGCATTACATGGGAGAATAAATGGACTTTGGCTGATTTAAGGAGAGAACTTGTGATTCCATGTGCGTATTTTTATTTTGAATTTGAATTATCATTGTCTAAAGTTGTATTATTTTATATGTGAGACCTTATTAAGGTAAGGAGTCAAGGACTAGCCTTACCCTTTTTTTTTGTGCTCAACTATTTGGAGTAAGTGTAACCAAACACTTCATTTCCTCTTTGGAATTGTGTTGACAAAATATACACGCAAGTATACGTATCGCACACAAGTAATTTAGATGAAGATAAAATAGTAAATCTCATGAAGACAATGTAGATTTAGTTGATTCACGCAACAAATAAAGATATACAAATTTATGATTGATGATGAAATAATTGGATTTAATATAATTCAAATATTTCACCGAAATAAATTGAAATGGAATTTAAATTAATTAATTAGTTGATTGAGGTCGATTTCTCTGCACATGAATTTTACCATAAATGTTGTAGCATCGCTACAACATCTCCTTCAAACAACGAGATTTTACTTAGATCTCAGAGTTCTACCAAATTGCCTAGATTCATACCTCTATCAATTCTTTCACGATTATTGAAAAGAAAATAATATTGGCACGATATTATAAACTTAATCTCAATGTCACATAAATGAGATTAAAACAACATGCAAAATCATAATTCACATATATTTATATGCACCTTAAGAATTTAACTATCCACCGATAAGATAAATACGTGTGTGTTTTATTTTGTCTCTCGACACAAGTCAAACTACAACCATACAATAATATAAAAATTTATTCAAAGAAAAAATGTAGAACAAAGCTAAACATTCATAGCAAAATACATATGGATACTTTCTCTCAACCAACTAAAAGAGAATTAGTTCATGTTTCTCATATTAAAATGCAGAAAAAATCATAAGAAATAAAATGAAAAAAAAAATATTGAAGAGAATGAAGAAGAATTATCTGCTCTTCACCCGATGGTCTCTCTCCATGCCTCCTCTTCTTCCCTTTTTTGCTCTTTAATTTCGTTCTGTTTTTTGAATTTCCGTAATTCCCTCTTCCAGATCCTCTTTTTTCTCTTTATTCACGATATTTTTTATTTTTGAATAATTTGCTTTAGATTTTCTCCTAGCTATACTTTTTCTTTCCCATATGTCCCTGAAAATAAATATTACAGAATTATGTAATATTTCATTCATAAATTCAAAGAAATAGCTTGAAATAATAAAAACCTAAAACTTATTTTTACATCTGATGCATGCAGTAAAAATGTTGCAGTTGTAGCATCTTCTGGACCAATCTTCCCTCTCACGACCATATCTTTCCATCCTCAACAATTCAAGCTTGATTTTTGGAAACATTCACCGTCACTCATAACAGATCAACTTATCCAAAAATTGCATTAAGAGGATGTCAATCGAGAGAGTTATAGCTTGTCAAAGTTCACTCATTTTCTTGGCTAGAGCAGCATTCTGGGTTCCCACCAAACTCTACCATTTTCAGCCAAACTTTGAAGTTGCGGTCCTACTCGATCAAAAACAATTTTCAAGCAAAAGCAACGTTTGGAGTCCTAAACTCCTCCCCATTTTGTGGAACATCACATGAATTTCATCGATGACATCCTTGTTTACTCAAAGTCTCGTCTTGAGCACATGGAGCAATTGATAATTGTGTTGCAGACTTTGAGGAATCATTATGTAATGGTTTAAACCTTCAATAATATATTATAAATAATGTATTATGAATATTTATTATGGATGATATATGAATATAAGTTATGAAAGTTGTATTGAAGAAATGATACAAAGTCTTTGTGAATGTCAAAAATGAAACTGTTTTGTAGGAACAGACTTGATATTAAAGGTAATAATTTTTGCTGTGATAATTGGATTTCTATGAAATTTGACAGTCTTAAAATAGACATATAGAGGAAAATAATGGCTTTGGAGTGAAAGAAGTTGGATGTATGTAGAAAAAGTTATTTACTTTTTTAATCTGATAAATACAGTTTACGTTTTAAACTGCACTGTTTTGGTAAATGACTTTAAACTACATCTTAGAATGAGAATTTGGAGAAAGTTAAAGAGAAAAAAATATTTCCAATACTTTGTAGCATGTATCTATGTAATAGCTTTGGACAACCAAATGGAGTTAGGACACGTGGAAATCAATATATGTTGGATAAGTTGTTTGCTTAAGTAATTAATTAAGTATGATTAAGACTAATTAATCATGATTAATTATGCTAATCATGTTAATTAACTTAAAACTAATCAAAATTAATTAGTTTCAGCTAAGTATACTTAAACATAAGTAATCATGGTACTTTTTAGAATATCCATAGAAGGAAGAGCAATTTTGTACAAAGATATGAAGAAGTTGGGTTAAAAAAGGAAGTTTATCCAAGAACCATCTAGAAATGAGAGAGAAAGGCTGATGAAATAGCCATTTTCGTGGGATTCAGATATAGAAGAGAGAAAGAAGAGAGAAAAAAAAAAGAAAGAAAAAAATGAGGGAAAAAAATGAAATTTTAGACTTGCTCATCAAAGTAAAATTAATCAGCTTTGAGAGACGATTCTATAGGACTAAAAATCAGTTCATTATGTGAAAATTTTGTGGGAGATGAGGAACTTTCAATAGGTAAGTAAGTAAATCCTACATTTAGAATAGTTAATTTAACCTTTTTGAAATGTCACATGTAGTGACCTACTGTTGTAGTAGTTTCCGTGTTAGTACTATAATTTTCATGTAAATTTTCAATGTATAAAATGTATGTTGTTTCTTTCATACAATGGATGTTTTATGTTTTAAATGATTTTAAAAGGAGCATCCTAATTTATGACACTAAGTTAAAGAAGTATATTCTATTAATTGATAACGATCTACCCATGTGAGAAGTGAGTGCCAATGAGAGCATCCCTTCGACATTCGACTCCTTCCCACTTTGGGAATCCTCTAGCCATCGGGGTTCGGTTGGTGGAATCGGGTCCTAACACATTAACTGTATGCTAAAAGGGAGAAGTGCAACTTTTGGATGTCTTAGGTTAAGTTTTTGAGACATATGGTATCTAATGAAGACATTTTAGTGGATCCTACTAAGATCAAGGCAACTGTGCAATAGCAACAACTGAAAAACTTGTTAGAAATTTGCCATTTTTTAGGTCTTGCGACTACTATCAAGACTTTGTTAAGGATTTCTCTTTAATAGTTTTGTTCTTGACCAAGTTGACCAGAAAGGTATCAAGCTCAAGTGGGATGATCGTTGTTAGAATGCATTTGAGGATGTAAAGTGTAGATTGACGAATGCATCGACTCTAACAATATTTGATAATGAATAGCCTTATGCAGTTTACGTTGATGCATTAAAGTTGGTCTTGTTTGTGTTTGAATGCAGCAGGTAAAATGGTTTCTTATGCATTTCAACAATTGAAGCCCATGAGAAGAATTATCAAACTCATAATTTGGAGTTGGTCATTGTAATTTGTGCCCTACGGCTGGAGAAGTTACTTGTACGGTGTAAGCTTTCAGATGTACTCATACCACAAGAGTTTGAAGTGTCTTTTCACTTGGTAAGATTTAAATATGAGATAGTGCAAGGAGACACAGTACATGGAAAACTATGATTTTAGTTCATAGTATCATTCATACAAGGTGAATATCATGGTTGATGTTTGAGCCAAAATCCCTTGGGGGTCTCTTGCCTGACTAGTTCTTGAGAAGTAAAAGCTGTCTATAACAATTGAAGATTTTGATCTACAGTATTATGGGAACGACTAGACAAATTGTACGTATAATTTTGTTGCTACTCCGATGTTACTTTAGCGGGCCAAGCAAATGCAATGACAAGATGATGAATTGAAGGAAAAAGTCAGTCAACTGCATAATGGTGAACAACTTCATAGATGAGAGGTCAATATTGAGGGAACTATACTTTTCAAAGGGAAAAGTTGCAGATCTTAGTAGTTAAGAGTTGAGGTAGTCTACACTAGTAGAGCTTTCACAGGTCTAGATTCATTATCCACCCAAAGAATACAAAGATGTGTTAGGACTTGAAGCCACAATATTGAGGAGTGGGTATAAAGCGCGATGTGACAAACTATGTGGTCGGGTATATGACATGTCAATAGGTCAAGGCAGAGTGGAAATTAGATATGATTATGATAGATTCACTATCCACTCGGAGAATACAAAGATGTACCAGGACTTAAAATGACAATATGAGGGGTGGATATGAGGCGCAATGTGACAAACTATTGTGGTTAGGTATATGACATGTCAATAGGTCAAGGCAAAGTGGAAATTGGATATGATTATGATGAATTTTGTTACAGGTCTTCCGAGGACTCTGTAGAAGCACGATGTTGTGTGGGTCATTGTTGATTGGTGACCAAGTCCTCCTACTTTATTCCAATCTGTATGGGTTATTCTTTTTTCCAAGTTGAGCATGTTTTCAATCAAGAAAACCATTTGTCTTCACAGTGTTCCATCCAGTGTAGTTTTTGACCACAATCTTAGGTTTACTTCCAAGTTTTGAAAAGTGCTTCATAGAGCAGTGAGAACGAAGTTGCATCTTAGTACAACGCATCATTCTCAGACTCATGGACCGTTAGAGCAAACTATATAGATTGTTGAGGACATGTTGCGGGGTTGTATCCTAGATTTTGGTCACACTTGTTCGTGAAATTTTTTAGTGAAATTTGTTTACAACAATAATTATCATACCAACATTGACGTCTCATCATACAAAGCATTTTATGAGACTGTGTCATTCGACATTGTGTTGGACTGAGACAAAGAAGAGAGTGTTTCTTGGTCTATATATGAAGAGACTATTGAGAAATTCAATTGATCCAAGAGATGCTGAAGACAATGCAAAGTCGATAAAAAATTTACGCCGACTTTATGAGATGTGAGGTTGAGTTTGATGCTTTAGAGTTTATTTTTCTGAAACTTCATCCGGAGCTTGTTATAAATCACTTTGGGATAAAATGAAAGTTGACCCCGATATACATTAAAATATGTAAAATGGATGGATTGTCAACACGCCTAGCCTAGTCGAGCCCTGAAGGCAAGTCGAGCTGAGCCCTCCTTTCAGGGCTCACGAGCCCGCCAGGTCGGTTCTCAAGAGGGCTCGCATCCCCTGGTCGTTGGCTCGGCAGTCCCAACCCACCAATAGTCTCATCAACCAAGCCCTCTCTCCTTATTTCTCTCCTGCCTAGCCCACCCACTCTGCTTTTTTTCTCTGAGTTCAGCCCACCCTTTCCCTTCCCTATTTCTCTCCAAAAAAACCTAGACTCCAACCTAATTAGCCCACTCCTTCCTTCTTTTCTTCCCTGCAAGCCCAACCCATCAGGTTTTTTATTTCTATCCATTTTTTTTTTCCTAAATCTAAATAAGAATTTTCAAAACATATACACTAAAAAATGGGTCCATCTAACGAACATCAACCATTCAAAAGAATACAAGGCCTTTGGTTTTTACTTCTTCTTCAACCCTAGTAATTTTTACACTTTTTCCCATGAGCTTCTCGTTCATCTTTCCAAAGTGGGATAAAAGCACCCCAATTTTTTTTTTACTTTTTATTCGATGATGTAAATATTTTTATTTCTTAATATCTAATGTATTATAATTCTTTTGGCAATTTTAAAATATTAATATTTATTTTTATTATTATCTATATATATTTATATAATTATTACAAATCTAATTATTATTATTATTATGTATAACTTTCTTAAATATTTTTTTTTGTAAATTATTATACTGAAATAATTATTATAATTTTAGTAAGGAAATAAATAGAATATATATTATATTGATATAAGTTGAGAATATAAAAAACTTATACATGTTCGGCTCGTTAAGCTCATTCAATCGCTCGGTTCTGTTCGTTTAACTTGTTACTCACAAGCTGACTCGTTAGACTCGACTTATTTAGCCTATTTAGCTTGTTAAGGTGACTCGTTGAACTCACTAGGCTTATTGAGTTAGATTTTTTTTTTTTTTTTTCGACCAGCTCGTTTGTCATCTTTAGTACATTGACTCGTTCTAGATTGTTGAAAAAATTGATAATGTGGCGTATATGAGGAAGTACACTTTGAAACCGTCACATGTCATCTCCTACACTAACGTCCTTATCCAAGCAGAAATTTCTTGTAAACAGAAACTTGAGCAAACTTTGGTTAGAGAATTTAGAGTTCTTCGCCACAGGAAGATTTCTTTGATTCATGTGGAAGAATGACACTGAGTGGAAAGTTACCTGAGAAATTGAATCAGAGGTGTATTAGAAGTACTTTGATGGTTCCCTTGAGGTTGTACTACATTTGCAGGAATGAAATTCGTTAAAGAGTAAATAATGGAAAATCTATCAATTTTAAATTAATAAACTTTGAGTAATTTTTTACATTTTTTTAGTTCAAGACTTAATAATTTATTTAACTTATGTAATCAATATATTATATTATATTATATCATATTTTAGGGTGATTGACAATTTGTACAGGGTATTTAAGGGTAACAACAAACGGCATCATGTACTTTATTTTTCAACAATTTAAACCCGAAATCATGCACACTTAGCAATTTAAACTTCGAAAAATAGTTAATTTCAATATCTTTTTCACTCTACGGTTAACTTTATCATCTCTTTCTCCTGCAAACTCCAACTTTCATGTCAGGATCATTTTTATATATTGTCATTTCTCTACCGTGAAGATCATTATAGCACCTCCAATGGAGGTGCTATCTTGGTTGCTTGTCAAAGTTGCTCTGATAAGTAACAGCAACGATCGTTGCTATTCGCATTGGAGAGCAATGATCGTTGCTCAAGGGTTGCTTTTTAAAGCAACCCTTGAACCACGCTGATTAGGAGTGTGAAATAATTTTTTTAAATATAAATTATAATATTTAATTAATTTAATGATATTATGATTATATATATGTAAGAAAAATTAATATTAAAAATTATTTTATAAGCAACGAATTAGAAGTTGTTATCATTGGAATGTAAAGTTAGTTGAGGTTAGTTAAGAAATAAAGTAGAAAAAAGAGAATACAATTTATTCAAATAATATTACAAATAATATTAATTTATTTGGTTGCTACCGTTGAGCAGCTCTCATGGATATGGGAATGTCGAAATGATGGCCTCGGCAGACAAACACCTCCGCCCACGAAAAAGAAAACTTCTTCTTTAAGAAATGATTTAATGATGTCGATCTCTTTCTTCTTCCTCATCTCTGATTATCTAACCTTAACCAAGAATAGCACCAGCTTCACAACTAACTCAGTGAAAGCTTTCCGACAGAATCTAAAATGGGTTGTAGAGAGAAAAGAGTTGGAAAGATGATCCAACTTTTTCAGATAAAAGTTTGGCAAGTTTTTTATATTAAATAAAATAATAAAACATTTGAAAAATTAAAACTTTTTTTAACGAGAAGAGAGCGAGACTAGTGAGGGAAGGATTTCGCGTCCAATCAATGTTTTCGAGGAATAAATCTTCGAGTTCTAACAATGTTCTTCAAGGCTACATCGAATCTAGGCCTCTATTTCATTAGTATTTGTATTTTCTTTAAAAAAAAAATTGATTTCGAGCTTACAAACTCAAAATCGTTGGCTGGAATTTATGTATGTGGTATTCATTTGAAGCCGAGATTTGGTGAAAAAGGCAGAAAATCAGGGTTTTTCAGAAAACCCAATCGATGAAACCCAAGCCGCACAATGGTTTCTTGCGAGCTAAGCCGAGGTGCAGATGGCATTCTTAGTGAACGCAGTTGCGTGCAACATGTCTCGCGCCATTGCTTTCCTCAGGCAAAGCTGCAATTCAACACCTTTATTTTGGAGCTGGAATGCTGCTGTCCCATTAGGCGCCACAACGCCTCCTGTTGGAGCCATAGTGTTGGGACTCTGTAGAGGGCCACGACGCTCCCTTTGAGCCATGGGACCGTGTAGAGCACCACAACTCTCCTTTTGAGCCACAACGCTAGGCAGGATTTTGGCCTTCTTGAGCCATTTCCTCGTGTCTCATTTTTGGGGGTCCTATGCCTTGATTGGCCCACTTTTAGGGCGATTCTTCGGAGTATTATTCGAGTCCGAGCTTTGTCGCCTCGGTGAGTTTGTGGCCCTTTTGTCAAGTCTTTTCGCTTTGGGTTTCCTATTTCATGTATAAAACCCATCCTTTGTACCTAGAACTGTTGAAGGGCTTTTGACATCAGTTTGTTCTTGGTTTCGATGAGTTTACTGATTATGAACCTATTCTAGATGTCAATATATGTCAATATATCATCAATTATAGTGCTTTTCCATTTTTAGTGTTCTTTCTTTTTTTACACCTTCTTATTAGGTTTATTGTATTTATATAAATCTCTAGTACTGTACACGGTTCTGAGATATAGAAAACAGAGACATTTTCCACAGCAATCTTTCTTCTTCTTCTCCCTTGCTCTCTTTCAACTTTCTAACTTTGGTTTCGGGAATTTAATTCCTGAAACCAGAACCGGCCCGGACCGTTGGTTTCGGGAATTTAATTCCCGAAACCGGAATCGGTCCCTGGTGGAACCGGTTCGGTACCGGTTCCCTCCCATGCATTTTAATTTTTTTTTAATTTAAAAAAACAATTCTAACAACTCGCACTCGCTGGTACGAAGATAACCACCAGGATCGCATTGCTGAAAGAATTTCTCAACATCTGCAACAAGAAAAGGAACCAGAAAATTTGCATATGAAATGAGGAGTACCAGTGGTAAGAGCTTTGATCAAGCTAGAACGCCTGCCTTTGAAGTCACAGAAGATCAATCAAACATTGGATTTTAAAAATTTATGACCAGGCAAGCAGAGGCGAGGCGAGGCGACCAGAGGCGAGAGCGAAGCGAGGCGAGGCGAGGCGACCAGAGGCGAGAGCGAGGCGAGCGCGAGCAGAGGCAGCGAGAGCGGAGACGGCACGAGCAGAGGCAGTGCGGAGACGGCGCGAGCAGCAGAGCAGCGAGAGCGGAGGCGACCAGGCGAACGCTAGGAAAGGCAGCGAGAGCGGAGACGGCACGGGAGATAGGGCTTCTGAGTCTGGCTGTGGGAAAGAAACAGCGCTGAGTAGTTGTTTTAGTTTTTTTTTTTAATTTTTTTAAGTTATCCGACCCATGGGTCGGATAACCCACCGGGCCGACCCATGGGTCGGTTCTCCCATGGGATTTCCCGGTCCCAGTACAGGGAACTGGGAACCGGACCGCGGTTCCCGGTTCCTGAATCTGTGGAACCGAAACCGGTTCCACGGTGGGCAGAACCGGCCAAGAACCGGCCCGAACCGCCGATCCGGTCCGGTTTTGTGGTTCTGGGCCGGTTCTGCCCACCCCTACTTGGTATCAGAGCCGATGGTCTCCTCATCATCAACAGTTCCCTCCTCTCTCTCATTTCCTCCCTCCCTCCCTTCCCTTCCCTCAATCAAACTCTTACTATCAAACTAGATTCCACGAACTATATCGTTTGGAAAGCCCAGCTCCTAAATATTGTAATAGCCAATGGCATCGATAATATCCTCGATGGTTATTACCCCTCTCCTCCTTATCCCGGCCCCACCCAGTTCACCCATAACCCGAGTTTTCCAGTCTTGCCCCAGCACACTTTCTGCCCTCCAGCTCAGGCGAACTCCGTCAGCCTCCTGCCACTTCCCTTCTCGCCGGCGTCTGCACCTCCTTCACAGTGGCTACTCGACTCGGGTGCCACGCACCACTTCACCCCACATCCATCAATGCTGCTCAACCCTACACCTTCCAGTGGCTCTTCCAACGTGTCGATGGCTGATGGTAAGTCTCACTCTATCACCCACTCTGGTTCTGCTTTCCTTCCTACTGATAAAGATCCCCTTCTTCTAAAAACTGTTTTCCATGCTCCGTTTCTATCTCATAACTTGCTTAGTATTCCTCAATTATGTCGTGAACATCTAGTTTTTGTTGAATTTCATTCCACTCATTTTTTGATTAAGGACCGGAGTACCCACCAGACAATTCTTCGGGGCTCACTCAGTAATGGTCTCTATCAAACTCCCACTGCTCCTCAAGCCTGTCTGTGACTGCATCTTCCACGGATCCTGCCTCCATCTCTACTGTTTTGCCTTCCAATGTGTGGCATCTTCGGCTCGGCCACCCTTCATTTCCTGTTTTAAATTCTGTTTTGAGTCTATGTAATGAACCTCCACTTAAATCCAGTCTTTCTAAATTATGTATTGCTTGTCAAATGAGTAAAAGTCATCGTTTACCATTTCCAATTTCTACGTCTCACGCCTTATCTCCTTTTGAACTTATACATCTCGATGTGTGGGGTCCTTCCCCGGTTACATCTGTTACTGGTGATCGTTACTTCCTGTTAATTGTTGATGATTGTACACGCTTTACGTGGATTTACTGTTTAAAATTGAAAAGTGATGTTCACAAAGTTTTCTTGAACTTTCACACTTTTGTTCACACTCAATTTGGTCTTTCCATAAAAACTATGCAGTCTGATTGGGGTGGAGAGTTTCAGTCTCTCTCTTCTGTTTTTTCCTCTCTTGGCATACATCATTGTCTTTCATGTCCATACACTCCAAATCAAAATGGAAGTGTTGAACGAAATAATCGTCATGTTGTTGAAACAAGTCTATCTCTCCTTTTTCATTCTGTTGTTCCTCAGAAATACTGGACCTACGCTTTTACTACTGCTACTATATTAATCAATTTTCTCCCTACACCGGTTTTACAAAATCAATCACCTTTCCATTGTTTATTTGGTACGTTGCCACCTTACTCGTCTCTCCGTGTCTTTGGCTGTCTTTGTTTTCCATTTCTTCGTCCATTTAATCAACATAAGTTACAACCTCGTTCCCTTCCTTGTGTTTTCTTAGGCTATAGTTCTCATCACAAGGGCTATGTCTGTCTCAATCATCATTCCAACAAAATATATATCACTCGTCATGTCACCTTTGACGAGTCATCTTTTCCCTTTTACACCTTCTCTCCTTCCATGCCATTACCACCCGCTTTCTCTATTCCCATTACTACCTTGCCCTTTACTACACCCCTAAATTCTTCTCCCACACCACTTTCTCCCACCACCCTGCCCACAAACCCTTCCGCTTCCTTTCCACTAGAGCCTCCTCCTTCTTTATCACCACTTCCTGATTCACCCCATCGTGATCGTCCACTTACCATCAATCATCACTCCATGAGAACACGTTCTAAATCCGGTATCTTTAAACCAAAGGCTCTCCTTGCACAAACTACCTCCACCTCTGAACCCACTACTTTTCAGCAAGCCTCCAAATCCCCAAATTGGATGCTTGCTATGCAGGATGAGATCTTGGCTCTCCATAAAAACAACACTTGGACTCTTACTACATTGCCTCTAGGTGCTAAGGTTATAGGCTACAAGTGGGTTTTCAAAACCAAGCTTAACTCGGATGGATCTATCAATCGTTACAAGGCTCGATTAGTGGCTAAAGGGTATGATCAGACTGAGGGTGTTGACTATGATGAGACGTTTAGTCCAATTGTCAAACCAACGACGATACGTACTGTTTTATCTTTGGCCTGTTCTCTGGGGTGGAACATCAGACAACTGGATATCAATAATGTCTTTCTGCATGGTGATCTCACCGAACGGGTTTATATGCAACAACCTCCTGGGTTCGTTGACTCCTCCACTTTTTCAGCAGTATGTTTATTACAGAAAGCATTATATGGACTCAAACAGTCTCCTCGCGCTTGGTACAACAAATTATACACTGCCTTGCTCTCTTGGGGTTTCTTCGCTTCCAAATTCGACAATTCTCTAGTTATTTTTCGGAAGGCCTCTTCCGTTCTCCTTATGCTGGTGTATGTCGATGATATTATTCTAACAGGTAACTCCTCTGCATTATTGGAGCTCTTCCTTCGGTATTTACGTAGTCAGTTTGTGGTATGTGATCTCGGACCCCTATCATATTTCCTCGGCATTTCTGTCACTCGGACTTCCACTGGTATGCATTTCTCTCAGTCTCGGTATATTTCTGAGTTGCTCCACAGGGCTAAGATGACTTCCTGCAAGCCCTTGCCCACTCCCATGGTTTCTGGCCCCATTATGTCCATCAATTATGGTATTCCTTTACTCGATGGCTCACTATATCGTAGTATTGTCGGTGGTCTTCAATATTGTTGCCTTACTCGTCCAGATATTGCCTTTGTTGTCAACAAGGTCTGTCAGTTTATGCATGCCCCTTCAGATGTTCATTGGCAGTGTGTTAAACGTATTCTTCGCTACCTTCAAAGCACGTTATCATTGGGCATTTCTTTTGCTCCTTCACCATCCTTTGATCTCACTTGCTTTACAGATGCTGATTGGGGCTCTTGTCCGGATGACCGTAAAAGCACGAGTGGCTATTGCATCTTTTTAGGTCCCAATCTTATCTCTTGGTCCTCTACCAAACAGAAGTTTGTCTCTCGCTCCAACACCGAATCCGAATATCGAAGTGTGGCCAATGGCGCAGCGGAACTTATTTGGCTTCAATCTCTCCTTCATGAAATTGGCCTGGTCAATTCTGCTACCCCTATCATTTTTTGTGATAATTTGAGTGTGACGTATTTGGCCTCCGACCCAGTCTTGCATTCAAAATCCAAACACGTCGAACTCGATTATCATTTCGTACAGGACAAAGTGCAACAAAAATCCTTGCTGGTTAAATTTACCCCTTCTGCGAATCAGCTTGCCGATGCTCTTACGAAGCCTCTGCCACCTTCCGCCTTTTCTACTTTTATTTCCAAGATCTTCGGCTACCGGCCTTGCTCTTGAGGGGGGATGTCAATATATGTCAATATATCATCAATTATAGTGCTTTTCCATTTTTAGTGTTTTTTCCTTTTTTACACCTTCTTATTAGGTTTATTGTATTTATATAAATCTCTAGTATTATACACGGTTCTGTGTAATACCCGGCTTTATGAGATATTAATATTTTAATATATATTAGTATTTTCGTAAATATATCAAATCAAGTCCGTTTTGCAAAAGAGAGCTTTATTACAATCCTAACGGTTAATAGGAATTTTAAGGAAATTATGAGAATTTTCGGAGTTTAGACGCTTAATTCCGAGTAATTACGTTTCTCGTAACATAAATGACGTTTTAGTAAAAATAGTAAACGAGGTCTGTTTTGCGAACGGACAGTTTTAATAAATCCCAAATAATAAGTTGGACTTATTGGTGAAATAAGGAGATTTGGAGAAACCGAATCGCTAGCCAATTGACAAAACAAAAGACGAAACTAATATAAAATCAAAGGAAGGGCGAAACGGTAATTTGCCAAATCAAATTTATAAAATAAAACAAACTTTCCTATTTCCTCATTTCTTCTCTGCCTTCGCGATTTACAGAGAGCATTTTCTCTCTTTCTCTCTCGGCTCTCCCTCACTGTCGTCGACGTTCTCTCCAAGCCGGAGACCATTTCCTCCTCTGTTCTTCGCAATTTCTTTCTCATTCCCAACCCTAGGTATGAATCTACGATCTTAGAGCGTTTATTTTGATTTTTACGGAGTTTGAACAAATAGAGTTTCGTTTAAGGTTTCGTCAAAATGCGAATTAGGGTTCGAAATCGATAGGTTGTCGTAGTTTATGGACGTATTGAACGTATGGGACGTTATTGGATGAATTTATACCGATTGGTGTGAAATGTTAAAATTGGAGAATTTAGGGATTTTTGGAAAAACTCGTAATTGGGATTTGAGGTGTCGAGCGCGTAATTGCTCGATGAAATAGCTCGATGAATTGGATTAAAGCTTTAGGAAATTTCTTAGTTAAGTATTTTGTTAGTTTTAGACATTAAATTGTTTTAAGCTCGTTTTAACAACAATTTGGTGAAACTGCTTAGGTGAACAATGCTCGTGGACGGAGCTTGAGCTGCAACGGACACGAGGTAAGTTCTCGTGATCTTCTCTGGCCGATTGGCCTATACCGTACGTCGAAGTCATCTCGAGGAGTTTTGGTGATGCGTTTGTTTAAATTGTTTTGGTTGCGTAGTTAGGTTAGTCGTTTATAGGTTATGTTTGTTTATCGTCTTGATGGTACATGTAGCACCCGGTTTCAATTAAACAGAATTTAACTTATTAATTAAGGATGTGCAATTTCATGGAAGAATTGGGAGAGTTATTGGTCAGGTTAATAAGTGACTAAGCGAGGGCATTTATGTAAATATGACAATTTAAAAGTAGATGACCTATTTAAGGGAAGGGGTTTAGAGATTTATGCACTGTAGCCGCCACTGTTTCATCATTTATTCCTTTTCGGTGTCCAGCTCAAGCTCAGCGGAGCTCTCGACAAATCTTCCACCAGACTCTTCTTCTATCTAAGTAAGTTTTTCCTCATTTCTTATATTTTAGCAGTTAGATAACCGAGGGAGTCCAATGCGAGGGTTTCGAGGATGCTATAGATGAGTGTCAGTTTCAGTTTAGTGCAGTATCGGGAATGCATTATGACCAGAGTTCTCAATTCGTTTCCTTAGGTCTCTGGTTGAATAGGATGAAGTTTAGTGAAGGTTTAATTAATGATCGGTTTATAGATCTAGGTTCGAGCTAATTCCCGAAGGAGATTTCAACCAAACCATCCAGAAGACCAGGTAAGTAAAGTATGTAAGGGTGGGCAATCTTCGGTTCGGTTCGGTTTTTGACCGAACAGAACCAACCTTTTCGGTTTTGGGTTCCGGTTTCTGAACCCGAACCTGAATATCTTAAAACAGACCCGAACCAAAAAGTTTGGTTCGGTTCGGTTCGGGTCAAGTCGGTTCCAATCTATGAACACTATAAGAGTTCTTCACTTTTTATGTAATCTCTGCTTTTGTTGACAAATCTCAGGAGTTGAAAACTCAAAAAAAAAAGAAGAAGGAATAATTGATAAAGTTTTCAATTCAAACAAAAACGAATGCCTAATAATATTTGACAATAGACCAAGCAGAATCTCGTGTGTTAAAAGTGAATGGACAACTAGGAGCACATACAAACTGGAAAACAACTAAGCAACCTTCAAGATTAGTATATTTGAAAAATTAAAAATTGAACCACGAATAAACTCATTGCATTATTGGTTTTCCAAAAAATACCCACAAAAATTTCTTCACTTTGACACTTTCCTAGCACATCCTTTCTCTTTTTTCTCATCTGATCCCAGTGATTATTCAAGTACCTGCAACAACGAAGTAAACATAGTAGCAGGTCTTAGAATTTTTGCCGTTAATAGCAAAGCAATAACCTTCAAACAAATGAAGAAATAGAAACGATTAGTAAGACCATGTCAGCATTTAAACACAACCGGTGGCTTAAGCTCAGCTTTCTAAGAATGCACAACAAAAATGATTAAGCGTCATGCAAAATCTTTAGAAATTGATCAAATTGCTTCATCGTACCTTAGCTATAACTCGATAATATCTTTCTCTTTTTCTTCATTCCTTTGAGTTAAAGCATCAATTTCTACAACAAAAATTCAATAATATGAAACTAGTGACTAGTAAGAATAAAAATAATATTTGCAATATAATAGTTCATATAAAATAAATGAAGTACCTTCATCAATAGTTTTATAATCACTGTCAGACAAAGTTGGACTCTTAGAACGGATCCAACTTTGAGTGCAAATAATAGCTTCCACCGTTGTTGGTAATAAAGATGTACGCGATGAGTCCACAATACGACCACCACAACTGAATGTGGACTTTGAAGAGACGGTCGAAATTGGAATGACGAAAACATCTTTGGCTATTTTGCTCAGAATCGGATATTTGTGGCCATTCAACTTCCACCATGTCAATATATCTAAACTATCTGAGTATTTTTCAAGTTTCTCGGTCATATACTCATCAATTTCAGACATTAATAGAAGTATCAAACTCTAGAGAATTGTCAAAGAAGGTAGAGGTTGCAATATTAGTTGCCTTTGGAATCTCAACCTTTGAAGTTAGACATCCTTCATTTGAATCACCTTTGAAATCCAAATATAGTCTTTCCATTACATTGTCCACTTTGTTCATAAGCTCTGCAACTCTATCAGTCCCAAACAAGATGCTTAAATAATGTTTTAATAGTTTTGACTTGCATCTTGGATCGAGAAGGACCGCCACGAAGACAAGAATATTGAACTTTTCATAAGTGCCCCAATACTTGTCAAATTTATTCTGCATGCCTAAAGCCATTGTCCTTAATAGCATATTGTCAGACATGGCATATTGTTGAATGATCATCTTTAACTGACATACTTCACTAACATACAAATTAGATGTAACATGTAATGAAGCTGAAATAGTGTTAGTTGAGTCATAAAAAACCTTCAGAAACTTGCAAAATACTCGAATATTTGTCCAATCTTCGCTTGTAAGAGGCCCTTCTTCATCGAGGTCTGATATGAAATTGCTGTCACATTCTCTCATTTTTTCAAAAGCCTTTTCATATTTCTCAGCATTATCTAGCATCAAATACATAGAGTTCCATCTAGTGCACACATCCAGGGTTACATTTCCTTTAAATGCAATCTTGCAACTGTCAATACAATTCTTAAAATGTTGTAATCTTCCTGGGGAAGATTTGATATATTTGACAGCTTTTCGTACCTTGCTAATTAAATGTTGATGTTCCTTCAACCCATCATTAACAATCAAATTTAAAATGTGCGCAAAGCATCTAACATGAATAAATTCTCCATCTAAAACAACCGAACTCTGCCAATTACGCAAAGTCTTAACCAAACAAGAAATTGCAACATCATTAGAAGATGCATTATCAACAGTAATGGTCAAAACATTCTCAATGCCCCAGCCCAACAAACAGTATTCAAGTAATTTTCCAATGGTTTCACCTTTGTGATTTTCTATTTGAACAAAATTCAAAATTTTTTTATGCAAATTCCAATCACCATCAATAAAATGACCAGTCACAACCATATAATTGATATTTTGATTCGAAGTCCAAGTATCAGTAGTTAAACTCACTCTTTGACTTTTTCTACTAATAAATTCTTTCAACTGTCTTTTCTCATTGTTGTATATAGCTTCAATATCTCTTACTACTGTTCTACGAGAAGGCATAACAAAAGAACTTTGAAAATATTGAAGACATTCTTTAAATCCTTCCCATTCAACCATTCTCATAGGCAATTCATCCTTAATTAGCATGCTAGCAATCACTTTACGCCCCCTACCTGAGTAAATGTTGCTACTTTAGAACATTGTCCCCCACTTTCCTTCTTTAAAAAAGGCAATGTTGTTTGTTTGACATCCAATTTTGACAAATACTTTTTACACACCTTTAAATATCTGGTCATATTTGAAGTACCATTTCGTACAGAATGACATGCATATGACTGATCACAGTGGTTACAACTAGCTTTAGGTGCATTTTCATCACAATTTTCATCCAAAGTGAAGTTATCCCAAGCATTGGATCTATTTCTTTTCTTCGGATTACTATTATTCACATTAGTTTCCATCCTATAAAAATAATTAACAACAATCATATTCATCATTCAATTAACGAAACAAATTCAAACAATTCTATTATTCTATAGCAAATATAACAAATATGTCACAATCAATAGTCAGACTCACATCAAGCAACAATTACATAAATAAACACCCTATAATTTTAAACAGCAAACAATGCTCTCGATCAACAATTTCGAAGAGTCTCCCATATGACATCAGCCCTAATTTATACTAGTAGATACATAAAAAATTATAAACACATTACACATACAGGGTCGAGGAGTTGGTGCTTTCTGCAATATGCTGACGAGAACTTAACCTAAACCAGAAAGCTTTAAAGAGCTTGATGAACAACAAAAAAAGCAAACAGCTTAATGTTTGAAGGTAACACTAACAGAAGAATTCTAGAAACAGTTAAGTAATTTCTTCACGGTGATACTAATTACTGATTAGGAATCCATATGTAATACTGATTACTGATTACTAAGTAATTCGGATCACAAACTATATAATATAACAAATAACAGAACTTAAAAGTTGATTTACTAAGTTTTTGTCTTAACATCATGGTAGCTATTGTATCTGATAAGCCACTAAATAAAATGCAAGTGGGTGCGTGGATGATTGCTATGAGAACAGATAATCCGCTCGTTAGAGACAATTAAACAAACAGGTACAAATATATCAACAACAGTGATTAGGAGCAATGAACCTGGCGATAAATCTTTTAGCAGTCGATGTTGAATAAAGGAATACGCGTTACCTTTTTCCCAATTGCGCATAGTAATTGCAGTTCGCAGGATCTAGCGAAGAAATTGATTAAGAAATCATGGAATCACTGTGCGCGGAGTCGTCTGTCGCTGCCGCCGGAGCAGCCGAGGAGTCGTCTCCTCAGTCGTCTGTTGCTTCGCCGAGGAGTCGTCGGTAGTCTGTCGCCGAGGAGTCGTCTGTCGCTTTGCTTCGCCGAGGAATCGTCTGTCGCCAAGGAGTCCTCTGCCCTGCCCTAAACCGAAGATCAATCTCGACACCCTACCTCGGCTCTAACTCTCTAAGCCCAAATATTTGTGCAACTATACTGGTTCGGTTTTTCGGGTTGGGTTCGGGTTTGACTTCCAACCGAACTGAACCCGAACCAGTATAAGTGAACCCGACCCTAACACAGAAAAATGGACTTATGTATTGAACCAAACCGAACCAAAACCTCGGTTCGGTTCAGTTGCTCGGGTCGGGTTCGGTTCTACCCACCCCTAAAAGTATGCATGTGCCTTCGGGCCTACATCACAAAACAGTAGGGTTATGTATTTTGGGAATGATTTTGTATGTCATGCATCATGTTTTTGAAAGATTACGAAAATGAATTTCCATGTAAGAACGATAAGGTATGAATTGAATGTGACAGACAAACTATTAAGGGAACTAATCCACCCCTTAACTTATGAAAGGATTTATAACATTGGGAGAATTGATCCCACTTCCAAGGGAACAGAGGGATCAGATCAGCTATTAAGGGAATTCATCCGCCCCTTAATCGAGTAGAGGATGTATAACATTGGGAAAATTGATCCACTTCCCAAGGGAACCGAGGGATCAGATCAGCTTATGAACGTATGTGAATGCAACTGAGATGAGAAAGTAGAAATTGCACGTTTAGGAATTATGTTTCAGCATATCATTTCATTACTGCTTTACTTGCTTAGTATTAGGCTAATAGATGAGTTTTGTGATGTAGGTGAAGAAGTGACAGCAGGTGAATCCTCTGAGTTCATTGAGGGATAGACTGGTTGGGGGAGCATACTCATGCCACGGATCTGGTACTTGATGAGGCGGTTTAACTGATGTCTGTTGGAGTGAAGGTGTAGTTGACAATGTCTCGATTTGAATAGGTTGAGTTCTCATGACAGTAGTTGTTTCAATGTTTTGAAAATGTTTTGAGTTGTCTTTTCTGATAATAGTATTCTGCTGAGATTTGATGTTAGCACTTGCTGAATTGTTTTGGGTAATGCATTGGTTAGAATGGTATTTGAATGATTTCAGTAATGTAAGTAGATTCTTTTCTGTAGTTAGCGTCGTGTTGTATAGCAAGGAGTTGTGGGTATGTCGCTCTATTCCCTATAGGTAGATGATGTCTATCGGTAGATGTCGAGTTATAGTTATGTCGTCTATCGGAAGATGTCTTCAGTAAAGTCATCGGATGATGTTTCAATAAGGTTATCGGAAGATGTCTTTAGTGGAAGCCATCGGATGATATAGAACGAAATTTGTCGTTTAGTGATCGGTATATGTAGCTTGTTTTATCGGAAGATATTGTTTTGTTCCCTATCGGTAGATAAAGACTATCGGCAGATGTCGAGTCGTCGTTCTATTCGCTATCGGTAGATGAAATCTATCGGAAGATGTCGGGTTATAGTTAAGTTGTCTATCGGAAGATATAAGTAGAGAGTTTGTCGTTTAGTGATCGGCGTATGCAGTTTACTCAATCGGAAGGTGTAGGTTTAAGTCCATCGGATGATGTCTCAGTAAAATCATCGGCAGATGCATGCTGACGTCATTGGTAGATGTAGGAGAACTTTGTCGTTTAGTCACCGGAAGAAGCCTTCTATTTCCTGTTTCATTCTTTTCCGTTGACTTTATTCATCAGCAGATGAATTTTACTTCTGTGACTTCTTAAGTATTTCACGATTTAAACCTCCATTTCTTTTTGGCCGATTAACTCTTAACATTCCGAAAGATTATCCTAGCGATGTTTTTCACAGCTTTGCTTATCTCTATTATTGTCCAAATGATTTCCGCTGCAAGTTTTAAATGTTTATTTGTTTTTGGATTCTAACTTATGTCAAGAGTCGATTGTTGAGAGAATTTTTTTAGAATACGGATGAAATTTCTTAGTCATGTATGGGCTTTTGAGTAACGAGCCAGGTTCAGATAACTCGGGGTGTTACAGTACACATGCTGGTTGTTTACTTTATGCATTTGACTGCTCATGCATCACGTCTGTTAAAGCATGTGTTTAAGAGAACGAAATGAATCTATGTAATCTGTTATCTGGTCACGGCGAGGTGGTTTAGCCCTCGGTGACATTCTGTCTGCGACTTAATTAAAAGTAAAATGAACCAACGAACGAAATGAATCTACGTAATCTGTTATCTGGTCACAGCGAGGTGGTTTAGATCTCGGTGACATTCTGTCTGTGACCTAATTAAAAAGTAAAATGAACTAACAAAATCTACGTAATCTGTTATCTGATCACGGCGAGGTGGGTTTAGGCCTCGGAGACAATCTGTCTGTGACGAAATGAATCTGAATCTGTTATCTGCATGTTTTATGAATGACATACGCACTGCACGCATCTGCACGCATCTGCATTTACGAGACTTGCTGAGATTTTTATCTCATAGTTTGTTTGTATGGTGTAGGTGATCTTGACTTAGGTTAGGACGAGATCCCTCCACCTGAGGAGTGATGCAGTTGACGGAGGATGGCTTGCGGTGGTGTGTTGCGCAGTCGATGCTTAACCGACCCGTGGGGATGTATGTACGTGTTTTGAGGGTGTTGGGTTATTTTGGGGTAATGTATGTGTAAAGTTATAACATTTTAAGATGTTTGGATCTGATAGTGGATAAGTTTAATGATTTTAAACGTTTTGAAAACTGTTTTATAATTGTTTGGAAGGTCTATTTTGGAACTGTTTGGTAATTTGAAAACAGGAAGGATTGTCAATTTTTAAACATATCCACGTGGTTCGTTTTTACGAAAATTTAACGTGCATTTAGGTCGTTTAATTGGGAAGGATGAAATGAGAAATGAACGATGTTATGTTAGAGTTTATGAGGAAAATGTTAAGTGTCTCAGTGTTTTGCTCTCTGGAATTTCGGATTCCAGAGAGCATTGGTAAAAATAAGAGGAGAAAAAAGAATGAAGAGAGGCGACTGATCGCCATTGTGAGGGGCGACCAATCGCCCCTCCATGCTTGTGATCGGCGATCGATCTCCTAAATAAGGAGATCGATCGCCCCTCATTTGCTTATACATTGGCGATCGATCTCCTGAATTTTGGAGATCGATCGCCCTCTTTGTTTTCAATGCGGCGATCGATCGCCGAATGTAGGCGATCGATCGCCTCTTCATTTTGGTCGCCAGAAGACGAATATGCCCTCCCTTTTTTCGGCCGATTGGTTAATTGTTTTATTAAAAGTTTTAATATTTTTATTTAATTAGTTTTGCGTTTGTTTTTAATTGGTTTAAAAGTTAGATTTTATTTCCGATTCAGATTCCGCTTAAGGTTAAATTAAAGTTTAAATATGATAAATTTATTGGGATAATAAGTGTAAAAAAAATATATATACGGGAAGTCAGGTACAGTGTAACACCCGGCATTTTTACCTATGTAATTATTTTCCCGAATTATTAAGTGGGATTAATTCAATGATAATATAATGTATGATTTGTTGGAAACCAAAACGAATGAGAAATTGGATAATGAGATAAAAACCAAACCAATGTGTAACTAAACAAACAAGCTAGTTTGAAATGGATGAAGGGGTAGTTTGGGGTGAAATTAAGGTTGGTGGGAGGAGGCCAATGGATAAATGCCAAGTGTACAACTTGTTGGAGAAGCCAAGTTTTTCCTCTCTCATTCTCTTCCCTCCTACGTGAAACCTTTCTTTCTCTTCTCTGTTTTCCTTCTCCGCTTCTTCTTTTCTTTTCCTGCGATTTCAACCTTTCATAAAACACTCCCATTTTTCCTGCCTGCTCCAGCAAAGGTAAACGTCTACTAAAGCTAACATTTTGGATAAGTTAAAAAGTGAGTTTTTACCGAAGTTTAGGGTTTTGATATTTGTGAAAACTCACTGTTTTTGGATGAAAACACGTTGTTGTTTTCTAAGGATTTGAAAGATGTTGCTGTTGATTTCTAACAGCTTATTAGTTAGCATTTGTAGCGTGTTTTAAATTCTCTACATGCATGCTACAGGTCCGAGCATTTCTGAGACATTCAGAACATCAACGCGACAGCAACCAGGTAAGTTCATGCCCGTAGGTTGGCCCTTAAGGCCCTGCAACTTGGAGGTACTAGGAGTATCAGTTCTGTCGGTTCGTTTTGGGTAGAAAAGTTAGAATAAGTTCTGAGTTGTCTGGTTTTGTTTCACTCTCTGTTGTGATATTCTTGTTGCCTGTTATTTTAGGTTCAAGCACCGTCCATGCATACCCGTTTTTCTGTAAAATCATGTAAACGTTTTATGTACACAATTTTGAAGTTAAGTATGATAAAAAACCTGTAATGATGTATGGTTAAGTGTGGACGAGGACTGGCATCCTGTTTCTTGTCCATTCTTTGGGACTCATGTAAAATTATCCCTGCCTAAGGATACCCTGTACCTTGTCCTCCCTGGGGACCCGCAAAATTACTAACCAGGTGTCATGTCCTGTTATGTCAAAGTATTATATGCGCCAGTTCCTCTATAAGCCCCACTTATACCTCCCTGTCCAGTGAAATGTAAGGTAATGTAATGTAATGTTCATGTATTTGAAAATGTTTCATGCATAGCACGTGCATCACTTGCATTGTATGTTCTTACTGAGCTCTGGCTGCATAGTTGAACTCCCTGGTGTAGGACTGAACCCGTGGATGAGACCTTGTGCCTCCGCCGATGTGTAGGTGCTGTTGGAGGAATGAGCTTGCGTGGTTTGGTTGTGGGCAGCCAGACATATCATCCGGTCACTGTTCACATTTTTAATCATCCGGTCACTGTTCACATTTTTTAATCATCCGGTCATGTTCACATTTTTTAATCATCCGTCACTGTTCACATTTTTAATCATCCGGTCACTGTTCACATTTTTAATCATCCGGTCACTGTTCACATTTTTAATCATCCGTCACTGTTCACATTTTTAATCATCCGGTCATGTTCACATTTTTATCATCCGGTCACTGTTCACATTTTTTAATCATCCGTCACTGTTCACATTTTTAATCATCCGTCACTGTTCACATTTTTTAATCATCCGTCACTGTTCACATTTTTAATCATCCGGTCACTGTTCACATTTTTAATCATCCGTCACTGTTCACATTTTTAATCATCCGTCACTGTTCACATTTTTAATCATCCGTCACTGTTCACATTTTTAATCATCCGGTCATGTTCACATTTTTAATCATCCGTCACTGTTCACATTTTTAATCATCCGTCACTGTTCACATTTTTAATCATCCGTCACTGTTCACATTTTTAATCATCCGGTCACTGTTCACATTTTTAATCATCCGTCACTGTTCACATTTTTAATCATCCGGTCACTGTTCACATTTTTAATCATCCGGTCACTGTTCACATTTTTAATCATCCGTCACTGTTCACATTTTTAATCATCCGGTCATGTTCACATTTTTTAATCATCCGTCACTGTTCACATTTTTAATCATCCGGTCACTGTTCACATTTTTAATCATCCGGTCATGTTCACATTTTTTAATCATCCGTCACTGTTCACATTTTTATTCATCCGGTCACTGTTCACATTTTTTAATCATCCGTCACTGTTCACATTTTTAATCATCCGGTCATGTTCACATTTTTTAATCATCCGTCACTGTTCACATTTTTATTCATCCGGTCACTGTTCACATTTTTAATCATCCGGTCATGTTCACATTTTTAATCATCCGTCACTGTTCACATTTTTAATCATCCGGTCACTGTTCACATTTTTAATCATCCGGTCACTGTTCACATTTTTTAATCATCCGTCACTGTTCACATTTTTAATCATCCGGTCACTGTTCACATTTTTAATCATCCGTCACTGTTCACATTTTTATTCATCCGGTCACTGTTCACATTTTTAATCATCCGGTCATGTTCACATTTTTAATCATCCGTCACTGTTCACATTTTTAATCATCCGTCACTGTTCACATTTTTAATCATCCGTCACTGTTCACATTTTTAATCATCCGTCACTGTTCACATTTTTAATCATCCGGTCACTGTTCACATTTTTAATCATCCGGTCATGTTCACATTTTTAATCATCCGGTCATGTTCACATTTTTAATCATCCGGTCATGTTCACATTTTTAATCATCGGTCACTGTTCACATTTTTAATCATCCGGTCATGTTCACATTTTTATTCATCCGGTCACTGTTCACATTTTTAATCATCCGTCACTGTTCACATTTTTAATCATCCGGTCACTGTTCACATTTTTAATCATCCGGTCATGTTCACATTTTTATTCATCCGGTCACTGTTCACATTTTTAATCATCCGGTCACTGTTCACATTTTTATCATCCGGTCACTGTTCACATTTTTATTCATCCGGTCACTGTTCACATTTTTAATCATCCGGTCATGTTCACATTTTTATTCATCCGGTCACTGTTCACATTTTTTAATCATCCGTCACTGTTCACATTTTTAATCATCCGTCACTGTTCACATTTTTAATCATCCGGTCCACTGTTCACATTTTTAATCATCCGGTCATGTTCACATTTTTAATCATCCGGTCATGTTCACATTTTTAATCATCCGGTCATGTTCACATTTTTAATCATACGGTCACTGTTCACATTTTTAATCATCCGGTCATGTTCACATTTTTATTCATCGGTCACTGTTCACATTTTTAATCATCCGTCACTGTTCACATTTTTAATCATCGGTCACTGTTCACATTTTTAATCATCCGGTCATGTTCACATTTTTAATCATCCGGTCATGTTCACATTTTTAATCATCGGTCACTGTTCACATTTTTATCATCCGGTCACTGTTCACATTTTTATTCATCCGTCACTGTTCACATTTTTAATCATCCGGTCATGTTCACATTTTTAATCATCCGGTCATGTTCACATTTTTATCATCCGGTCACGTTCACATTTTTAATCATACGGTCACTGTTCACATTTTTAATCATCCGGTCACTGTCACATTTTTAATCATCGGTCACTGTTCACATTTTAATCATCCGGTCACTGTCACATTTTTAATCATCCGGTCATGTTCACATTTTTTAATCATCCGTCACTGTTCACATTTTAATCATCCGGTCATGTTCACATTTTTTAATCATCCGGTCATGTTCACATTTTTAATCATCCGGTCATGTTCACATTTTTATTCATCCGTCACTGTTCACATTTTAATCATCCGGTCATGTTCACATTTTTAATCATACGGTCACTGTTCACATTTTTAATCATACGGTCACTGTTCACATTTTTATTCATCCGGTCACTGTTCACATTTTTAATCATCCGTCACTGTTCACATTTTTTAATCATCCGGTCACTGTTCACATTTTTAATCATCCGTCACTGTTCACATTTTAATCATCCGGTCATGTTCACATTTTTAATCATCCGGTCATGTTCACATTTTTATTCATCCGGTCACTGTTCACATTTTTAATCATCCGTCACTGTTCACATTTTAATCATCCGGTCATGTTCACATTTTTAATCATCCGGTCATGTTCACATTTTTATTCATCCGGTCACTGTTCACATTTTTATTCATCCGGTCACTGTCACATTTTTAATCATCCGGTCACTGTTCACATTTTTATTCATCCGGTCATGTTCACATTTTTATCATCCGGTCATGTTCACATTTTTATTCATCCGGTCATGTTCACATTTTTAATCATCCGGTCACTGTTCACATTTTTAATCATCCGGTCACTGTTCACTTTAGTCAATGTTTAACATTTTTAATATCCCGGTCACTGTTCACATTTTAATCATCCGGTCACTGTTCACATTTTTTTAATCCATCCGGTCCACTGTTCACATTTTTTTAATCATCCGGTCAATGTTCACATTTTTTTAATCATCCGGTCACTGTTCACATTTTTTAATTCATCCGGTCATGTTCACATTTTAATCATCCGGTCACTGTTCACATTTTTACTCATCCGGTCATGTTCAACATTTTTATCATCCGGTCACTGTTCACTTTTTAATCATCCGGTCACTGTTCACATTTTTAATCATCCGGTCACTGTTCACATTTTTAATCATCCGGTCACTGTTCACATTTTTAATCATCCGGTCACTGTTCACATTTTTAATCATCCGGTCACTGTTCACATTTTTATTCATCCGGTCACTGTTCATGTATTATATCCACCGGTGCACTGTTCACTTTTTGTCTTATTCTCATTAACCATTAATTACATCTTCTGCTTCTGCCATTTGTAACTGTTATCCATGTGTTTATACGTCTTCATGTCTCCTACTGTTATATGTTTTCAAAAAAAAATATGTCTTGTTTTTCTGTAAAATGTCCGGTGTGATGGCTCCGATCCCGGACCCCGATCGGGTACGGTTTCGGGGCGTCACAGTAATGGTATCAGAGAGATAAGGTTTTAAAACCGATTCTGTGAAATGTCTGACTGCGCAATCCGCCACGTGAGATCGCTCCACCAACTGTAAGTGTATAAGTCTCTATAAAAGTTCTGTTTATCTAATTTAGTTATTTTGATTATAGGATTTTCCTATTATAGATTGAGGACAGTACAGAGAAGCTAAAGAGAAAGATCTTTGAAATGTTCATGATCGCGAGAGAGTTTTGGAATTCGAGCTCGGTTATTTCAGAAGACCACAGTGGTGAAAATTTTAGACGACTTCGACCTCCCATTTTTGATGGGCGATTTACGGATCCAGTCCATGCCGAGGAGTGGGTTCGGACCATGGAGGATTTGTTTGACCTTGCTAAGGTGAAGGACACGGAAAGGGTCTCTTGTGTCGCGTTATATCTTGAACGTGACGCGAAACTTTGGTGGGACGTCGTCCAGACCACTATTAATGTGGGGGAGATGCTGTGGGGACCCTTCAAGAAGTTGTTTTGTGAAGAATACTTCTACAATGTTAGGTGGGAAAGTAAGGTATTGGAATTTACCCAGCTTCGACAGACAGGTTCGGTAGCAGATTATGTAAGAGAGTTCGAAGCGCTAACTCGTTTCGCCAGTCATCTAGTGGGAAAGAACGAAAGTAAGATCTACCATTTCGTACATGGATTAAAGGAAGAAGTTTATAGAGGAGTGAAGATGTCTGGAGTTCAGGACCGATCATATACGGAGGTAGTTGTCAAAGCTTTTGAGGTAGAAGATGAGGAATTTAAGAACAAATATCAAAGGGAGTACATGGACAGGTCCATTAAGGGATTTCAACCACAACAACAGCAGAACCGGGGTGTGAAGAGGCCTAATAAACCAGCTCAGGATAAAGGGAAAAGACCAATGGGAGCTCCTCAGCTACCGGCATGCCCGCGTTGCCATCAATATCACAGAGGTACATGCAGACTCCTTACCGGCCATTGCTTCCGATGCGGCAAAGGGGGCCACCAAGTTCGGGAATGTCCAGTGCCTGACATGAGGCCGAATCATGCCGTGCCAAGAGTTTCTGCGATGATAGAGGATCATGATGATGACACCCAGCACGCGGCGATCACAGGTACGATGTTAATCTGTAACGCACCTGCATATGCTTTGTTAGACACGGGGGCCACACATTTGTTTGTGGCAAGGGGTTTCGTAGATAGGAAGAAATTAAGTATCGTGCTGTCTAATCAACCCTATCGTGTTATGCTACCGTCCGGAGAGTCTATGTACTCCGAGCGGGTAGTACGGGATGATGTAGTGTCAGTAGGGAACCAGAAATGGTATGCCAACCATATCATTATTGATGTGAAGGGATACAATGTCATTCTGGGGATAGACTGGCTATTTAGACATCATGCCACCATCAACTGTAGGTCTGGGCTAGTGTCGTTTAAACGCCCGAATGAGGTGGAATTCTCTTATCAGACAGTACCGAAGAAACACCGTATGCCTGTGATATCTTCCTTGAAAGTTCAACGACTGATGAAGTCAGGGTGCATTTGATTTCTGGCCCACGTAGTGGATGTTCAAAGGCAAAATGAGGTGGAACTTCAAAACATTCCGGTAGTCCGGGACTTCTCAGAGGTTTTCTTAGATGACTTACCGGGATTGCCACCTGATCATGAAATCGAGTTTGAGATCGATGTGTATCCTGGTGCGGAACCAGTATCGAAGAATCCGTACCGTATGGCACCAATTGAACTGAAGGAGTTGAAGGCTCAGTTGAAAGAATTAGTGGACAAGGGTTTTGTGCGCCCTAGTTTCTCTCCGTGGGGTGCTCCCATCTTATTTGTTAAGAAGAAGGATGGGTCCCTACGGATGTGTATTGACTACCGTGAGCTGAACAAGTTGACTATCAAGAATAAGTACCCGTTGCCAAGAATTGACGATTTGTTTGATCAGCTACATGGGGCTCGGGTATTTTCTAAGATTGACTTACGCTCCGGCTATTACCAGTTGAAGGTCAGAGCTGAAGATATTCCAAAGGCTGCCTTCAGAACCCGGTACGGACACTACGAGTTCTTGGTGATGTCGTTCGGGTTGACTAATGCTCCGGCAACATTTATAGACCTAATGAACAGGATATTCCATGATGTCTTGGATAAATTTGTAATTGTTTTCATCGACGACATTCTGGTCTACTCCAGAAGTAAAGCCGAGCACGAGAAGCACTTGGCAATTGTGCTATCGACCTTGAGACAACATCAATTATATGCCAAGCTGTCAAAGTGTGAGTTCTGGTTAAGCAAGATTAATTTCTTGGGCCACGTGGTGTCTGCTGAAGGAGTATCTGTGGACCCGGCCAAGATTCAGGCTGTGAAGGATTGGCCCAGGCCGAGAAATGCAAGTGAAATACGAAGCTTTATCGGGCTAGTTGGTTATTACAGGAAATTCATCAAGGGGTTTTCTGTGATCGCGAAGCCTATGACCAGCTTAACAAGGAAGAAAATCAAGTTCAAGTGGTCTGAAGCATGTGAGGTGAGCTTTCAGACACTTAAGCAGAAATTAACCACTGCTCCTCTGTTAGTATTGTCAGTTGAAGATGGCAAATTCAGCGTATACTGTGATGCGTCAAAGATTGGCTTGGGATGCGTACTAATGCAAGAAGGAAAAGTGGTAGCATACGCATCCAGACAATTGAAGGGCCATGAAGAAAACTACCCTACTCACGACCTTGAGTTAGCGGCTGTTGTCTTTGCGCTGAAGGTATGGAGACATCACCTGTATGGACAATCATGTGAGGTGTTTTCTGACCACAAGAGTTTGAAATACCTCTTTACTCAGAAAGAGTTGAATATGAGACAAAGACGGTGGTTAGAATTTGTGAAAGATTACGATGTTGAGATCAAGTACCATCCTGGTAAAGCTAATGTGGTAGCTGATGCACTGAGCAGGTTGCCGACACTTACATATGAAGAAAGGTCCATACAGATTCTGGATACCTCAGTCAAAGTGTTGCGCAACAAAGTGGTCCCGTTGGTGAAAGTTTTATGGCGTAATCACAATGTGGAGGAGGCTACATGGGAAAGACAAGCGGATGTTAGGGCCCAATATCCGGACCTCTTTGCTTAGGCAAATTTTGAGGACAAAATTTCTGTTAAGGTGGATGGAATGTAACACCCGGCATTTTTACCTATGTAATTATTTTCCCTAATTATTAAGTGGGATTAATTCAATGATAATATAATGTATGATTTGTTGGAAACCAAAACGAATGAGAAATTGGATAATGAGATAAAAACCAAACCAATGTGTAACTAAACAAACAAGCTAGTTTGAAATGGATGAAGGGGTAGTTTGTGGTGAAATTAAGGTTGGTGGGAGGAGACCAATGGATGAATGCCAAGTGTACAACTTGTTGGAGAAGCCAAGTTTTTCCTCTCTCATTCTCTTCCCTCCTATGTAAAACCTTTCTTTCTCTTCTCTGTTTTCCTTCTCCGCTTCTTCTTTTCTTTTCCTGCGATTTCAACCTTTCATAAAACACTCTCATTTTTCCTGCCTGCTCCAGCAAAGGTAAACGTCTACTAAAGCTAACATTTTGGATAAGTTAAAAAGTGAGTTTTTACCGAAGTTTAGGGTTTTGATATTTGTGAAAACTCACTGTTTTTGGATGAAAACACGTTGTTGTTTTCTAAGGATTTGAAAGATGTTGCTGTTGATTTCTAACAGCTTATTAGTTAGCATTTGTAGCGTGTTTTAAATTCTCTACATGCATGCTACAGGTCCGAGCATTTCTGAGACATTCAGAACATCAACGCGACAGCAACCAGGTAAGTTCATGCCCGTAGATTGGCCCTTAAGGCCCTGCAACTTGGAGGTACTAGGAGTATCAGTTCTGTCGGTTCGTTTTGGGTAGAAAAGTTAGAATAAGTTCTGAGTTGTCTGGTTTTGTTTCACTCTCTGTTGTGATATTCTTGTTGCCTGTTATTTTAGGTTCAAGCACCGTCCATGCATACCCGTTTTTCTGTAAAATCATGTAAACGTTTTATGTACACAATTTTGAAGTTAAGTATGATAAAACCTGTAATGAATGTATGGTTAAGTGTGGATGAGGACTGGCATCCTGTTCTTGTCCTTCTCTGGGACTCATGTAAAATTATCCCTGCCAAGGATACCCTGTACCTTGTCCTTCCCTGGGACCCGGCAAAATTACTAACCAGTGTCATGTCCTGTTATGTCAAGTATGTATATGCGCCAGTTCCTCTATAAGCCCCACTTATACCTCCCTGTCCAGTGAAATGTAAGGTAATGTAATGTAATGTTCATGTATTTGAAAATGTTCATGCATAGCACGTGCATCACTTTGCATTGTATGTTCTTACTGAGCTCTAGGCTCATAGTTGAACTCCCTGTTGTAGGTACTGAACCCGTGGATGAGGACCTTGTGCCTCCGGCCGATGTGTAGGTGCTGTTGGAGGAATGAGCTTGCGGGGGTTGGTTGTGGCAGCCAGACATATTCTGATTTCCTGTGGTGTGTATGTATGTCAAGTTCTGCATAGTTTTTGAGATTTTAAAACAAAGTTTAGTCGCTGTTAGGAATTCTGTTGGGATTTTGATAAAGTATAGGTTTTGGAGTTTATGTTTTTAAACCTCTGTATTTGACAGTGGAATGTATGTTTGAAAATATTCTAGAATTTGTTTGGGATATTTTCTGTTAGTCTGTGCATGGACAGTTTCTGGTTTTAGAGCTATCCATGTAGTGTGATTTTTTCTTAAGTTTCTGTCATGTTAGAGCCATCCATGTAATTTGTTTTTCCTTAAAATTCCGTCGTGTTTTTCCCGATATGTTCAAAATCATGTTTTGAATCTTTTTCTGAAGTTTGAAGTTTTCATACATTCTGTTTCCACAACTTCTGTTTTCATGTAATCATGTTAAAAGTTACCAGTTTTGTCTTTTAAGTTTTAATCATCCGGTCACTGTTCACATTTTTATTCATCCTGTCACTGTTCACATTTTTAATCATCCGGTCACTGTTCACATTTTTATTCATCCGGTCACTGTTCACATTTTTAATCATCCGGTCACTGTTCACATTTTTAATCATCCGGTCACTGTTCACATTTTTAATCATCCGGTCACTGTTCACATTTTTATTCATCCGGTCACTGTTCACATTTTTATTCATCCGGTCACTGTTCACATTTTTAATCATCCGGTCACTGTTCACATTTTTAATCATCCGGTCACTGTTCACATTTTTAATCATCCGGTCACTGTTCACATTTTTAATCATCCGGTCACTGTTCACATTTTTTTAATCATCCGGTCACTGTTCACATTTTTATTCATCCGGTCACTGTTCACATTTTTTTAATCATCCGGTCACTGTTCACATTTTTAATCATCCGGTCACTGTTCACATTTTTAATCATCCGATCACTGTTCACATTTTTATTCATCCGGTCACTGTTCACATTTTTAATCATCCGGTCACTGTTCACATTTTTATTCATCTGGTCACTGTTCATGTATTATATCCACCGGTGCACTGTTTACTTTTTGTCTTATTCTCATTAACCATTAGTTACATCTCTGCTTCTGCCATTTGTAACTGTTATCATGTGTTTATACGTCTTCATGTCTCCTACTGTTATATGTTTTCAAAAAAAAAAATATGTCTTGTTTTTCTGTAAAATGTCCGGTGTGATGGCTCCGATCCCGGACCCCGATCGGGTACGGTTTCGGGGCGTCACATACAGTATTAGGGTCGTTACATTCTGAGATATAGAAAACAGAGACATTTTCCACAGCAATCTTTCTTCTTCTTCTCCCTTGCTCTCTTTCAATTTTCCAACTCTAGAGAGTACCATTTCTATCGGTAGGAAGGCTAGCCAACGTTGACGTAGGGGTTCTTTTACTATATATATATTTAGCGTTATGTTTTCAACTAGTAAAAGGTCATTTGGATTTGGAGTAAAACTCAAAAGTAAAAACGTGCACCAAAAACAAAGAAACTAGGATGAACATACAAGTTTAGTGTCCCACAACATAGACCTCGGAATTAATTAGATGAATAAGACAACGGATCTAATCAAATTTATTCACCTCACTTTCTTTGTCTACCAAAATCTGTAATTTCAAAGAACATAATCGGATATGCGAACCATAAAGATAATCAAGAATTTCAACCCTCTTTCAGGAGAGAGAATTGAGGCCCATGACTGAGCATTGACTCTCGCAATATACCTCAAAAAAAGGAGATACAGATATAGCTGGAGAGAGAGATGATCGGAGACAGAGGTGATGGGGTTGATGGGTAGACAGCTTGCCCCCATGCTTAGGGCAAGGGCTATCTATGATGATATTATTATCATAAATGCAAGCCTTTGATTCTAGGTTGCATTTACATTTTTCTTTTTGTACTTGTATTTATTGGTTTTTTTAATAAAAATATAAGTTTTTACATTAAAAAAATATATATATACTAGTCCAATTGAGCATAAACTTCCAAATTAAAAGAAAAGAAAAAAAAAGCACTCATGATAAAATAATTATGATCGCGTAATATGTAAGGATATCATTATTTAAATAAAAATAATTTAAAAATATTAAATATTAAATAAATCTTTTATTTATTTATTTTTACTTATTTTATGTAGAAAAGATATCAAACAAACTTTGTAGTGGATAATTTATTTGTTAAACTTTTCTAATAATTTATATTTTTAATTAAAACATTTCTAAACCTTAAAATGGAAGTCATAGTACCCTTGACCTTAAAATAATAATAAAATAAATTGAAATTTGAGATTAAATAAAGAGGAAGATCCAATATCCAAAACACAAGACAGTGAAAAATATAAGCTAAAATTGGATTTGTCATTAAACGGCACCGTTCTGTTAACTAAAATGAATCCTTGGAAAAATCAATATAATATCAAAAAAAGGGCACAACGTTTTTGGAAAGGGTCAAAAGTACCAACGGCCAAGGGAGTAAGTATTAATGGGCAAGCAACCCACGTGCTCAATTTTATGAAAACTCTCCATATGTTTTGATAGCATAATTTAGAAATATGGTAAGTAATAAAAAAAATTTCTTATTCATTTAATTTGCAAATTTAATCCATTTTTAGATATAATTTCATATTTAAATTCAAATAATAAAATAATTAAAAATGATAAATATTGTCCAAATAATTGGTTTGATTAAATTTTTGAGGATCTTAAGGTTTTTGTGTTTCAAAATAAACTTTTTTCGAATATGAAACGTAAAATATGCTTATAATTCTAAGTCTTTACACGTAACATTTTACTAATAAATATATGGACAACGTTATATTTACAATCCAATTTCACATCTTAATCTTACACTATGATCTTACGTTTGTATCATTTACTCATCAGAATTACAATGATATATATAAATATTTAAAATAACATATTAAAACGTTAGTATAAAATTAGAATATAAAATTAAAGTGTTAGGATAAATCCAACGTTTCATCTCTACTTTTTTTTTTTTTTTTTTTTAATTTTATTTTCATACATGATACTCATTGATATAATTAACAAGATTAATTTTTAGATGAAATACGTCATTGTAATGAATTATTTTATAAAACAAACGTAAAAAATTATTGTAAATCGTACAAGTTTTAAAAAATAACTAAACTATTCAGATTATCTTCTCATGATATGCTTAACATGCAGTAAAAAAAAATTAAGCAAATCTGATACCGTTTGATATGTTTTTTGAATTAACTACTATAAATTTTTTAAATTTAATGTATAAAAGGGAAAACAGAGGGCCGACGTGGGGTCACAATCCATGTTCTCTAAAAATTATAATAAATCGTAAAAATTTTAAAAAATCATGAAATTTTTCAGATTATTTTATCATGATATGCTGAATATGTGGTAAAAAAATAAACAAATTTGATACCGTTTGATATAGTTTTTGAAGTAGCCACTATGATTTTTTTTTAAATTTAATTTATAAAGTGTAGAACAGGGAGCCGATGTGGTCCATTCTCCAAGATGGGTCGTTCTCAAAGAACGGGGGTGGTGCTACACCGGCCCCCATTCTTGGGGATCGGGGTCGTTCTCCGAGAATGGGGACCCACCGCCAGATGTTGTTTTGTTAGATTTTTCATACTTTAAGGGTGATGTTGTGACGACCCCGACCCGCCGGGACCGCCACGGGACAAGAACGAGACTTTGACTTTAACTAAAACGAGACTTTGACATTTACATTTTTGGACGTAAAATTTTTCGAACTATCTAAAACTCTTGAACATTTAAATGGCAAGACATAAAGTTGAAGGCATAAAATGGAAGACATAAAGTGAAAGACATAGAGTGGATGACATAAAATGGAAGACAGAAAACGGATGACATAAAACCGATGACGTAAAACGGATGACATAAAACGGATGATGTAAATGGAAGACTTAAAACGGATGATATAAAACAGATGACATAAAACGGATGACATAAATGGATGACGTAAATGGAAGACATAAAACGGATGATATAAAACAGATGACATAAAACAGATGATATAAACGGAAGACATAAAATAGATGACATAAAACGGATGACATAAACGGATGACGTAAATGGAAGACATAAAACGGATGACGTAAAACGGATGACATAAAACGGATGACGTAAAACGGATGACATAAAACGGATGACGTAAATGGAAGACCATAAAACGGATAACATAAACGGATGACGTAAATGGAAGATATAAAACGAATGATATAAAATGGATGACATAAAACGGATGACGTAAAATACTTCCAAAACCCCGAACATACCCGATTCAAGACACAGTTTTAAAACATGCATGAAAACATGACAGAAGTTAGAAAGCATGACAGAAGTGCAAGAAATCAGACTGCATGAATAGCTCTAAAACTCGAGACAATCCATGCACAACCTAAAAGAGGAGAACTCCAAGCAGATTCCAGAATAATTCAAAATATGCATTCAACTGTCAAAAATAGGTTTTAATAGAACATCAATACATAGTTTATACATTATTTTAAAATCTCAGAAGTTAAACAGAACTTGACATACATTTCCAGAATTCACAAAAACAGAAGTTTTGAAAACATGAACACACAGTCTACACATCAGTTTTAAAATTTCAAAAGTTATACAGGACTTGACATAACTTTCAAAGATACATTCTCACAGGAATAACATTTGTCTGACTCCAACTGTGACGACCCCCGACCCGATCGGGGTCGAGGAGCCTCACTCCGAACATTTTAAAACGTGGACTATTTTTTTTTTAACTTTTAAACATTTATAAAAACTTTACACAGAGTATAAACCTTCTCTGAAAATTTAAGACTGGAAGGCAATTTTAAAAATCTGGCTACAGGGATAAGTAACAGAAGGAAAATAGGAAGACAGCTGTAAAACAGGAAGACTAAAGTCATAAGACATAAAATTCTGAAGACTCAAAACTGGAGTGGTCAATAGAAATAGTCAACGAAATAACCAATAGAAACAGAAAGCAAAATAAACTTTGGATGTAAGAACTTTTACCCTTTTTAAAACTCTTAAACCTGAAGACGTGAAGACAGGAAATCATAAAATAGAAATGGACGACTGGAGTGAATGAGCAGAATAAAACAGAAAAGAACGAATGTACAGAATACAACAGAAAAGAACAGGAACCTAAAAATGTGGACGAGTACTCTGAACGAGAGCAGGAAGACGGGGAGATATGAAAAATAGAAGTAAAACAGGAAATAATATGGGAAAAACATAAACTAGAAGACTTACTGTGGAAGGCTGCAGTAGTCGTGGACAATCGGGTGCTGTGGACAATCGCACAGAAGATAGAATCTGTGGATGTTTACGCTAAAAGACAAAAGCAGTGGACACAGGGGTCCGTGGACGTTTGCACTAAAAGAAAAAAATGTGGACACAGGAGTCCGTGGACGTTTGCACTAAAAGACAAAAATAGTGGACACAGGAGTCCGTGGACGTTTGCACTAAAAGAAAAAAATGTGGACACAGGAGTCCGTGGACGTTTGCACTAAAAGAAAAAAATGTGGACACAGGAGTCCGTGGACGTTTGCACTAAAAGAAAAAAATGTGGACACAGGAGTCCGTGGACGTTTGCACTAAAAGAAAAAAATGTGGACACAGGAGTCCGTGGACGTTTGCACTAAAAGAAAAAAATGTGGACACAGGAGTCCGTGGACGTTTGCACTAAAAGAAAAAAATGTGGACACAGGAGTTGTAGACGTTTAAAATCAAAGACAGACTAGGACTTTTAAAATAACAGCAGGACTTCGGTGACGTTATCGTGGACGATAACTTTGGACGATAACACTTAGCCGAATAAAAGAACAGAAACCGAAGGCAAAATAGACCATTATTTTGAAGGCAGAATGGACGTGGACAACTGTTTTACAGAAGAGAATGACAATTGTTTTACTGAAGGTGTGGACGACTAACACTTAGCCAAATACTTGAAAACTCGAAAGACAGAAACTGAAAGGCAAAATAGACAACATTTAACAGAAGAACTTATAAACAGAAGGCACAAGGACAGAAGACATAAAAACTTCAAGCCCTCAAAACTCGATTCAAAACACAGTTTTAAAACATGCATGAAAACATGACAGAAGTTAGAAAACATAACAGAGGTTCAAGAAAACAACTGCATGGGTAACTCTAAAACTCGAGACCATCCATGCACAACCTAAAAGGGAAGATTTCCAAATAGTTCCAGAATATTTCCAAAATACATTCGACTGTCAGAACAGAGGTTTTAAAAACATCAACACGAATTCTATACATCGGTTTTAGGATTTCAAGAGCTATACAGGACTTGACATAACATTCAAAAATACATTCTCACAGGAATAACATTTGTCTGACTGCAGCAACCAATACTCATGAGCTCGATCCGCCAACTTCACCTACTCATCAGCTTGAGGCACAAAGTCCTCATCTGGAGGATCTGTACCTACAACAGGGAGTTCAACTATGAGCCTAGAGCTCAGTAAGAACATGAAATGCAGTGATGCATATGTTGTGCATAAACATTTTCAAATACATGAACAGTACATTACATTACATTACGTTTCACTGGACAGGAAGGTGTAGGTGGGAGGAAGAGCTGGCGCAACAGGAGTACGTGCCACAACAGGACATAACAGGAGTACATGACAGGATGCCAGTCCCCGTCCACACTTAACCATACATTACATTACAGGTTTTATCTTTCTTACCTTCAAATCTGGTGCTGAAAACATTTACAGGGTTTTCCAGAAAAAACATGTATGCATGAACAGGTATGATGCTTAAACTCGACATATACAGGTGACAAAATAAAAAAAACGGGAAAACAGAACGCAAAGAACACGTTTAACTTAAAGCATAACCTACGACCTAACTACCCGAACCAAAACCTAGTACTTCCATGCTGTAGAGCCTTAAAGGTCAACTTATACGCATGAACTTACTTGTTGCTGTAGAGTTGCAAGTCTTGAACGTCTCGGTTATACACGGACCTAAAACATGCACGTAAAGAAAATAAACAAAGCTGCAAATGCTAACTAATAACTTGGTAAATCTTTAGAAAACAAACCAGCGTGTTTTCATACGAAAACAGTGAGTTTTCTCAAAATATCATAACCCTTAACTTCCACAAAACTCACATCTTAACTTGTCCAAACTCGTTAACTAGGTTAGATGATTACCTTTGCTGAAGGAAACAGGAGAAACAAGTTTTGGAAATTTGTCTCAGTCGTCTGGAAGAGAGAAAACAGAGGAGTGGAGAGAAAATGAGAAGGTTTACGTAGAAGAGAAGAGAAGACAAGACAATAGGTAGGTTCTCAGCAAGTTATGGACATTTGGCAACTATTCATTGACTCCCTCCCACCTACCTTAATTCCTTCCCAATTTAGCCCTCCATGCATTTCTAACTAAAACATTATTTAGTTAATCGATTCGGTCTCACGAATCACCCTTGTTCGATTAAACACGTCGACAATTACATTAAAAACAGTTATTGCATTAATATCAGAGTAATTCTGCTTAATTATTCGGGGAAATAATTACATAGGAAAAATGCCGGGTGTTACATCCTACCCACCTTAACAGAAATTTTGTCCCCAAAATTTGCTTAAGTGAATAACTCCAGATATTGAGCTCTAACGTCTTGTTGTCTTTCCCATGTGGCTTCTTTCACGTTATGATTGCACCATAAAACTTTCACCAATGGGACTACCTTGTTGTGCAACACCTTGAGTGAAGTATCCAAAATCTGTATTGGCCTTTCTTCATATGTCAGCGTCGGCATGATATTAAAGTCCACCTGTTCCACGATCTGAGTTGGATCTCGTACACATTTTCTCAGCATCGAAACATGAAAAACGTTGTGAACTCCATCATTGACGTTGACAGCTGTAGTCTGTACACCATGCTTCCCACACGCTTCAAGATGGGAAAAGGTCCAACGAACCGTGGGCTGAGCTTTCCTTTCTTACCGAATCTCATTACGCCCTTGAAAGGCGACACTTTCAAGAATACTTCATCGCCCTCAGCAAACTCTAAGTCTTTTCTCCTATGGTCCGCATAACTCTTCTGATGACTCTGAGCAATTTTTATTCGTTATTTGATAGCAGCAATCACCTCGGACATCTGCTGTAATATCTCAGGGCCAGTAAGCTTGGCTTCTGCGACTTCATCCCAACACAATGGGGATCTACACTTCCTGCCGTAAAGAGCTTCATACGGAGCCATGTCGATCGTAACCTGGTAGCTATTATTATAAGCGAACTCCACTAACGACAAGTATCTACTCCAAGGAGCATGAAATTCCATCACGCACGACCTTAACATATCCTCCAGTATCTGGATCGTTCTCTCGGATTGTCCGTCAGTCTGTGGATGAAAGGCTGTGCTGAAGTTTAACTTGGTACCCAAGGAGTGTTGCAAGCTTTTCCAGAACCTCGACGTGAATCTAGGGTCCCGGTCAGATACAATTGATACTGGCACCCCATGCAGCTTGATGATCTCGCTAATGTATAGCTCTGCACACTGATCCATGGAGAACGTCGTCTTCACAGGTAGAAAATGAGCCGACTTTGTCAATCTGTCTACTATGACCCATATGATATTATGGCCCTTAGCCTTCCTCGGTAGGCTAACAAAGAAGTCCATAGTGATATTCTCCCACTTCCATTCAGGGATCAGAAGAGGCTAAAGCGTTCCACCTGGTCGTTGATGTTCAGCTTTGACTTGTTGACATATCATGCAAGACTCCACATACTTGGCTACTTCATTCTTCATATTTGGCCACCAGAAGTGAAGTTTCAAGTCCTGATATATCTTCGTGCTTCCAGGATGCACAGAGAAAGAAGTTGAGTGGGCTTCTAATAAAATGTCCCTTTGCAGCTCTTTGTCTCTCGGAACATACCACCTATCCTTGAACTTCAGAATACCATCTCCCGAATAACTGAAATCGGAAGAGGCCATAGATAACTTGCTTACTATATCAGTCATTTCCTTTGAATTGGTCTTCTGGGCTTCTTTAATTCGGTCCAGGATGGTGGGCCGTAGTGTCAAGTCCGTTAGCATGGCCGATAGCCCAGAAACTATCTCCATATCGAACTTCTAAATCTCTGTCCTCAAAGGCATTGATACGGCAGACATAGCTGGTTGCATAGTAGCTGACATCCTGCTCAATGCATCGGCTACCACGTTAGCTTTCCCCGGGCGGTATTTAATTTCAACATCGTAATCTTTCACAAATTCTAACCACCGTCTTTGTCTTATGTTTAACTCTTTTTGGGTAAATATGTACTTCAAGCTTTTGTGATCCGAAAAAACCTCACATGATTGCCCATACAAGTGGTGTCTCCATACTTTCAGTGCATAAACAACTGCTGCTAACTCCAGATCGTGAGTAGGGTAGTTTTGCTCATGACTCTTCAATTGTCTGGATGCGTATGCTACCACTTTCACTTCTTGCATTAATACACATCCCAAGCCAACCTTGGACGCATCACAGTATAAGCTGAATTTGCCGTCTTCAACTGGCAATACTAACAAAGGAGCAGTGGTCAACTTCTGTTTAAGTGTCTGAAAACTCACTTTACAAGCTTCAGACCACTTGTACTTGGTATCCTTCCTCGTTAAGCTGGTCAAAGGCTTCGCTATCACAGAAAATCTCTTGATAAACTTTCTGTAATAAGCAGCTAACCCGATAAAACTGCGTACCTCACTGGCATTTCTTGGTCTCGGCCATTCTTTCACTGCCATAATCTTGGCTGGATCCACTGTTAGTAATTTTACACACTTACACGCAAGTGCACGTGTCGCTAACGAAGTAATGAGTAAGTAAAGTATCGATCTCACGAGGATATTGTTAACTATGTTTAAATTCACTATAAAAATCTTATAAAAATATTAAAATGATAGATGAAAATAATTAGAATTAAATCTAAATAATGATGTAACAAAAGACAGCAAAATAAATGAGGTTAAATCGATGAATAGAAGCCTTGGCTAGGATCGATTTCTTCGTTACGATAATTTTACTACTGATGCTCTAGTAATGCTCTACAACATTGTTTATGAACAGCAAAAATTAAATAATTTCTAGGATTTTTTCGAATTGCCTAGGTAAATTCAAATTAGAATTTCTTTCAACCTTGAAGGAATGTAACTAATATTGAATTTTCTAATTACCCTATTCTTATTGCCAATCGAATTAATGCTAATTACGTTGTAACGATTTAATCCGATTAATTATTTGCGCATCTTAGAATTTATATCTATCTATCGATACAATATAAACATGGATTGTCAACCTATCTATCGATATGATCTGACTTAGCAATGAATATCACAAATAATTGTTCAATAAACAATTGCATAAACAAAACCGAAATCGTAGCAAAAATCGTAACGAGTACTATCGTCCTAACCAAGATATGAGTTTAGCTACTAGACATAATTAAAATAAAAAAATAACAGTGTTCATAAAAACATAAAGCAATAAAATATAAAAGAAGAAGAAGAAGCTTCAGGAATGTCGTCGTTTCTCTTTTCAGATCCAGCGTTCTTCAGCATACTTTCTTCCCAGAAAAATCTTACTTTTTATGCTCTCTGTGTCATACCCATTTTCTCTCTCCAATTTGTTTTTCTTTGATTTTTGCCTTTTCTATCTCTCCAAATTAATTTTCCTTCTTTTAGCATCGCCACCTCAGCTTCATCCATTTTCTGTTCAAGTTGTCCATTCTCTTTTGTCTTTTAGCGCCTTCTATTCTTTATCGTCCACTGCTTCTTTTATTGTCCATGGGTTTTTCTTTTTTAGTACATTTCCATCGTCCATACTCTTTTGTCTTTTAGTGCTGCCCTTTTTAGATTGTCACTGTTTTCATCGTCCATTTGCTTTTATTATCCACTGTTTTTGCATGCCAGGTGTCTTTTCTTCCTTTTTGTCGTCCACGGTCTGTTACTCGGTTATCATCCATTTGCGTTTGTCGTTTAGCGTAATCTCAGTTGTCGACACTGCTCAGTCGTCCACTTTCATTTGTTTTGATTTGTTCGCCTGATTTTAGCCTGTTTTTCCTCCATAAATCCGCAGCCAAATAATACCAATTTCTTTTCCCACATTCAGCGCAACAAATTTTCCGATTTTTCTTGATTTGATTCCCATCTCTCCATAATCTTCAGCTTTTGAATTTGATTTTCCCTCTAATAAAATTGCATTCAAATACGAAAATATAAAATTCGATTTAAAGAGAAAAATCTGCTTTTAATAGAGAATTTGCATGAAATATATTAAATTAAATCAAAACACAAATATTGCAGCACTATATAGAAATTATAGTAAATTCCTATCAATTTATTCTTGCATTCACTCAATTTATACAATTTATATCAGTTAAATATATTATAAAATAACTCTAATTTAAGAGTTATCAAATACCCCCAAACTTGAATCATTACTCGTCCTCGAGTGATGCAAAACAACAATAAATTCCCAAAGTATCATTAAAATTGATGTAATTTCTGAAATATCTAGTAACTTGTAAATTATTGAAAAATTTCACTATCACAAGTAAAAGCAATCAATATAGATTTAATTCCCAATAAACAAATTTTCAAAATGTGTGTGTGTTCAAACTTCATTTGAATTGCTAAGTTCAAAAATCAAAACTAAACATCACAATTCATATCATAAGATGTCAATTTTTTAATGTCATTCCTAAATCCATTAGATTTCAAAGATTCTTTTTTTTTCTTTTATAACATAAGTCAAAGGAATACACCATAATAATTTTTATATTGACTTTATCTTTTAGTCACACTACCTTTTTACGCGATTGGCAATATTGGTGATGAAGTCCTCTGGTTACTTGGTAATGTCACCTTATGATATATACTCATATAGAATAGAGGAGTATAGCCAATAAATATGCAACGGAGTTTCTCTCAAAGTTCTTCTAATTTATTTCTACCCATCGAGTATCCAAAAGGCTCACTCGAAATTGAAAATAGATTAGGAAATTGCAATTTTTTTTTGGTTTTTGTTTTGGTTTTTGTTTTTTTGTTTTTTTTAACCCCCAAACTTATTATTTATTATATATATTTTTTAGAAGAAGTCTTTAATCGCTAATTTCTTTCATCAAGCACTAAATTATTGACTTCTAGATAAAATTGTAATGTATAGAAAGGATGATATTCCTAAGCAATCAAAAAGAGTTTGTGTGTTAGGAACAACTAAGCATATGAAAATAAATCTTAATTAATTTCTAATAATATGTGACAATAATATTATTCAATAACTTACTAAATTAAAAAATATTAGGAAATTAAATTACACTTTGTTGTTGTTGTTTATATATATATATAGCAATGAAAACAAGAACCACAAACTAAACCAAATTAAGCAGAAGACTAAATTCCATAAAGTAAGGTTTAAACAATCAAAACTAACATTCTAAACACTTTCAGAAAACCAAAGTAAACAGTAAATCTAGAAAACCAAATTAAGCAACGAAACATGCTGTTCACCCCCATACTTAAAAATTGGCAGTGTCCCCACTGCCAAATAAAATGAAGTTCAGAGAATCAATAAAATAAAATATAGCAATAGAAAGCTAGGGGGTTAGGACTTCCCTGGTATTATTCTTCATTATCAGATTCATCATCTGAGTCTTTTAAAAATGTTGTTGGGAAATGTGGGAAAATAGGAGATGGATCCTCTGATTTCTTAGCAACGCTGGCTGCCAATGCTGAATCCCGTAGCTTGGTATACTGCCAGAATATTATATTTTTACGCTTTAAGCTCTTCATGGCCTTTCTCATCTGGTATTGAAGATTTTCTTGAAGTTTAAATTTCGTCTGCAAAGTTGAAAGGTCATTTCTGTGCCAATCGAGCTGTTTACGCACCGACTCCAGACTGTTAAGTATTTGCTGTTGGATGTTGCTGTTGCTGGATGATGCTTCGGCGTTGCCTGCAGCATTCTCCTCAGATTCTGGTTCTCCTGCTCCAAACCCCTCCGAAGCAATTCTCCTTATAATAGGTGGTGTCATCACTGGACCGGGGGAGAGTTCTTCTTCATCAGCTTCATGCATTACGCCAGCCAGATCACATAATCCAGAGACTAAAGAAGGAAACAACAGCTGCCCTTTTGGCTTGAGAGCATTTGCACATAAGTTCCGATATATCACCAGACCCACATTAATTTTTTTGTTTGTCAAAATGCAATGGAGTAAGATAGCTTGTTCTCTTGTCAAATGCTGGCCGTGAGACGAAGGAAATAAGCAGAGTTTTAAAAAGTGATACCATACCTATGCCTTCGGCAGTAGAGCGAGCCTTGGAATAGAGATACATCCAGTTCTTGACCATACCCAGTCTGTGTCGGGCAATGCTATTTCTGTCAATACTGATTTTAGAAATCCTGGTGACCCATAATCTTCGTATTTATAAAATTCATCCTCAACTTCCTCCAACTCGTAAAATTGATTAATTTCAGATGGTCCTATTTTTGCCTCACATTCTCGAACCGGAATGCTTTCAGGCAAGTCACCTTCGAAGTTTGCATAAAATTCCCGCACCAAATTTTTCACGGCCGTTTGTGGCACAGCACACAACTTTTCCCACCGTCTTTCTGGAATAATAGTTCTAATGTAACTTGGGTATCCTTGTAGCTGTTCGTCTTCGTCTAAGAAGCCTTTTTCTTGAGCGAAAGACCGCTGTTGTAAAGCTTGCTTGTATTGCAGCCTTGCCTCCTCAAAGATGAAAGCCATTCTGTTTACCTTCTTAACGTTCTTTGTAACACCCGGAATTTTCCTAACGTGCGTAACCTAGGGTATGCTAAGTATGTGACTTAAGGTTTAGAAACAATGCAAAGTGAATAAGTGGGTTGACAAGTCAAAAGAACAAAGGAGGAGAATTGCAAATTTCATGGTTTGAAAAGTCAAAACATGCATGAACCATTAAGAGACAAGTATAAAGTCAAAAGGTGGTGAGTGGGAGAGTTAGATCACGTTGGAAACTAGAAGAGAAATGGTTTGACAATTCAAACCAATACACTTTGAAAAGTCAAATTAATTTAACTAATAGAAACTTATCATTTACTGAAAAAAAAAATGGAAGAAAATGGGTGAAAGGAGTAGCCAATCACGTTGGAAATCAAAGGAGTTTAAGGGAGGGTTAAATTCAAATTTTAAACAAATTTGTGGTGGAAAAGTAAAAGTAAAAGAAATTGTTTTATAAATAAAAGAAAGTGAAGGATAAAATATCAAAAACACTCTCTTCTTCCTCTTGCCATTCACGAATTTCTTGCTGCCATTGAAGCCCCTCCAAAGCTTCATCTCATCAAGAGTTTTCAAGGTATTTTGAAGTAAATTAGTGGGGTTTTTAGTTTTATACCTTAAGGGGTTGTTTTTAGAGGTTTTAGGGTAGTTTTGGTGAAGATTGTGTAGGGTTTGAAAACCCTAAATAGTGAAGTCCGAAAATTGAGTTTAGATTCTTGTTTTCTTTCCAAATTTGATAGTTTAGTTGTTGGATGAATTGGGTTAGGTGGTTATGGAGTTAAAATGAAGATTGGAGAAGTGTTACACAAAAACCGGTTGAGAACACTCAATGGCCGAATCTGTCTTTGGTATTTTTGGGTTGGTCAAGGTGTTTGTTTGGTTGATTTAAGTATTTCAATGGATAATAGACATGTAGAGGTTTCCGAATTGGGGTGGCACATCGAAATCCGTTAAAAACGAGAAAGTTATGACCGTTTGAAGTTTGACGGTCAAATTTGGGTAAAAATCGGGTTTGGTGTTTTGTGAGAGAAATGTGTTTTAAGTATTGTTAGTTTTAGATAGAAACTTTCTTTAGATTGTATTGATAACTTATCAAGCTAAGTTTCCGTTATTTTAGGTCATCGAGCGAAAGAATTGATCGATAGAATTGAGCAATTGGAAGCCGAGCATCCAGGTAAGTAGTGGACGTGTGTTTTGTTGCCTTCGAGCCTACAATACGGAACGATAGGAAGCTATTTGTTGTTTGATTGCTTTGTTTGATTGTTGTTGGTTGTTTATTTCATTGGTGTTTGAGTATTGCCTGGACATGCATCATTGTTTTCAAACTACGAAACGAACGGATTTTAGCATGGTTTTGAATGGTGAGATTGAAACGTAATGAGCGGTGTGAGTTGAAACGTAATGTGGTCGTGTTAGAGTCACCCAGTCGTGTTAGGGTAGCACCTGCGAGGAACTCTAGCGGAGTTTCCTAGTCGCGTTAAGGTGGTACCTGCGGGGGGACTAGCAGAGTTAGAGTCACCCAGTCGCGTTAGGGTAGCACCTGCGAGGAACTCTAGCGGAGTTTCCTAGTCGCATTAAGGTGGTACCTGCGGGGGGACTAGCAAAGTTAGAGTCACCCAGTCGCGTTAGGGTAGCACCTGCGAAGAACTCTAGCGGAGTTTCCTAGTCGCGTTAAGGTGGTACCTGCGGGGGGACTAGCAGAGTTGAGTCACCCAGTTGCGTTAGGGTAGCACCTACGAGGAACTCTGGTAGAGTTTTCCAGTCGCGTTAAGGTGGTACCTGCGAGGGACTACTAGAGTTGTGGTTTGGCATTTGTGACGAATTACGTGAATGAGCAACGAAACGCACACGAAACAAGAGCAACTGAGCGAGTAGAAACTGCATGTGTTAGGGTTACGTGTGAGAGATTAAGTTGTGTTGAGTCGGTTGGTTGTGTGTGCATTGTGCTTGTTTATATTTGTTATCCCCTACTTGCTAAGCGTAAGCTTATGTGTGTGTGTGTGTGTTCTGTGGTGTAGGTGACGACAGGAGTACAGGTTAGAGCTACGAGGAAAGATAGGGTTGGGACGCAGTCGGTGAGGTACGCGGTATGCCGGTGTGGGTACTTGTTGGGGCGTCTCGACCATGATCTTGGGGAGAAGTATGAGTTTTGAATGAGATATAGGTAGTTTTGTCGTTAGTTTTGTCAGATTTTGTTGTGTAAATGATAGTAGTTTTATAGCTCTTTTGGTTGATGTTTTTGGGAGTTACTGAATTGATATATATTTTGATGTTTTGGGGTTTATACAAATTAAACATTATGCTGCTGGATTTTTCGTAGAATAATCAAATATTGTTTTGGATATGCTTTATAAACGGTTTGATTTTCAGGGTTTGGGTTAGCGACGTAGCGCACCGAGCCGGGGTGGGTTCGGGGGCGTTACATTCTTTCTTCCCTTCTGTTTTGGCCTCATCTTTGTAATAAAAAATTTGCGCTGGAAAATGTCGATTTAACTTTTCTGCAAACGCTCGAGCATTTATAGGAGCGGCGGCGAATTTCAAGCGGTAAAAAAAAAACCTAACAACTGCTTTGAGAGAAAACGGTGAGGATAAACAGAGAAATGAAGTTGAAATCCAAAATAAACGTATTTAAACTAAAAACAAGAAAAATAAAAATAAAAATTAAAGGATATAATAAAAGGATATAATTTAGGGTTGCCTCCCTAATAGCGCTGCATTTTTGTATAAGTCATTAGCCAGACTTCCATGTTGCTTATCATTCTTCAAGATTTTGTAGAGAAATTGACATAATTTTTGTCAATTTCTCTCCAAAATAATGTTTTATCCGTTCACCATTCACTTTAAAATTTCTTCCACTTTTTTCATCATACAACTCCACTGTTCCATATGGAAACATCTCTACTATGTCAAAGGGTCCAGACCACCTTGATTTGAGCTTTCCTGGAAAAAGTTTCATCCTGGAATTAAATAGCAAGACTTTTTCACCTTTCAAAAATGTTCTTGCCTGTAACTTACTATCATGTCATTTCTTTACTTTTTCCTTGTAAATTTTTGCATTTTCATACGCTCTTAATCTCAACTCTTCCAACTCCTGTAACTGCAAAAACCTAAGTTTCCTTGCTCCTTGTAAATCCAAATTTAAGGTTTTGATTGCCAAATGTGCTTTATGTTCAAGCTCTATTGGTAAATAGCAAGTTTTTCCATAAATCATGTTGAACGGAGTGGTGCCCAGAGGTGTCTTAAATGCTGTTCTGTATGCCCATAATGCATCGTCTAATTTTAGTGACCAGTCTTTTCTATTCGGATTCACCACCTTCTCCAGAATCCGCTTCACTTCCCTATTAGATACTTCTGCTTGTCCATTACTCTGAGGGTGGTATGTTGTAGTCACCTTATGTCTAACTCCATATTTACTGAGTAACGCAGTGAAGGCTCTGTTATAGAAATGCGATCCTCCATCACTGATAATTTCTCTAGGAGTGCCAAACCTTGTGAAAATATTTTTCTGTAAAAATTTCAGAGCACTCTTTCCTTCATTATTTGGCAATGCTGCAGCTTCTACCCATTTAGAAACATAATCAACGGCTAACAGTATGTATTGGTTTCCATTAGATACTGGGAAAGGTCCCATGAAGTCAATTCCCCAGACGTCAAAGACCACAATCTCTAATATGTTAGTCAGGGGCAACTCGTGTTTTCTTGATATGTTCCCTGTTCTTTGACATCTGTCACAGTTTTGAACAAAATTGTTAGCATCTTTAAAGAGTGTAGGTCAGTACAAACCTGATTGTAAAACTTTTGCTCTGTCGTGTTCCACCATAATGGCCGCCATATGATGCTGCGTGGCATTGCTGCAGCACTGACTGCATTTCCTCCTCTGGAACACACCTTCTTAACAGCTGGTCAGCACATTGCTTGAAGAGAAACGGCTCGTCCCAGAAATATTGTTTTACATCTTTCAGAAACTTCCTTCTCTGTTGGTAATCTAAATCGACAGGAATTATTTCACTTACAATGAAATTAACAAAATTCGTGTACCAGGGAGCTGAAGAAACTTCCAGCTTCAGTATTTGTTCGTCAGGGAAAGATTCTCTTATAATCCCTTCATCTTGCTGTTTACCCATATTCTCCAGACGAGATAAATGATCAGTCACTTGATTTTTGCACCCCTTTCTGTCTCGAATCTCCACATCGAATTCTTGAAGTAACAGTACCCATCAAATAAGCCTCGATTTAGCATCCTTCTTTGCAACTAAATATTTTATTGCTGCATGGTCAGTGTAAACGATAACTTTTGCGCCAATTAAATATGCTCTGAATTTGTCAAATGCAAACACCACAGCTAGTAGCTCTTTTTCTGTTGTTGTGTAGTTCTTTTGAGCTTCATTCAAGGTTTTGCTGGCGTATTAAATAGAGTGAAAATTTTTCTCTTTCTTCTGCCCAATAACCACTCCTACTACATAGTCGCTTGCATCACACATTAAAATAAAAGGCGAGTTCTAGTCGGGTGCAGTTATCACAGGTGCAGTAATCAACTTTTGCTTTAGCAGGTTAAAGGCTTCAAGACAGTTTTTGTCAAAGTTGAATGAGGTATTCTGCTCCAGTAAACTGCATAAGGGCTTCGATATTTTAGAAAAATCCTTAATGAAACGCCTATAGAACCCTGCATGCCCAAGGAAGCTTCTGATTCCTTTCACTGCTTTTGGTGGAGGTAGCTTCTCAATAATTTTGATCTTTGCTTTATCCACCTCCCTTTGTCTGAAACCTTGTGTCCGAGAACTATTCCCTCTGGAATCATAAAATGGCACTTTTCCCAATTTAAAACTAGGTTAGTTTCCATACATCTCTTCAGTACTTTCTCCAAATTTTCTAGACAATGTTCGAAAGAGTCTCCAACTATTGAGAAATCATCCATAAAAATTTCCAAACCTTATTCAATCATGTCTGAGAAAATTGCCATCATGCAGCGCTGGAATGTGGCAGGAGCATTACATAGCCCAAAAGGCATCCTTCTAAAAGAAAAAGTTCCATATGGGCAGGTGAAAGTTGTTTTCTCCTGGTCCTCTGGGGCTATTGTAATCTGATTGTACTCCGAGTAGCCGTCTAAAAAGCAATAAAACTCTTTACCAGCTAATCTGTCCAGCATTTGATCTATGAAGGGAAGAGGAAAATGGTCCTTTCGGGTAGCTTTATTCAGCTTCCTGTAGTCCATGTAAATCCGCCATTCTGTTACTGTCCTTGTTGGTATCAATTCATTTATTTCATTAGTTATGACAGTTGTCCCTCCTTTCTTTGGAACACAATGAACTGGGCTAATCCAGGAGCTGTCAGAAATGGGATAAATTATTCCTGCATCCAACCATTTGAGTATCTCTTTCTTCCCAACTTCTTTCATAATGGGATTTAGTCTTCTCTGCTGATCTATTGTTTTGGTAGCTCCTTCTTCTAGTCTGATCTTGTGCATGCAAATGCTTGGGCTTATTCATCTTATATCTTTCACTGTCCATGCTAAAGCTAGCTTATATCTTTTTAGAACATCTACTAATTCTTGCTCCTGCATGTTAGATAAACGGGAAAAAATAATAGCAGGAAATGTTTCCTTGAGTCCAAGAAATACATACTTCAGGTGAGGTGGTAATTGTTTGAGTTCTACTATGGGTGCTTCTTTGCTGGAATGTTGCCAATCTTCTTTGCCATCTTCGGTTCTGATTAATGCTTCAAACTGCCTCCCTATACCCTCCTGAATATTGTTTCATTTCTGCTGTTTTAATTTCATCAGAAATATTAAAACACGCTTCTTCATCATATGGATATTTCATGGCCTTTAAAACGTTGAAAGTAACTTGCTGGTCGTTAACTCTCATTATGAGTTTTCCTCTCTGGACATCAATAAGAGTTCTGCCAGTAGCCAAAAATGACCGTCCCAAAATTATCGGTACCTCCCGGTCTGGTTCATAGTCAAGAATGATGAAGTCTGCAGGGAATATGAACTTGTCCACCTTTACTAGTACATCTTCAATCTTTCCTTGAGGGTGGGTTAGTGATCGGTCAGCAAGCTGCATAGTTACTGTTGTTGGCCGAGCTTCTCCAATTCCCAGCTTCTTAAAGATCGACATGGACATCAAATTTATGCTAGCTCCAAGATCACATAGAGCTTTTCTGAAATAATTATTGCCAATTGTGCAAGGGATAGTGAAGCTACCAGGATCTTTCAACTTCGGTGGAATCTTATTCTGCAATATGTAGCTAGTTTCCTCAGTCATAGCCGTCATCTCATATTCTCCCAACCTCCTCTTTTTGAATAAGATGTCTTTCATGAATTTAGTGTAATTTGGCATCTGTTCAAGAGCTTCCACCAGAAGTACGTTGATATGGAGTTGCTTCAAAACTTCCAGAAACTTTTTAAACTATTTTTCCTGGTTGTGTTTTTGAAGTCTCTGTGGAAATGGTGGAGGTGGTTTCTGGAGTTGCATTTCTGGCAGGTCGATGCTGTTGCGATGCTGCGAGCGGAACTGTGGCATTGATATTAATTTCTCTAGATTCAGCATTATTCTCTTCGGTCTCCTGAGTTTTTTCTTTCTCAATCATAATTTCACTTTCCTGTAAACCCTCAGTACTGGGTTGTTGTTCTGCTTCTTTTTCTTGGCTATTTTTCTTTTGTTTCTCCACCCTCTGTGGCTTCTCTGGAATCTCCACTTCTCTTTCATTCCTTAATATAATTGCCTTGCAGTGTTCCTTTCCTGGTCTTTGTGGAATTTCAGTGTCGCTGGGTAATTCTCCACTGCTTCTCGAATTTGCAGATTGAGCTAGTTGTCCCAGTTGAGTTTCAATATTATTTATCGAGGCTGCTAAATTTTGTAATATTATGTCTGTCTTTGAAGCATATTCCCTTGCAAAGTTATCTGGTTTCTCTTGAGTTACTGGCTTCTGAACTTGCTGATTGTAATTCTGGGCATAGTTATCAGCATTTTTTTTTTTTTTTTTTTTTTTTTTTTTTTTTTTTTTTTTTTTTTTTTTTTTTTTTTTTTTTTTTTTTTTTTTTTTTTTTTTTTTTTTTTTTTTTTTTTTTTTTTTTTTTTTTTTTTTTTTTTTTTTTTTTTTTTTTTTTTTTTTTTTTTTTTTTTTTTTTTTTTTTTTTTTTTTTTTTTTTTTTTTTTTTTTTTTTTTTTTTTTTTTTTTTTTTTTTTTTTTTTTTTTTTTTTTTTTTTTTTTTTTTTTTTTTTTTTTTTTTTTTTTTTTTTTTTTTTTTTTTTTTTTTTTTTTTTTTTTTTTTTTTTTTTTTTTTTTTTTTTTTTTTTTTTTTTTTTTTTTTTTTTTTTTTTTTTTTTTTTTTTTTTTTTTTTTTTTTTTTTTTTTTTTTTTTTTTTTTTTTTTTTTTTTTTTTTTTTTTTTTTTTTTTTTTTTTTTTTTTTTTTTTTTTTTTTTTTTTTTTTTTTTTTTTTTTTTTTTTTTTTTTTTTTTTTTTTTTTTTTTTTTTTTTTTTTTTTTTTTTTTTTTTTTTTTTTTTTTTTTTTTTTTTTTTTTTTTTTTTTTTTTTTTTTTTTTTTTTTTTTTTTTTTTTTTTTTTTTTTTTTTTTTTTTTTTTTTTTTTTTTTTTTTTTTTTTTTTTTTTTTTTTTTTTTTTTTTTTTTTTTTTTTTTTTTTTTTTTTTTTTTTTTTTTTTTTTTTTTTTTTTTTTTTTTTTTTTTTTTTTTTTTTTTTTTTTTTTTTTTTTTTTTTTTTTTTTTTTTTTTTTTTTTTTTTTTTTTTTTTTTTTTTTTTTTTTTTTTTTTTTTTTTTTTTTTTTTTTTTTTTTTTTTTTTTTTTTTTTTTTTTTTTTTTTTTTTTTTTTTTTTTTTTTTTTTTTTTTTTTTTTTTTTTTTTTTTTTTTTTTTTTTTTTTTTTTTTTTTTTTTTTTTTTTTTTTTTTTTTTTTTTTTTTTTTTTTTTTTTTTTTTTTTTTTTTTTTTTTTTTTTTTTTTTTTTTTTAGCAAAGTCTTGCAGGTATTGCATTGCTCTGTTACTTAGAATTCCATTAGAAGTTTGGATGTTGTCTCCATCTAGGGTTATACATCTGTGAGAATGGATTATTGTTTCGGTTATACCCCACATAATTTGCCGACTCAGGATTCGTCGGGCATGAACTATCATCATGGTTCTCTCCATAGAAAATGCATGAAACCTCCCGTAACTGTGGCTGCTGCTGTTTGTTCATGGCTTTAATGACATTTTCTAATGAAGCTATCTTTGCATTAAGAACAACTACTTCATCCACTTCATAAACTCTAGGAGCTCTTCTTGCTGTTGTATTTCTGTATGATGGCCACTGATAACTATTCACCGCCATTCTTTCCAGTAAGTCATATGCTTCGTTGAAAGATTTTGATAGTAGTGTTCCATTAGCAGCTGCATCAATAATCGATCAGGTCTATCCATTCAATCCGTTGTAAAATGTTTCCAGTTGAATCCAGTGAGGGATCCCATGATTTGGACACTGTCTCAGCAACTCTTTGAATCTATCCCACGCTTCGTAGAGTGATTCTCCATCTCTTTGCTGGAGGCTTGTGATTTCATTCCTCATCCTTGTGTTCCTTACCGGTGGATGATATTTCATAATGAATTTCTTCGCTAGATCCCCCAAGTGGTGATGGTGTCTGAAGGAATGCTATTTAACCAATCCCTGGCGTGATCTCTCAAGGAATATGGAAAGAGTTTTAATCTCAAAGTTTCTGCAGATACACCAGGGAAGTTAAATGAGTCACTAACTTCTCCAAAAACCTTCAAATGGCGATGAGGATTATCTGTGATTGCTCCGGTAAATTGTCCAACTGTTTGGAGCATTTGGAACATTACTGGTTTCAGCCAAATCTTATGGCACGAAGATCAGGCCTGACTATTCCAGGATTTAGATCGTTTAGTGTAGGAATTGCAAAATCCTGTATAGGTATATTTCTATCATCAATAATTTTCCTTCTTTTAGCATCGCCACCTCAGCTTCATCCATTTTCTGTTCAAGTTGTCCATTTTCTTTTGTCTTTTAGCGCCTTCTTTTCTTCATCATCCACTGCTTCTTTTATTGTCTATGAGTTTTTCTTTTTTAGTGTATTTCCATCGTCCACACTCTTTTGTCTTTTACTGCTGCCCTTTTTAGATTGTCACTGTTTACATCGTCCATTTGCTTTTATTATCCACTGTTTTTGCATGCCAGGTGTCTTTTCTTCCTTTTTGTCGTCCACGGTCTGATACTCGGTTATCGTCCATTTGCGTTTGTCGTTTAGCGTAATCTCAGTTGTCCACTTTCATTTGTTTTGATTTGTTCACCTAATTTTAGCCTGCTTTTCCTCCATAAATCCGCAGTCAAATAATACTAATTTCTTTTTCCCACATTCAGCGCAACAAATTTTCCGATTTTTTTGATTTGATTCCCCTCTCTCCATAATCTTCAGCTTTTGAATTTGATTTTCCCTCTAATAAAATTGCATTCAAATACGAAAATATAAAATTCGATTTAAAGAGAAAAATCTGCTTTTAATAGAGAATTTGCATGAAATATATTAAATTAAATCAAGACACAAATGTTGCAGCACTATATAGAAATTATAGTAAATTCCTATAAATTCATTCTTGCATTCACTGAATTTATACAATTTATATCAATTAAATATAGTATAAAATAACTCTAATTTAAGAGTTATCATCCACGGACACTCCTTCTGCAGATACCACATGGCCTAGGAAGTTAATCCCTGCTCAACCAGAATTCACACTTCGACAGTTTGGCGTACAATCGATGTTGTTTTAAAGTCGACAGCACAATAGCCAAGTGCTCTTCATGCTCCACCTCATTTCGAGAATAAACCAGGATGTCGTCGATGAAGACGATCACAAACTTGTCTAGAAAATCCTGGAATACTCTGTTCATTAAGTCCATAAATGCTGCCGGGGCATTAGTCAACCCAAACGACATCACTAAGAACTCATAGTGTACGTATCGAGTCTTGAATGTGGTCTTTGGAATGTCATCAGCTCTGACCTTCAACTGGTAATAACCGGAGCGTAAATCAATTTTTGATAATACCCGAGCCCCTTGTAGCTGGTCAAATAGGTCGTCAATCCTCGGCAACGGGTACTTATTCTTGATAGTTAACTTGTTCAGCTCACGGTAGTCAATACACATACGCAGGGACCCATTCTTCTTCTTAACAAACAAGACGGGAGCACCCCACAGAGAGAAGCTAGGGCACACAAAGCCCTTGTCCACCAATTCCTTTAACTGAGCCTTCAACTCTCTCAGCTCAATTGGCGCCATACGGTACGGATTCTTCTATACCGGTTCAGCACCAGGACATATATCAATCTCAAATTCGATTTCACGATCAGGTGGCAATCCCGGTAAGTCATCTAAGAAAACCTCTGAGAAGTCTCGAACTACCGAAATATTTTGAAGTTCCACCTCACCTTGTCTTTGAACATCTACTACGTGGGCAAGAAATCCGACGCATCCTGACCTCATCAGCTGTTGAGCTTTCAAGGAGGATATAACAGGCATATTGTGTCTCTTTGGTGTTGCCTGATAGGAGCTCTACCTCGTTTGGGTGCTTAAAAGACACGAGCCTGGACCTGCAGTTGATGGTGCGCATGATGTCGAAACCGCCAGTCCATCCCCAGAATTACTTTGTATCCTTTCATACCGATGATGATAAGATTGACATACAATTTCTGGTCTCCAACTGACACTATATCACCCTGCACTACCTGCTCGGAGGGCATAAACTCTCCGGACGGTAGCATGACACTGTAGGGTTGATCTGATGGCACAATATATAAGTTCTCCCTACCCACAAAGTCCATTTCCACAAACGAATGTGTGGCCCCCGTGTCCAACAAAGTATAAGCAGGTGCATTACAAATCAATATTGTACCTGTGATCGCTGTGTGTTGGGCCTCATCATCTTCCTCTATCATTGCAAAAACCCTCGGCACAGCACGATTCGGCCTCGTGTCAGGCATCGGACAATCCCAGACTTGATGGCCCTCCTTGTCGCATCGGAAGCATCGGCCAGTGAAGAGCCTGCATTCCCCCGCATGATTCCTCTAGCAATGCGGGCATACAGGAAGCTGAGGATCTCCAATTGGTCTTCTCCCTCTGTCTTGATAAACAACAATCTCATTGGGCCTCTTAACACCCCTGTTCTGTTGCTGCCGTGGTTGCCCGAACTGACCCTTTTGTTGTGGCTGTTGAGGGGTATCATGTAGGATTCTCTTTGATGTGTCTCTATATCTCTGAGACTTCGCCTCTAAGGCCTCCAACTGATAAGCCTTGTCCACCACTTTCGCATACGGCGCCTCATCAAACCCTCCGGTCGCAATTCCTCATAAGAGGTCCATCTTTAGACCCTGGATGAACTAGTGTACCTTGTTTTCGTCAATGGCCACCAGGTGAGGTGCGTAGCGAGACAGTGACTTGAACTTCTGAACGTACTCAGCCACCGTTCCAAATTGTCGCAGTCGAGAGAATTCGGTCATGTTCTCCTTCCTCACACCGCGGTCGAAGTATTTTTCATAGAAGATCCTCTTGAATCCTTCCCAGCTCAATGCTACTGTAGTCGACTGTACCATGTCCCACCAAAATCCAGCACTTTTGGTGAGATGGAAAGAGGCACAGATCACCTTCTTGTTTTCCTCCACTTTCGCATAGTTGAACATCCGTTCGATCTGCCGGATCCATTCCTCGGCAGTGAGTAGGATCTGTTGATAATCCATCGAACATAGGCAGTTGGAGTCGCCAAAATTTCTCTCCACTAGTATCACGTGGAGCATTAGCATGGTTGTTGTTCCCATTTTCAGCCATCATGCGCTCCATCATGCGAGACTGAACGCCGACCAGCTCAGTTAAGCGATCGATGGCCCTGACACTATCGCTTGCTTCATCCTGATGCCTTCTCTCCATTTATAAGAAAATCCTATAAACAATAATCAAATTTAATAACCAGACTTTTACAGGAACTTAAACACTCACAGTTGATGGAGCGATCTCACGTGGCAGATTGCGTAGTCAGACAGTTTACAGGATCGCTTTTTAAACCCGGTTTCGCTCTGATACCATAACTGTGACGACCCCCGACCCGATCGAGGTTGAGGAGCCTCACTCCGGACATTTTAAAACGTGGACTATTTTTTTTAACTTTTAAACATTTATAAAAACTTTACACAGAGTATAAACCTTCTCTGGAAATTTAAGACTGGAAGGCAATTTTAAAAATCTGGCTACAGGGATAAGTAACAAAAGGAAAACAGGAAGACAGCTGTAAAACAGGAAGACTGAAGTCAGAAGACATAAAATTCTGAAGACTTAAAATTGGAGTGGTCAATTGAAATAGTCAACGAAATAACCAACAGAAACAGAAAGCAAACTAAACTTTGGATGTAAGAACTTTTGCCCTTTTTAAAACTCTTAAACCTGAAGACGTGAAGACTCTTAAACCTGAAGACGTGAAGACAGGAAATCATAAAATAGAAATGGACGACTGGAGTGACTGAGCAGAATAAAACAGGAAAGAACGAATGTACAGAATACAACAGAAAAGAACAGAAACCTAAAAATATGGACGAGTGCTCTGAACGAGAGCAGGAAGATGGGGAGATATGAAAAACAGAAGTAAAATAGGAAATAATATGGAACAAACATAAACTGGAAGACATACTGTGGAAGGCTACAGTAGCCGTGGACAATCGGGTGCTGTGGACAATCGCACAAAAGATAGAATCTGTAACACCCGGTTTCCATTAACCGATTTACCTTTTTCCATTTATAGAGAATGTTTTATAATTGTAATATGGGTGATTTAGTGATTTGGTTAACAAGTGATTGAGCAAGGACAAGATGGTAAATTGCAATTTATTGTGGATAACGCATTTAAGGGAGGGTTTAATGAGGTTTAGCCGCCACTGTTCCCCCATTTTCCTCTTTGGGTTTTCAGCTCAAGCAGTCGAGCTCTCTAGGCGATTTTCCCTCGCCCGATTCTCCTTCAAACTAGGTAAGTTTTCCTTTCGTTATCTTGAGATTTTAGTGGCTATATAGCAGAGAGAGTACAATGCGTGTATTTTAATGAGGCTGCGAGTGTGTTGAGTTCGGGTTTAGTGTTGAGAATGTTCGATAACCAGAGTTTCCAAACTAGCTCCTTAGGTTTCTGAACGATATAAGGTTAAGGTTAGTGATGATCTAATCGGTATTCTGCTTATGATATTAGGTGTACAGAGCTTCCCGAGTAGTGGTAACCGAACAAGTTCCAGGAATCCAGGTAAGTAAAGTATGCATGTGCCTTCTGGCCTACATCACAAAACAGTAGGGTTGTGCATTTTGTGAATGATTTTGTATGTCATGCATCATGATTTTGAAAGACAATGAAAATGAATTTCCATGTAAGAATGGTAAGGTATGAACTGAATGTGACAGACAACTATTAAGGAAACTAATCTGCCCCTTAATCGAGTAGAGGATATATGACATTGGGAGAATTGATCCCACTCCCAAGGGAACCATGGGATCAGATCAGCTATTGAGGGAATTCATCCGCCCCTTAATCGAGTAGAGGATGTATGACATTGGGAGAATTGATCACACTCCCAACGGAACCAAGGGATCAGATCAGTTCATGAACGTACGTGTTTGCAACTGAGATGAGAAAGTAGAAATTGCTTGTTTAGGAATTTATGATTCAGCAATGCATTTCATTACTACTTTACTTACTTAGCATTAGGCTAATAGATGAGTTTTGTGATGTAGGTGTTGAGGATACTACAGGTGAATTCTCTGAGTTCACCGAGGGATAGGCTGGTTGGAGGAGTACATTCATGTTTCGGCTTGGTAAACTGATGAGGCGGGTTAACTGGTGTCAGTAATCTGAAAGTTTAGTTGACAGTATTTCAATTTAAATTTGTTGAGTTTCATGACAGAAGTGATTCTGATGTTTTGAATACGTTTTTGAGTTCCTTTTTGTTAATAGTGTCTGTTGGGATTTAATGTTGGCACTCACTGAATTTTTAGTAATGTAATGGTCTGAAATGTCTTTGAATGGTTTCAGTGAAGTGAGTAAATTCTTTTCTGTAGGTTAAGTTGTTGTTTTGTTGTTTATCGGAAGATGTCTTCAGTGGAAGCTATCGGATGATATAGAACAAACTTTGTCGTTTAGCGATCGGTATGTGTAACTTGTTTCATCGTAAGGTGTAGGTTTAAGTCTATCGGATGATGTCTCAGTAAACTCATCGGCATATGCGTGCTGACGTCATCGGAAGGTGTAGGTTTAAGTCTATCGGATGATGTCTCAGTAAACTCATCGGCAGATGCGTGCTGACGTCACGGAAGGTGTATGTTTAAGTCCATCGGATGATGTCTCAGTAAACTCATCGGCAGATGCGTGCTGACGTCATCAGAAGGTGTAGGTTTAAGTCTATCGGATGATGTCTCAGTAAACTCATCGGCAGATGCGTGCTGACATCATCAGAAGATGTAGAGTGCATTTTGTCGTTTTGCCACTGGATGATGTCTTCCATTTTCTGCTTCAGCCCCTTTTGTTGACTTTGTTCAGCGGGTGATGCGTTTGACTTTTGAAACTTATGAAGTGTTTTGCGATCTAATCCTTCATTCCTTTTGCCGATTATTCCCCAAAATTTTTACTGTGCATTCAAGCATTGTACATTAGGCTCCTTTAACTTGATTTTTACTTAAACGATTTCCGCTGCAAGTTTTAAAAAAAAATATGATTGAAATTTTTAGTCATGTACGAGCATGGTGTGACGAACCGGGTTCAGATAACTCGGGGCGTTACAGAATCTGTGGACGCTTACGATAAAAGACAAAATCAGTGGACACAGGGGTCCATGGACGTTTGCACTAAAAGACAAAAACAGTAGACACAGGAGTCCGTGGACGTTGCACTAAAAGACAAAAACAGTGGACACAGGAGTCCGTGGACGTTGCACTAAAAGACAAAAACAGTGGACACAGGAGTCCGTGGACGTTGCACTAAAAGACAAAAACAGTGGACACAGGAGTCCGTGGACGTTGCACTAAAAGACAAAAACAGTGGACACAGGAGTCCGTGGACGTTGCACTAAAAGACAAAAACAGTGGACACAGGAGTCCGTGGACGTTGCACTAAAAGACAAAAACAGTGGACACAGGAGTCCGTGGACGTTGCACTAAAAGACAAAAACAGTGGACACAGGAGTCCGTGGACGTTGCACTAAAAGACAAAAACAGTGGACACAGGAGTCCGTGGACGTTGCACTAAAAGACAAAAACAGTGGACACAGGAGTCCGTAAAGACAAAACAGTAGACACAGGAGTCCGTGGACGTTTGCACTAAAAGACAAAAACAGTGGACACAGGAGTCCGTGGACGTTTGCATTAAAAGACAAAAACAGTGGACACAGGAGTCCGTGGACGTTTAAAATCAAAGTCAGACTTTGGACTTTTAAAATAGCAGGCAGACTCTCGGCGACGTTATCGTGGACGATAACTTTGGACGATAACACTTAGTCGAATAAAAGAACAGAAACCAAAGGCAAAATAGACCATTATTTTGAAGGCAGAATGGACATGGACGACTGTTTTACAGAAGAGAATAACAATTGTTTTACTAAAGGCGTGGACGACTAACACTTAGCCAAATACTTGAAAACTCGAAAGACAGAAACTGAAAGGCAAAATAGACAACATTTAACAGAAAAACTTATAAACAGGAGGCACAAGGACAGAAGACATAAAAACTTCAAGCCCTCAAAACTCGATTCAAAACACAGTTTTAAAACATGCATGAAAACATGACAGAAGTTAGAAAATATGACAGAGGTTCAATAAAACAACTGCATGGGTAACTCTAAAACTTGAGACCATCCATGCACAACCTAAAAGGGAAGATTTTCAAACAGTTCCAGAATATTTCCAAAATACATTCGACTGTCAGAACAGAGGTTTTAAAAACATCAACACGAATTCTATACATCGGTTTTAGGATTTCAAGAGCTATACAGGACTTGACATAACATTCAAAAATACATTCTCACAGGAATAACATTTGTCTGACTGCAGCAACCAATACTCATGAGCTCGATCCGCCTACTTCACCTACTCATCAGCTTGAGGCACAAAGTCCCCATCTGGAGGATCCGTACCTACAACAGGGAGTTCAACTATGAGCCTAGAGCTCAGTAAGAACATGAAATGCAGTGATGCATATGCTGTGCATGAACATTTTCAAATACATGAACATTACATTACGTTTCATTGGACAGGAAGGTGTAAGTGGGAGGAAGAGCTGGCGCAACAGGAGTACATGCCACAACAGGAAATAACAGGAGTACATGATAGGATGCCAATCCCCGTCCACACTTAACCATACATTACATTACAGGTTTTATCTTTCTTACCTTCAAATCCGGTGCTGAAAACATTTACAGGGTTTTCCAGAAAAAACGTGTATGCATGAACAGGTATGATGCTTAAACTCGACATATACAGGTGACAGAATAAAAACAACGGGAAAACAGAACGCAAAGAACACGTTTAACTTAAAGCATAACCTACGACTTAACTACCCGAACCAAAACCTAGTACCTCCATGCTATAGAGCCTTAAGGGCCAACTTATACGCATGAACTTACCTGTTGCTGTAGAGTTGCAACCTAAAACATGCACGTAAAGAAAATAAACAGAGCTGCAAATGCTAACTAATAACTTGGTAGAACATGTTCCAAACTCCATTCAAATCTTTAGAAAACAAACCAGCGTGTTTTCATACGAAAACAGTGAGTTTTCTCAAAATATCATAACCCTTAACTTCCACAAAACTCACATCTTAACTTTTCGAAACTCGTTAACTAGGTTAGATGATTACCTTTGCTGAAGGAAACATAAGAAAACAGGAGAAACAAGTTTTGGAAATTTATCTCAGTCGTCTGGAAGAGAGAAAACAGAGGAGTGGAGAGAAAATGAGAAGGTTTACGTAGAAGAGAAGAGAAGACAAGACAATAGGTAGGTTTCTCAGCAAGTTATAGACATTTGGCAAGCATCCATTGGCTCCCTCCCACCTACCTTAATTCCTTCCCAATTTACCCTTCCATGCATTTCTAACTAAAACATTATTTAGTTAATCGATTCGGTCTCACGAATCACCCTTGTTCGATTGAACACGTCGACAATTTCATTAAAAACAGTCATTGCATTAATATCAGAGTAATTTCGCTTAATTATTCGGGAAAATAATTACATAAGAAAAATGTCGGGTGTTACAGCAGCAACCAATCCCCATGAGTTCGATCCGCCAACATCACCTACTCATCAGCTTGAGGCACAAAGTCCTCATCTGGAGGATCCGTACCTACAACAGGGAGTTCGACTATGAGCCTAGAGCTCAGTAAGAACATGAAATACAATGATGCATATGCTGTGCATGAACATTTTCAAATACATGAACATTACATTACATTACGTTTCACTGGACAGGGAGGTATAAGTGGGACGAAGAGCTGGCGCAACAGGAGCCCAAGGAAATAACAGGAGTACATGATAGGATGCCAATCCCCGTCCACACTTAACCATACATTACATTACAGGTTTTATCTTTCTTACCTTCAAATCCGGTGCTGAAAACATTTACAGGGTTTTCCAGAAAAAACGTGTATGCATGAACAGGTATGATGCTTAAACTCGACATATACAGGTGACAGAATAAAAACAAACATGAAAACAGAAACACATTTAACTTAAAACCTAACTTATACCTAACTACCTGAACCAAAACCTAGTACCTCCATGCTATAGAGCCTTAAGGGCCAACTTATACGCATGAACTTACCTGTTGCTGTAGAGTTGCAACCTAAAACATGCACGTAAAGAAAATAAACAGAGCTGCAAATGCTAACTAATAACTTGGTAGAACATGTTCCAAACTCCATTCAAATCTTTAGAAAACAAACCAGCGTGTTTTCATACGAAAACAGTGAGTTTTCTCAAAATATCATAACCTTAACTTCCACAAAACTCACATCTTAACTTTTCGAAACTCGTTAACTAGGTAGATGATTACCTTTGCTGAAGGAAACATAAGAAAACAGGAGAAACAAGTTTTGGAAATTTTTCTCAGGCGCCTGGAAGAGAGAAAACAGAGGAGTGGAGAGAAAATGAGAAGGTTTACGTAGAAGAGAAGAGAAGACAAGACAATAGGTAGGTTTCTCAGCAAGTTATAGACATTTGGCAAGCATCCATTGGCTCCCTCCCACCTACCTTAATTGGTTTCCTATATTGCCCTTCCATTGGTTTTTAACTAAATTACTATTTAGTTCGTCAAATCGGTTTACGAATCACTCACATTCAATTGAAACCATTGGTAAATTAAAAAAAAAACATACATTGTATAAATATTCCCATTAATTCCGTCCAATAATTCAAGAAATATTTACATGGTAAAATTGTCGGGTGTTACAGCAGCAACCAATCCCCATGAGTTCGATCCGCCAACATCACCTACTCATCAGCTTGAGGCACAAAGTCATCTGGAGGATCCGTACCTACAACAGGGAGTTCGACTATGAGCCTAGAGCTCAGTAAGAACATGAAATACAATGATGCATATGCTGTGCATGAACATTTTCAAATACATGAACATTACATTACATTACGTTTCACTGGACAGGGAGGTATAAGTGGGACGAAGAGCTGGCGCAACAGGAGTACATGCCACAACAGGACATAACAAGAGTACATGACAGGATGCCAGTCCTCGTCCACACTTAACCATACATTACATTCACATTTTTAACTTTCAATACTTCAAATACGGTGCTGAAAAACATTTACATGGTTTTCCAGAAAATGTGTATGCATGAACAGATACGATGTTTAAACTCAACATATACAGGCGACATAATAAAAACAAACATGAAAACAGAACACATTTAACTTAAAACCTAACTTATAACCTAACTACCTGAACCAAAACCTAGTATCTCCATGTTGTAAGGCCTTAAGGGCCAACTTATACGCATGAACTTACCTGTTGTCCGAAATGCAGCAAGCTTTGCACACACGTCAACTGTGGTTCGCGAACCTTTACTGAAGGAAACAGAAGGAAATAGGAGAAACAAAGTTTTGGAAATTTTTCTCAGGCGCCTGGAAGAGAGAACAGAGATTAAAAGATGAAAATTCCAAGTTGGAGTGTTTTCACGTAGGAGGAAAGGAGGAAGAGGGGATTGGCTTCTCCAACAAGTTTGCCAAGTGTCAAACACTCATTAGTTTCCTCCTACCTACCTTAATTGGTTTCCTATATTGCCCTTCCATTGGTTTTTAACTAAATTACTATTTAGTTCGTCAAATCGGTTTTACGAATCACTCACATTCAATTGAAACCATTGGTAAATTAAAAAAAAAACATACATTGTATAAATATTCCCATTAATTCCGTCCAATAATTCAAGAAATATTTACATGGTAAAATTGTCGGGTGTTACAGATGTTATTTACACAATGACTTTAGAGTTTTTTTTTTTTGTTAAACAACCCATATTCAAAGATACAAAAAGTAAAGAGACAGGAGGTTTGTAACGCAGTTCGACAATTGCCTACGTTTGCGGGGCCACGCCCAAAATTAAAAACAATTCTCTGAGTTCACAAAGTTACAAAACACTTGGTTTAACACAAAGTAAGACTCCATCTTTTCTTTGTCGCCGCTTCTTCCTAACTTCCCCAGCGAATATGTTTTTGCGAGCTCCCCTTGTCTTGAAATTGATCTGCCCAGTTTCTGAACGCAACAAGATCCCCTTGTAGATGATAATTCCTCCCGGAATCTAAATGTGATAAGCTCTCTTTGTCGATGATGACTTCTCCCGAAATCCGTGTATGGAAAAATCTCCTTGCCTACGGTCAGAACTCCTCCCGAGACTGAGATTCAATGAAGAATATCAAGGAATGCACCTATGACACCGTTAGCGACACCAACTGTTGTCTTTGGATGCACTCAAACAACACACTCATAAAATAACGAAAATCAATCAGAACAGAGTGTGTAGGACAGTCTAGTATAGACCGAATGAATAACTTACACCACACGAAATCGTGGGTGAAGAATACATCACCAGAATGAACAAAGACTTTTGGCTCTCAATAATGATGGCTTCAGCAAGCACTTAATTGTGAGGGAAGAATGCATAATATATTGTCCATCGAATATTTTTGTTTTTGATCTTCAATGTTCTCTTCAAATAGATCGCACAAAATAAGGAAACTGAATCCCATGAAATTAGATCTGTGACATCGGGTGTGATATTTATGGAAAGTGCTACCTACTTAATAGAAATGAATCCCAACAAATTAGGAATGGATCCCACAATTGTTGTGATCATATATCTTGCTATAATCCAGCAAGCAATTATCAAATCAACTTTCCAAAAAGATTTTTGAAAATAACACAAATTGAAAATCCAAGCAACCGATAAGCAAACAAATCGGGATCAAATCCCTCAAATGTTGTGATTTTGAATCTCGCTGTAATCCAGCTTAACAAACTCCTAATCTTCAAATTAGCTTTCCAAATTAATAACTTCCTATAATGTCGTGATAACTTGCTCTCCAAGTAACAACCTTTCAAAATATAAATAGATAAAATATAAACTTCCTTAAATGCCAATTACCAAAAAATCAATGTCAATCAATATTTAGCATTTACAATCTCCTCTTTTGGCATTTTTTGGCAAAATTCAAAACTCCCCCTGCATGCTATAATTAAGATCGACGAAGCTCCCACTAAATAGAAACTTGCAAAATATCATGTAGTTAGTACCATGCAGGTGCTCAGTAAAATACTCCCCCTTTTTGCCACAAAAGGACAAAAGGATATAGAAATCATCTATCAACAGTAAAATAAATTGTCTCAACAGTGCATAATAGTCATAGAACATAATCAATCATTATCGATTGAAGTCACTGGCTTCGGCATACTATCGTTTTCTTCCTGAACAGATTCTTCTTCATGAGAAGTAACCGTAGCAACCTGATCTGTCACATTGTCTGGGGCATTGTATGGGGCATCCTCTGGGACATCAGGAGAAATACCTGATGGTTCAGCAATATCGGCTTCTTTAGCCATTCCTCCAGATTATTGGTTTCCTTTTCTTTGAAAGCGAGTTTTGCTTCAACTTTAGCTAACCTTAGTCCAACCAAATCATCAAGTAAACCAATAAGTACAGACTTTCTCTTGTCAATGAGAGCTTGCTATTCATTCAAGAACTTCAGCTCATCTTTGATTATTTTGATGGAGCGAGGCAGCAGAGAAGAGTCAGAGATGTTTTCAGAAGTTGGAACACTCTCTTCCAGATCATTTATATGCTCCCTCTTTAGAAGCTTATACTTAATCCTTATTACCTCCTTATCTTTAAAAATAACTTATTTATCTCTCTAATCACAGTTTGTTGAGATGTCAAAATACCATAAATTAAACAAAAAAACGACAGTGCCAACCTTTCATTCTTGTTGTCTGCATGTTTCACAATTTAATCAAAGATAAATTATCCAATGTCAAATTTAATAGAATTCCCTATTCTGAATAATAAAATTGCCATAGATTTGTTCACACATGTCCCGTGAGAAGTAGGCAGCCAGTTTCTCATAGCTATCTTGTTCAGGATAGCATATTTCCTAGTAAGTTGAGATGAAGAGAAATCTTTTCCACGGGGTCTGTTAGTGATCTTCTACACCCTAACGCAAGTGTACGTGTTGCTAACAAAGTAATAAAGTAAGTAAAAGTCGATCCCACGAGGATATTTTTAATTAAATTAACCTTGCTATAAATTTCTATAAAATAAAGATAATAAAAATAAATGAATGGCAAAGAAATGATGAACTAAAATTACTCAAAATTGATAAAGACTAAAAATGGAAATGATTTAAAAAGCTAATTATGGGAAAAGCCTTGGTTAGGGTTGATTTCCTCTTTACATGCAATTATTATTGATACTACAACAATACTACAATATTAGTCACAGCACAGCAAGAATTCATAATATTTCTAGGGTTCTGTCGAATTGCCTAGGTAAATTCGTTTCAAATTTTCTTTTCGACTTTGAAAAGGTAAAAACTTAGATTGAATTTTTGTGTAAATCTATTCTTAACGCCAAATAAATTAATGTTAGCTACTTTGCAACAATTTTAATTTATTCAATTACTCATGCATCTTTAATTCCTATTTACCTATCGATACAATAGGAATATGTGAAATCAAAATTGACTATCGACACAATTTGAATTATGCAATCAAAACCATGAAAAATCGTGCAATGAAAAATACGTAGCATTCATAGATAAGAATAAAAACATATAAAAAGTACTCTCTTGCCTAACCAAGATAAAAAGAAACTAACCTAAAATCATAATAATAAAACTAAAAATAATATTCATAAAAAAATAAAAAGTAGAAGAGAAGAAGAAGAAGAATGTCGTAGTTCTCTCTGCCGCCGACTCCCCCAGTGACAGCCCGAAACCCGGTCCCGATTAGGATCCGAGAGCCAAGCCATCACTCCAGACATTTTAAAACATGACATATTATTAATTTTTTTGAACTTTACTTTTAAAACTTTAAGAGAAAACAGAACCGAAAGACAGAAGACATATTAATTGTAACACCCGAGAATTTTCTATTACGTGCGTCGCCTACAATTTGACGTGTTAGGAGAGTTTAATGATACAAATGTGAGGTTATGCATTTAAGAGAAAGTGAATGAGAAGAGAGAAGAAAAAGAGTTGATAATTCAAACTTCAAATGAGTTTGAAAAGTCAAAGAAAATTTGTATGGAAATAATTTATGGAAAAAGGTGGTTTTAAGAAGTCAATCACGTTGGAAGAAGAAAAAGAGAAAAGTGAGGGCTTTATTTGCAAAATTGAAAACCTTGGTGGAGGGAAACAAAAAGAGGGAAAAAATTAGGTTTTATAAAATGAGAAAAAGAGGTGATTAAATGGCAAAAAGCCATCTTCATCTTCCCCAAACTCCATCGAAGCTTTCAGCCATTGGAGGGCTTGCTCTCTTCCATTTTCAAGGTGTTTTCAAGGTAAGAAAGTATGGGTTTTTGTTTGTGTATGGTTAGGTGTTGATTTTAGGAGTTATTAGGGTGTTTTTGGAGAGTTTGGTTAGGGTTTGGAAAACCCTAACCATGGATTCCGAAAATTTAAGTTAAAATAGTGGTTTTCTTCCCTAAGCTCATGATTAAGAGGTTAGATGAATTGGTTTAGGTTGATTTAGGGAGAAATGGAAGCTTGGAGTTGTGTTTGGGAAAAACCGGTTTTTAACTCAACGTGCACCGGTTCTGTTTTGCTGTTTTCGATCTGACCATGTGGTTTGGTTGTTGATTTTGAGTGTTGGAATGGATAGTAGACGTGTACAGGTTTCTGAATTGGGGTGGCACGTCGAAATCCGATGAAAAATGAGGGAGTTATGGCTGTTTGATGTCGGACGTTGAAAATTGGGGGAATTTCGGATTTTAGGGCTTAAGTTGTTAAGATTTGTTTAAATTGTGTTGATTGGATTTAGTTAGGAAATAGATTATTGCTAAGTTATTTTCCTATGTTTGTTAGGTTGACGAGTGGATTAGCCGAGGGAACAAAAACGTGCAGGAGTTCAGGTAAGTAATGGATTGTGTGTTTTGTCGCCTTCGGGCCTACACCACGGAACGGTAGGATTTATTGTTTGATAGTTTCTTGGTTGTTGTTTTTTGTTTGGTGGTTGAGTAATGAATGGCTTGGTTGTTATTAATTGGTGTTTGAGTATTGATTGATAAATTGCTTGGTTGTTGTTTGGTGTTTGGTGTTTGAATATTGTGGGAGTGGCATTGTTTGATAGTTGTGTTGTTGTTCGGTGTTTAAGCGTTGTGTGAGTAGTATGAAATGTGTAAGAAAAGCACTAGGGAGTTAAATGCCTCGTCGTTAAAGTGCAAGAGCACTAGAGGGTTTAACGTCTCGTCGTTAATGTGCTAGAGCAAGCACTAGGGAGTTAAATGCCTCGTCGTTAAAGTGCAAGAGCACTAGAGGGTTTAACGTCTCGTCGTTAATGTGCTAGAGCAAGCACTAGAGAGTTAAATGCCTCGTTGTTAAAGTGCAAGAGAATAGAGGGTTTAACGTCTCGTCGTTAATGTGCTAGAGCAAGCACTAGAGAGTTAAATGCCTCGTCGTTAAAGTGCAAGAGCACTAGAGGGTTTAACGTCTCGTCGTTAATGTGCTAGAGCAAGCACTAGAGAGTTAAATGCCTCGTTGTTAAAGTGCAAGAGCACTAGAGGGTTTAACGTCTCGTCGTTAAAGTGCAAGAGCACTAGAGGGTTTAACGTCTCGTCGTTAATGTGCTAGAGCATGCACTAGGGAGTTAAATGCCTCGTTGTTAAAGTGCAAGAGCACTAGAGGGTTTAACGTCTCGTCGTTAATGTGCTAGAGCAAGCACTAGAGAGTTAAATGCCTCGTTGTTAAAGTGCAAGAGCACTAGAGGGTTTAACGTCTCGTCGTTAATGTGCTAGAGCAAGCACTAGAGAGTTAAATGCCTCGTCGTTAAAGTGCAAGAGCACTAGAGGGTTTAACGTCTCGTCGTTAATGTGCTAGAGCAAGCACTAGAGAGTTAAATGCCTCGTTGTTAAAGTGCAAGAGCACTAGAGGGTTTAACGTCTCGTCGTTAATGTGCTAGAGCAAGCACTAGAGAGTTAAATGCCTCGTTGTTAAAGTGCAAGAGCACTAGAGGGTTTAACGTCTCGTCGTTAATGTGCTAGAGCAAGCACTAGAGAGTTAAATGCCTCGTCGTTAAAGTGCAAGAGCACTAGAGGGTTTAACGTCTCGTCGTTAATGTGCTAGAGCATGCACTAGGGAGTTAAATGCCTCGTCGTTAAAGTGCAAGAGCACTAGAGGGTTTAACGTCTCGTCGTTAATGTGCTAGAGCATGCACTAGGGAGTTAAATGCCTCGTTGTTAAAGTGCAAGAGCACTAGAGGGTTTAACGTCTCGTCGTTAATGTGCTAGAGCATGCACTAGGGAGTTAAATGCCTCGTTGTTAAAGTGCAAGAGCACTAGAGGGTTTAACGTCTCGTCGTTAATGTGCTAGAGCAAGCACTAGAGAGTTAAATGCCTCGTTGTTAAAGTGCAAGAGCACTAGAGGGTTTAACGTCTCGTCGTTAATGTGCTAGAGCATGCACTAGGGAGTTAAATGCCTCGTCGTTAAAGTGCAAGAGCACTAGAGGGTTTAACGTCTCGTCGTTAATGTGCTAGAGCATGCACTAGGGAGTTAAATGCCTCGTTGTTAAAGTGCAAGAGCACTAGAGGGTTTAACGTCTCGTCGTTAATGTGCTAGAGCATGCACTAGGGAGTTAAATGCCTCGTTGTTAAAGTGCAAGAGCACTAGAGGGTTTAACGTCTCGTCGTTAATGTGCTAGAGCAAGCACTAGAGAGTTAAATGCCTCGTCGTTAAAGTGCAAGAGCACTAGAGGGTTTAACGTCTCGTCGTTAATGTGCTAGAGCAAGCACTAGGGAGTTAAATGCCTCGTTGTTAAAGTGCAAGAGCACTAGAGGGTTTAACGTCTCGTCGTTAATGTGCTAGAGCATGCACTAGGGAGTTAAATGCCTCGTTGTTAAAGTGCAAGAGCACTAGAGGGTTTAACGTCTCGTCGTTAATGTGCTAGAGCAAGCACTAGAGAGTTAAATGCCTCGTTGTTAAAGTGCAAGAGCACTAGAGGGTTTAACGTCTCGTCGTTAATGTGCTAGAGCAAGCACTAGGGAGTTAAATGCCTCGTCGTTAAAGTGCAAGAGCACTAGAGGGTTTAACGTCTCGTCGTTAATGTGCTAGAGCAAGCACTAGGGAGTTAAATGCCTCGTTGTTAAAGTGCAAGAGCACTAGAGGGTTTAACGTCTCGTCGTTAATGTGCTAGAGCAAGCACTAGGGAGTTAAATGCCTCGTGTTAAGTGCAAGAGCACTAGAGGGTTTAACGTCTCGTCGTTAATGTGCTAGAGCAAGCACGAGGGAGTTAAATGCCTCGTCGTTAAAGTGCAAGAGAATAGAGGGTTTAACGTCTCGTCATTAATGTGCTAGAGCATGCACTAGGGAGTTGAACGCCTCGTCGTTAAAGTGCAGAGAACTAGAGGGTTCAACGTCTCATCGTTAATGTGTATGTGCATGTGTATGTGCAAATAGTTGATACTGTATGGATTAGGGGGAGGTGTATGCATTTTTGCTCGTTTATATTCGTTATTCATTACTTGCTAAGCGTAAGCTTACGTGTGTGTGCGTGTTCTGTGGTGTAGGTGAGAGTTTTATACAGGTGAGGTTGAGGAGACAGCCGAGGGTTAGGCCGCAGTCGGAGGAGTACGGAGTCCGCCGGTGCAGGCTATTTGTCGGGGCGTCTTGACCACTGTCTTTCTTCGGGTAATGTGTGGGAATTGAGGTGGATTGGTATGTAGATAGTTGGTGGGTGTTCTAAATGGTTTAAATTGTAAAGGTTTGGTTTTGAGTATATTTAGGAAAAGTGAAGTATTTTTGGTACATTTTGGTACGGTTTTACAAATGTTTTCATAATTATTTTTGACGGCTTATGAGTCACTTGTGTTGATGGATAGTGGTCGTACGTATTGTGGGTTGAAATTATATATTTTCCGGTTTTAAATCGCAGGTTTTGGTTTATCGAAGTTTAGGCGTTATGCCGTCTGTTTTGATTTTAAAACAAACGATGTCGGGTTTAAGTTAGCTATTTTTATTAATATCCATTTTAAGTCGGTTTTCAAAAATATTTACGGGATTGGAAAAGACGAGTGTCGGGGAGTTATGGTTAAAGTTTCGTGATTTTTGGAGGTGTTCGGGGTGGTGAAGTATGAGGAAAAGTGAGATAAGATTAAAACTGGCATTTTTAAGGGTTTTTGGTTGTGAAAAACCCGAGCCGGCCCGATCGATCGGGCCCGGGGCACGACCGATCGTGGTAGGGATGTTTTTGGGTGAAAATGGCCCGAGCGTCCCCGATCGATCGAGCTAAAATCGCGATCGATCGCGGCTGGGCACGTACGGGGCGCCCCCAACGCACAGGCGCGCGCGCGCCCAGCGCCCACTTGAGCCAAAATTTTAATTTTTTTTAAAGTTTTCCCTATTTCTACAATGTTTTGACCCGACGTTTTCCGATGTATTTTAAACGTATTTTGGGCCCATTTTTCAATAAATTTCGAGGGTTCGAAAAACCCGAAAACCGAGTCGAAAACTTTACGAAAATGATTTTAAATGATGTTTTAAACGCGGGGTTGGCTAGAAAAGTAGCGCACCGAGCCGGGGCGGGTTCGGGGGAGTTACAAGATGGTATCAGAGCAGAAGTGGTCGAGTCGTTCAAAGGATTACCCGACAATGCCGGCCGCCGTGCAACGTGCTTCACCGACTGTAAGTATTTCTTTACCTTTAGTTAGTTTTTTTTATAGACTAGATTTTTCTAACCTATACAGGAATAGAAAATGCCTAGAAACCCCGGACGACCAGGACGACCCGGACGACCCCGGAATGAACCAAAACCACCTGAGGACCCGAACAAGCAACTCCAAGACCTGCTCAATGTACAATCTCAGTTGTTGGGCATTTTTATGACTCAAGGCTTACCGGGAGGTTTGGCAGCAGGGTCCGGCTCTGGAGCGGGCTGAAGTGGAGAGAGGTTCAGGAGGTTAAAGCCTCCGGCATTTGAAGGACGTTTGACAAATCCGACAGCTGCTGAGAGTTGGATATGTACAGTGAAGGAGATGTTTAGTGTCGCAGAGGTGGAAGAACAAAACAAGGTTAAATGTGCTATCTTCCATTTGTCGAATAGGGCTCAAAGCAGTGAAGGCCACGACAGATATTCAAAACATGACCTGGGAAGAATTTAAGGAGCTGTTTTATGATAAATATTACAACCGAACGGTTCAAGCCGCGAAGCAATTGGAGTTCATGGCTTTGAAACAGACCGGATCCGTGGGAGACTATATTCAGCAGTTTGAAGCATTGTCCAAGTTTGCCAGCCATATGGTCAGTAGAGAGGAAGATAAAATCTTTCAGTTTGTGCAGGGTTTGAAGCCGGAAATTGAAATGCTGGTGAAGACCTTTGGAATTGACGGGGTATCATTTGCACGATTAGTGGCTAAAGCTGTGGAAGTAGAGGTAGCCGCTGGGAAAATTCTTAAACCTGTTGAAACACCGAAAAGAATGTTTAATGATAATACAAGCCAAATGAGTAGAGAGGAATCATCTTTCCAGTTCCAGGAAACAAAGAGAGACTTATTTGGTCACCAAGAAGCGAAGAAGCAGAAAAGGTTTCCACAGTGCCCAAAGTGTTTGAAATATCATCCAGGAGAGTGTGGTCAATATGGGGGAAAGTGCTATAATTGCTTGGAAACTGGTCATATTGCCCGTGAGTGTCCAAAGCCAAAGATTAACCGGTGCTTCGATTGCAACGAACCCGGGCATTTCGCTAGAGATTGTCCTACAGCGAGGAAAGGGACAAGTTAAGGTTGCACCCAGGATTTTCTCAATGATCGAGTCAGACGGTAAGGATTGTTCAGCTGTGACTTCAGGTAAGGTTTTAGTATTCGAGTGGTGTGAATTTTGGTGGTAACGATGTTGTAGTAAAAGTGACTTTGGAAGTGAATAAAACTGGTTTAGTGAACCGTTTGAGTGCGTTTGGGTTAAGATTATTTAGAAAGTTTTGAAGGTTCGACTCGTATAAAACAAGTCTAAACCGGGGATTTTGTGCATAGCTTAAGAGAGAGTGAGTAGTTATTCCATTTTAAGGAAAATTTTGAAATTAGTGAGTACTGGTCTAAGAACATATGAGTAGGTGAGCTATGGAGGACTGGACTAGTTGTGAAAGGTTCAGGATAGATATTAGAACCTAAGTTGAAGAGCAAACGAAAATCAAATAGTTAGTAAACTTTGGAAATTTGGAGAGAATCTCGAGTAAATCTTGACATTTGTATGAGTGTTGAGAAATTTGGAAAGGAGGTTAGGCATTTAGGTTTAGGCTATGAGTATTTGGTAGAATGTGAGTTGACATGACTTTGAAACGAGAGGTGGTAGGTGCATTAGTAATAAGCCTAAGTCTAAGTTAAAAAGTTGCAAACCGTTGAGGTATTAACTAGCCTAGACTTGTGACAATAAGTTGAGGATAGGAGATGAAAGGTAGAAGGATGACTAGAGTACCTTTGAGAGGATTTAGTTTTCCGAATAAAGCTGAAGAACGTAGAGAATAACGATGAGTAAACGCAGTGGAAGGTTAGAATTTGATTCTATACCTTAGGAAGGGATAAGATTTGAGGAAATTATAGAGGTCGAATGAATGGAACGGAACTTACCTTCAAAAAGTATTTGAGTGCGTAGAGAGAATATGGAATTATAAAGATCATAGCTGGAAAAGTTAAAACTTGAAGTCGTAGGAAATTTTCATTATTCGTTAGGATAAAAGATTGAGGGTCTAAGTGATGAGTGCTCAAGTTAAAGTCAACGGACATAGTTTGGAAAGTAAGTTTGGAGATGTAGAGAGTTAGCGATACGCGATAGGTGAGTGAATTGAGGAATAACAATGCCACAAATTTTGAGAACAAAATTTTTTGTAAGGAGGGTGGATTGTAACACCCTAGAATTTTCTATTACGTGCGTCGCCTACAATTTGACATGTTAGGAGAGTTTATTGATACAAATGTGAGGTTATGCATTTAAGAGAAAGTGAATGAGAAGAGAGAAGAAAAAGAGTTGATAATTCAAACTTCAAATGAGTTTGAAAAGTCAAAGAAAATTTGTATTGAAATAATTTATAGAAAAAGGTGGTTTTAAGAAGTCAATCACGTTGGAAGAAGAAGAAGAGAAAAGTGAGGGCTTTATTTGCAAAATTGAAAACCTTGGTGGAGGGAAACAAAAAGAGGAAAAAATTAGGTTTTATAAAATGAGAAAAAGGGGTGATTAAATGGCAAAAAGCCATCTTCATCTTCCCCAAACTCCATAGAAGCTTTCAGCCATTGGAGGGCTTGCTCTCTTCCATTTTCAAGGTGTTTGCAAGGTAAGAAAGTATGGGTTTTTGTTTGTGTATGGTTAGGTGTTGATTTTAGGAGTTATTAGGGTGTTTTTGGAGAGTTTGGTTAGGGTTTGGAAAACCCTAACCATGGATTCCGAAAATTTGAGTTAAAATGGTGGTTTTCTTCCCTAAGCTCATGATTAAGAGGTTAGATGAATTGGTTTAGGTTGATTTAGGGAGAAATGGAAGCTTGGAGTTGTGTTTGGGAAAAACTGGTTTTTAATTCAACGTGCACCGGTTCTGTTTTGCTGTTTTCGATCTGACCATGTGGTTTAGGTTGTTGATTTTGAGTGTTGGAATGGATAGTAGACGTGTAGAGGTTTCCGAATTGGGGTGGCACGTCGAAATCCGATGAAAAATGAGGGAGTTATGGCTGTTTGATGTCGGACGTTGAAAATTGGGGGAATTTCGGATTTTAGGGCTTAAGTTGTTAAGATTTGTTTAAATTGTGTTGATTGGATTTAGTTAGGAAATAGATTATTGCTAAGTTATTTTCCTATGTTTGTTAGGTTGACGAGTGGATTAGCGGAGGGAACAAAAACGTGCAGGAGTTCAGGTAAGTAATGAATTGTGTGTTTTGTCACCTTCGGGCCTACACCACAGAACGGTAGGATTTATTTTTTGACAGTTGTTTGGTTGTTGTTTGTTGTTTGATGGTTGAGTAATGAATGTCTTGGTTGTTATTAATTGGTGTTTGAGTATTGATTGATAAATTGCTTGGTTGTTGTTTGGTGTTTGGTGTTTGAATATTGTGGGAGTGGCATTGTTTGATAGTTGTGTTGTTGTTCGGTGTTTAAGCGTTGTGTGAGTAGTATGAAATGTGTAAGAAAAGCACTAGGGAGTTAAATGCCTCGTCGTTAAAGTGCAAGAGCACTAGAGGGTTTAACGTCTCGTCGTTAATGTGCTAGAGCAAGCACTAGGGAGTTAAATGCCTCGTCGTTAAAGTGCAAGAGCACTAGAGGGTTTAACGTCTCGTCGTTAATGTGCTAGAGCAAGCACTAGGGAGTTAAATGCCTCGTCGTTAAAGTGCAAGAGCACTAGAGGGTTTAACGTCTCGTCGTTAATGTGCTAGAGCAAGCACTAGGGAGTTAAATGCCTCGTTGTTAAAGTGCAAGAGCACTAGAGGGTTTAACGTCTCGTCGTTAATGTGCTAGAGCAAGCACTAGGGAGTTAAATGCCTCGTCGTTAAAGTGCAAGAGCACTAGAGGGTTTAACGTCTCGTCGTTAATGTGCTAGAGCAAGCACTAGGGAGTTAAATGCCTCGTTGTTAAAGTGCAAGAGCACTAGAGGGTTTAACGTCTCGTCGTTAATGTGCTAGAGCAAGCACTAGGGAGTTAAATGCCTCGTTGTTAAAGTGCAAGAGCACTAGAGGGTTTAACGTCTCGTCGTTAATGTGCTAGAGCAAGCACTAGGGAGTTAAATGCCTCGTTGTTAAAGTGCAAGAGCACTAGAGGGTTTAACGTCTCGTCGTTAATGTGCTAGAGCAAGCACTAGGGAGTTAAATGCCTCGTTGTTAAAGTGCAAGAGCACTAGAGGGTTTAACGTCTCGTCGTTAATGTGCTAGAGCAAGCACTAGGGAGTTAAATGCCTCGTTGTTAAAGTGCAAGAGCACTAGAGGGTTTAACGTCTCGTCGTTAATGTGCTAGAGCAAGCACTAGGGAGTTAAATGCCTCGTCGTTAAAGTGCAAGAGCACTAGAGGGTTTAACATCTCGTCGTTAATGTGCTAGAGCAAGCACTAGGGAGTTAAATGCCTCGTCGTTAAAGTGCAAGAGCACTAGAGGGTTTAACATCTCGTCGTTAAGGTGCTAGAGCAAGCACTAGGGAGTTAAATGCCTCGTCGTTAAAGTGCAAGAGCACTAGAGGGTTTAACGTCTCGTCGTTAATGTGCTAGAGCAAGCACTAGGGAGTTAAATGCCTCGTTGTTAAAGTGCAAGAGCACTAGAGGGTTTAACGTCTCGTCGTTAATGTGCTAGAGCAAGCACTAGGGAGTTAAATGCCTCGTTGTTAAAGTGCAAGAGCACTAGAGGGTTTAACGTCTCGTCGTTAATGTGCTAGAGCAAGCACTAGGGAGTTAAATGCCTCGTCGTTAAAGTGCAAGAGTACTAGAGGGTTTAACGTCTCGTCGTTAATGTGCTAGAGCATGCACTAGGGAGTTGAACGTCTCATCGTTAAAGTGCAGGAGAACTAGAGGGTTCAACGTCTCGTCGTTAATATGTATGTGCATGTGTATGTACAAATAGTTGATACTGTATAGATTAGGGGGAGGTGTATGCATTTTTGCTCGTTTATATTCGTTATTCATTACTTGTTAAGCGTAAGCTTACGTGTGTGTGCGTGTTCTGTGGTGTAGGTGAAGAGTTTTATACAGGTGAGGTTGAGGAGACAGCCGAGGATTAGGCCACAGTCGGAGGAGTACGGAGTCCGCCGGTGCAGGCTATTTGTCGGGGCGTCTTGACCACTGTCTTTCTTCGGGTAATGTGTGGGAATTGAGGTGGATTGGTATGTAGATAGTTGGTGGGTGTTCTAAATGGTTTAAATTGTAAAGGTTTGGTTTTGAGTATATTTAGGAAAAGTGAAGTATTTTTGGTACATTTTGGTACGGTTTTACGAATGTTTTCATAATTATTTTTGACGGCTTACGAGTCACTTGTGTTGATAGATAGTGGTCGTACGTATTGTGGGTTGAAATTATATATTTTCCGGTTTTAAATCGCAGGTTTTGGTTTATCGGAGTTTAGGCGTTATGCCGTCTGTTTTGATTTTAAAACAAACGACGTCGAGTTTAAGTTAGCTATTTTTATTAATATCCGTTTTAAGTCGGTTTTCAAAAATATTTACGGGATTGGAAAAGACGAGTGTCGGGGAGGTATGGTTAAAGTTTCGTGATTTTTGGAGGTGTTCGGGGTGGTGAAGTATGAGAAAAAGTGAGGAAAGGTTAAAACTGGGCATTTTTAAGGGTTTTTGGTTGTGAAAAACCCGAGCCGGCCCGATCGATCGGGCCCGGGGCGCGACCGATCGTGGTAGGGATGTTTTTGGGTGAAAATGGCCCGAGCGCGCCCGATCGATCGGGCTAAAATCGCGATCGATCGCGGCTTGGCACGTACGGGGCGCGCAGACGCGCGCAGCGCGTAGATGCGCGTGCGCGCACATAGCGCGCGCAGGTGCGCTGCCTGGGCGCTCGCGGCGCCCAGCGCCCACTTGAGCCAAAATTTTAATTTTTTTTAAAGTTTTCCCTATTTCTACAATGTTTTGACCCGACATTTTCGATGTATTTTAAACGTATTTTGGGCCCATTTTTCAATAAATTTCGAGGGTTCGAAAAACCCAAAATCCGAGTCGAAAACTTTACGAAAATGATTTTAAACGATGTTTTAAACGCGGGGTTGGCTAGAAAAGTAGCGCACCGAGCCGGGGCGGGTTCGGGGGCGTTACATTAATATTTAGGCTACAGAAATAGACGACAGAAGACAACATGAAGAAACATAGAAAACCCTAAAAGAAAAAAAAACACTTTACAAAGAGAGAACGAGAACTAATTTAAAACTAGGTTATAGGAGTGAATAAGAGAAGAAACTAGGAAAAACAGGGAACAGAAATGGACGACTGGGGAAAATAAACATAATAAAAATGGGAAAAAAACGTAAACTGGAAGACATACTGTGGAAGGCTACAGTAGCCGTGGACGATCGAGGGCTGTGGACATTTAAAACAAAAGAGGCTATGGACTTTTAAAAATAACAGAGGCAAAACAGTGGACACAGGAGTCCGTGGACGTTTATAATAAAAGACTAAAACAGTGGATGCAGGAGTCCGTGGACATTTGCACTAAAAGACAAAAAAAAAATAGTGGACACAGGAGTCTGTGGACGTTTAAAATCAAAGACAGACTTTTAACTTTTAAAATAACAGGCAGACTCTCCGTGAAGTTATCGTGGACGATAACTTTGGACGATAACACATAGCCGAATACTTAAAAACTCGAAAGACAGAAACTGAAAGGCATAAAAACAGAAGGCGTGGACGACTATTTTCAAAGGCAACGTGGACGTTTAAAATAACAGGCAGACCTTGGACTTTTAAAATAATAGACAGACTCTCGACGACGTTATAATGGACGATAACTTTGGACGATGACACTTAGCTGATTAAAAGAACAAAAATCGAAGGCAAAATAGACTATTATTTTGAAGGCAGAATGGACGTGAACGACTAACACTTAGCCAAAATACTGGGAAACTTGAGAGCCAAAAACTGGAGGCAGAATGAGCGATAAAATTTAAAGACGGAATGAACGAATATTTTACAAGGAGACATAAAACAGAAAGCATGAAAACTTCAAAACTCCAAAACCCGATTCCAAAACACAGTTTTAAAAACGTGAATGAAAACATGACAGAAGTTAGAAAACATGACAGAAGTGCAAGAAATCAGACTGCATGGATAGCTCTAAAACTCGAGACAATCCATGCACAACCTAAAAGAGGAGAACTCCAAGCAGTTCCAGAATAAATCAAAATATGCATTCAACTGTCAATTACAGAGGTTTAAAAAAAAACTTGAACACCAAAACCTATACATTATAAAACCCCAACAGAGTTCCCAACAGAGTTTTAAAACGAAAACACCAAAATCCCAACAGGGTTTCTAGATATGAAATTCACTTTAAAACTTAAACCTCGGGACAGAAATACGTCTGACTGCAGCAACCAAACTCTATGAGCTCAATTCCGCCAACTACATCAACTCCTCATCCTGAGGCACAATGTCCTCTTCTTTAGGATCCATATCTACAACAGGGAGTTCAACTATGAGCTTAGAGCTCAGTAAGAACATGAAATGCGGTGATGCGTATGCCGTGCATGATCATTTTCAAATACGTGAACATTACATTACTTTACATTACGTTCACTGGACAAGAAGGTATAAGTGGGAAGAAGAGCTGGCGCAACAGGAGTACATGTCACAACATGTAACGCCCCGAGTTATCTGAACCCGGTTCGTTACACAGAAGTCCGTACAAGACTAGGAAATCCCAACTGTATTAATATTAATATTATTATTATTATTTTAACTTTGCTCAGCATTCAACATTTGACATAAGCTAAAATCTCAAAACATTTAAAAATTTGCAGTGGAAATCATTTGGACAGCAATAGAGTTAAACAAAACTATGAACGTTGTTTGAAGTGTAAGAAATAATCGGCTAAAAAGAAATAGAGGTTTAAATTGTGAAATACTTGGAAGGTCGGAGAAGTCAAACGCATCTGCCGATGGATAAAGTCAACGGAAGAAGCAGAAACAGGCTTCTACCGATGACGTAGACCAGAAGAGTTGGAAACAAGAAACATCTCTCGGTGGACTGCATCTACCGATGACGTCAGCCGAATAAATTACTTATTCAACATCAACCGATCGCAAAGCGACAAAACATATTACCCACTCATACCGGTAGTGCAAAATCTACATCTTCCGATAGCATTGAACCTACATCATCCGATCGCTTAACTGAAGACATCTTCCGATAGAATTAAACCTACATCATCCGATGGCTTAATTGAAGACATCTTCTGATAGAATTAAACCTGCATCATCCGATGGCTTAACTGAAGACATCTTCCGTTAGAATTAAACCTACATCATCTGATGGCTAAACTGAAGAAATCTTCCGATAGAATTAAACCTACATCATCCCATGGCTTAACTGAAGACATCTTCCGATAGACAACATAACTATAACTCAACATCTTCCGATAGACATCATCTAACGATAGAAGACAGAGCGACATTTCAACTATTTCTTGCTATGCCAACACAACTTAAGTACAGAAAGAATTTACTTATTTCACTGAGACCATTCAGAAATAACTCGAATCATTGCACCACTCAAATCCAGTAAAAACCAACATTAGAGAAAAACTCAACAGAATATCATTATCTGAAAATCTCAAGACGTATTCAAAGTATTCAATCTCTACTAACAGGAAAACTCAACATACTTAAATTAAAACATTGTCAACTGAAACTTCACACTAACTGACATCAGTTAAATTGCCTCATCAAGTACCAGATCCGTGGCATGAATGTGCTCCTCCAACCAACCTATCCATCAACAAGCTCAGAGAAATCACCTGCTGTTACTTCCTCACCTACATCGCAAAATTCATCTATTAGCCTAATGCTAAATAAGCGAAGTGATAATGAAATGATATGCTGAAACTTAAATCCTAATTATGCAGTTTCTACTTTCTCATCTCAGTTGCACATTCGTTCATTCACTGATCTGATCCCTCGATTCACTTGGGAGTGGGATCAATTCTCCCAATGTTATACATCCTCTTCATCAGTTAAGGGGTGGATGAATTCCCTTAATAGCTGTTCTGATCCCTCAGTTCCCTTGGAAGTGGGATCAGTTCTCCCAATGTTATAAATCCTCTTCATCAGTTAAAGGGTGGATTAGTTCCCTTAACAGCCAACGCATTTCAATCTGTACCTGCCTTTCCATAACATTACATGAAAGTTCATTTTCGTGTTCTTTAAAAAAACATGATGCATGACATACAGGAAATACTCAAACATGCATACGCCTACTGTTTTGTGATGTAGGCCCGAAGGCACACACAATACTTCACTTACCTGGCTCTCTTGGAAATGCTTGGTTTCAACTACTCCAGAAGCTCGCTCACCTAGGGTCATGACAGTACATTAATCCAACTCTCACTAAAACTTACCAAAATCAATAAAATGCTTGAGGAAACTGATTGAAACTCTGCTACCCGTGCATTCCCATTTATCACCAAGAACCCGAACCTACCCTTAATCACAGCATCCTCAAATCTCTACATTGCATTCTCTCAGTTATCTAATCGCTAAAAAGCAAGAAAACAAGGAACACTTATCTAGATTGAAGGAAAATCGGGCGAGAGAATCACCTAGAGAGCTCTACTGCTCGAGCTGAAAACCGAAAGAGGGAAATAGGGAATAGTGGCGGCTATAGTGTATTAACACTTCCCTTAAATACGTTACCCGTTTTTAAAATCTCACTTTACATAAATGCCCTTGCTTAGTCACTAACTAACCTAATAAATAATTCCCCTAATTCTTTCATAAAATGCACATCATATTTGATAAATTAAATTTGGTTTAGCGGAACCGGGTGCTACACAACAGGACATAACAGGAGTACATGACAGGATGTCAGTCCTCGTCCACACTTAACCATACATTTTATTACAGGTTTTATCTTTCTTAACTTCAAATTCGGTGCTGAAAACATTTACAGGGTTTTCCAGAAAACGTAAATGCATGAACAGGTATGATGCTTAAACTCAACATATACAGGTGACAGAATAAAAACTACGGGGAACAGAACACAAAGAACACATTTAACTTAAAGCATAACCTAAGACCTAACTACCCGAACCAAAACCTAGTGTCTCCTTGCTGTAGGGCCTTAAGGGCCAACTTATATGCATAAACTTACCTGTTGCCCGAAATGCAGCAAGCTTTGCACGCACGACAACCGTGGTTCGCGAACCTAGAGTACGCAAAATCGGACATTAACCTAAACTTCAAAAAAGGAACTAACGTTTAACCTAAACTTGTTAACTAGTGAAAAAGGGTTACCTTTACTGAAGGAAACCGAAAGAAACAGAATAAATAAAGTTTGGAAATTTGTCTCAGGCGCCTGGAAGAGAGAAAACAGAAGAGTGCTTCACGTAGAGTGAAGAGAAATGAGGAAGAATGGAAGAGAAAAGGCATTGGCTCCTTCAATAAGTTCTGCCAAGTGTCAATCATCTACTGGTTCCCTCCTACCAACCTTAATTCCTTCCTAATTTGTGTAGCGCCCCGAACCCGCCTGGCTCGGAACGTTACGTTTGCAAATCAAACCCGCGTTCAAAACATCGTTTAAAATAGTTTTCGTAAATTTTATGACTCGTTTTCGGGTTTTTCGAACCCTCAAAATTCATTGGAAAACGGGCCCAAAATACGTTTAAAATACGTCGGAAAATGTTGCGCCCCGGGCCCGATCGATCGGGCCGACTCGGGTTTTTCTCACCCAAAACGCTAAAAAATGCCCAATTTGACCTTCCCTCACTTTTCTTCACATTTCTCCACCCCGAACATCTCCAAAAATCACGAAACTTTAACCATACCTCCCCGACACTCAAATCTTCAAATCCCGTAAAAATTTTAGAAAGACCGACATAAAACGGATATTAATAAAAATAGCTAACTTAAACCCGACGTTGTTTGTTTTAAAATCAAAACGGACGGCATAACGCCTAAAAGTTTTATAAACCCAAAAAACGTGAAAAAGAAACGACATTTAAACTCCAATTCACCCAAATACCAGTACTATATACACCAAAACAAAATAACCAAGCTAACACCACAAATCCAAACCCAAACAAACCACACCACAAACCAAACATATCCAAACATACATACACCTCAATCCTAACTCCAACTAACCAACACATTACTCACAAAACTAACCATAAAACCTCCACAACTCCAATACAAACCGCACCCCAAGGACTAGGTCGAAGCGCCCCGACAAATGACCTGCACCGGCGAGCTCCATGTATCCCTGACTACTCCTAGTCCTGTTCCTCAGTATCAAGCTCACCAGAAAACACTTCGTCACCTACACCACATAATACAAAACGTAAGCCTAATGCTTAGTAAGTAGGGATTTATGAATGCAACACACATAATGCTCAACCATCCTAACAAATGCAATTTCTAACACTCAGTTTGCCTACACCAAAAGGTGCCTTAGTTGCCTGCACCAACAGGTGCCTTATTTGCCTGCACCGAAGTGCCTTAGTTGCCTGCACCAAAGTGCCTTACTCTGACAAATTGTTATCACCCTCACACCCAAAAACACAACGACAAACCATGTGACAACACGGATCTAGCGTACTCTACATCATGATGCATGCTTCAAAGAAATGCAATGTCACAACACACCACAACACGATGCAAAACCACAACACAACGCAACACGAAGCAAAACAAATAAAAATAGTCCTACCGTTCTATGGTGTAGGCCCGAATGGCGAAAGAACATTACCCTCCACTTACCTGATGGCTCAGCTATCGCTTGCACACTTCTACTGATCGAGTCACTCGTCCGACGACCTAAAATAATGAAATTTAGCTTGATAAGTTACAACTTAAATCTAAGAATTTCTTAAACCTTCTTAAACCTAAAACTAACCAACAACTAAAACACATTTCACACTAAAGCACTTAAACTCAGTTTTTGCACAATTTTTGACCGTCGAACTTCAAACGGTCCTAACTCCCTCGTTTTTCAATGGATTTCGATGTGCCACCCCAATTCGGAAACCTCTACACGTCGACTATCCATTGAAACACTCAAATCGATTAAACAAACACCCTAGCCAATCCGAAAATCCCTCAACAGCATCGGCCCTTCAAGTGTTCCTAAACCGATTTTTGTGCAACACTCCTCAAATCTTCAATCTATCACTCAAACAACCTAATCTATTCATTCAACAACTAAACCAACCAATTTGGAAGGAAAACAACCAATTGAAAGCTAAAATTCGGAATCCCTCACCTAGGGTTTTCAAACCCTCACAAAACTCAACCAAAACACTTCAAAACTACAACAAACTTCATCTAAAGTTATGGAAATCAAAACCCATGTGAATTTACCTTGAAATCACCTTGAAAGATTGGAGAAAAGAGAGGGAGAGGCGTCGGCTATGGAGGAGGAAATGAGAGAACCGAATGAAGAAGAAGAAGACCTAACTTAATTTAAACCAAACTTTCCTTTACTTTTAATTTCCTTCCTCCATTCATTCTTAAATTTGATTTTAACCCCACCTTTTTCCTCCATGAAAAGCCAACGTGAAACACTCCTAATTCCTCACCATTTCAATAGCTTTTTACTACAATTTGATTGGTTAACAAAGTGTGACTTTTCAAACCCAAAGCTTCCACCAATCACAATTTAATTTGACTTGTCAAACTCTCCACTTCTCCTTTCACTTCTAATACCCTTCTATGTACACTAATCTTAAGTAATTGAACCCTCATGCTTGACCTAGACTAGGGTCACACACGTTCTGGGAAAATTCCGGGTGTTACAATTTGCCCTTCCATTGGTTTTTAACTAAATTTCTATTTAGTTCATCGAATCGATTTTACAATCACTCACATTCAATTGAACACTCCGATAATTTCATTAAAAATAGTCATTGCATTAATATCGGAGTAGATCCGCTTACATATTTGGGGAATAATTACATAGGCAAAATGCCTGGTGTTACACCCCCACTCTCTCTTCTGTAGCAGCCAAAATATATAATCGTCCTTCTTTTCTCTTTCCAATCCTCTTATTTCCTTGATCAACGGGTTATCATTATGACAAAATCTTCTGGATTTTCTATTTTTTATCGTCTACTCTTCTAAGTCGTCTGTTGCTTGTCTATGTTGCTCTGTCATTCGATTGTAGTTTATGCTGCTCTGTCATCCGATTGTCATTTGTCATCAATTTTTTTGTTATCCCTTCTTCTATTTATCGACTACTGCTTTGTCTACCATTTTCATTTGTCGACCGTTCTTTGTCATCCATTTTCTGTTCTCCATTTTCATTTGTCATCCATTTTCTGTTCTATCATCCGATTACTGCTCTGTCATCTGATTCTATGTATCATTCTTTGTCATACGATTATATGTCATCCGATTCTATCTACGATTCTATGTCATCCGATTATATTTTTCCTGCCAAGTGTTCCCGTTCCAGAACACTATTCTTTTCTTTTAAACCTCTTCGTGATTTTTGCCTCCTCTCTCTCTTAGATCTGATTGATTCTTCAGCCATATTCTCCTCATTTTCCATAATTCTATCCTTTATTTTTGGTAAATAAAATTTCCTTTGTTGATTTATCTTCTCTCTCTTCATAATCTTCCTTTTATTTTATTTTCCCGCTAATAAATCTGCATTCAAATAAAATAATACCAAATTCAATTTAGTGATAAAAATCTGCTATTTTTCGAGAATATGCATGAAATATATTAAATTCAACTAATCTCTTGATGTTGCAGTATCATGCAGCAATTATAGTAAATTTCACAAATTTCTTCTTACATTCACTCAAATCATACAAGTTTTATCAATAAAAAATAGTATAAAATAACTCTAATTTAAGAGTTATCAAATAACCAAAAACTTGAACCTCGATTGATGCAAAACAAATTCAAAAATAAAACAATTTCCAAGCCACCATTTATAAATTTCATGCAATTTTAAAAGTGTTCCAACTTGTAAATTCTTGAAAAATTTCACTATCTCAATTAAAATCAACTAATATAGATTTATTTCCCAATGACCTAATTTTCAAAGTGTGTGTGTGCTCAAACTCCTCTTAAATTGCTAAGTTCAACCATCAAAACTAAGCATCACAATGAATATAATAGAATACCAATTCTTCAATATTTTTCCTAAATCAATTAGCTTTCAAAAGTTCTTCTTTTTTATAATATAAAACACAACTAAGCAAGGGGGATATAAAATTTTTGTATTGACTTTCTCTATAAGTCACACTACCTTTTTACGCGATTGACAATATTGGTTATGAAGGCCTCCGGTTACTCAGTAATGTCACTTAAAGATACATACTCATATAAAATAATAGAGGAGTATAGTCAATAATTATGTAACAGAGTTTCTCCCAAAGTTCCTCTAATTTTTTTCTACCCATCGAGTATCCAAACGACTCACTCGAAATTGAAAGTAGATTAAGAAATTGTAATTTTTTATTTATTTATAACCCCCAAACTTATTATTTTAATATTCTGTTTTTTTTAAATAAAAAGCCTTTTATTTCTAATTTCCTTCGTCAAACATTGAATTGTTGTCATCTACCTATAATTGTAAAGTCTAGTCATGATAATGTTCCTAAGCAATTAACAGGAGTTTGTGTGTTAGGGGAAATAAGCTCATGGGATTAAATATTCATTAATTTTTAATAATATGTGATAATGATATTATTCAATAATTTACTTCATTAGGAGATATTTGAAAATTGTATTGTTCTGATCCAAAAACTTAAACAGCCAAAAACTAATTCAGAGAACAAAATTAAATAGCCAACAACTAAGTTCTCCTCTACGCATTCTAGTTTCTTACCCCCAAACTTAAAAATTGGCAGTGTCCCCACTGCCAAACAAAATAAAATGCGAACAAAAAGAGGGGCAAGAACTTTCCTGGAGTCTCAGTCGTCGTTCCATTAGATGCAGGATTTCATGTTGCTGTGCCATTTTATTTTGCAGAAACAGCAAGCCTTTCATGATTTGTTGTTGAAGGATGATGCTCTCGGCTGATGCTACAGCTCCACTTGCAGCATTAAGATAGTACGATGGCTTTTTTTTCGGTGCTTCCTCTTCATCAGCTCTTCTTTTCCTCACTTTTTTTAATTGCTACAGCAAACATCGTAGATTCAACATTATTTTTAGCAAAAACTTAAAAAAAATAGAAAAAAACAAAAGGATATCAGAAATTGGGTTGCCTCCCAATAAGCGCTTGATTTTTAAGTCTTCAGCCTGACTTTCTCATGCTTCATGTTTCTATGCTTTGTGGTTGATATGCTATGGTCACTTGATGTTTGAGGTAAGAGGGCAGGTGTTTAAGCTCCACTGTTGATGCGTCTTCAATAGATAGCTTAAAAACTTCTGGGTTATCTTTCGTTCGAACTAATGCCTCAAATTGTTTCATGTGGCTCCTAGAAAATTGCTTCGTTTCTTCCATTTTCATCTTTTCAGATATGTTGAAGCAATCTTCTTCATCGCACGAGCACTTCATAGCTTTCAATACATTAAAAGTAATCTGCTGGTCATTCACATCTTTGCCACAACCAAGAATCTCCTCATTTCTCCCAAAAATTTCTTTTTCTACGTGCTTCTACAGTCCTTGAGGGAATGTTGGTGATGGTTTCTGAGTTTTCAATTCACTTCGTTGCTGTGGGGACATTGCTGCAACATCAGTTTCTACAACACCAGTTTCTGGATTATCCTTTCCTACTTCCACCACATCCTCTTGTTTCACCAACTCTTCTTATTTCTTTAAATTTGCTACTTTCTATTGCTTTTCTAGAATTTCCAATTCTCTTCCATTCCTCAATACTATGGCCTTGCAATGTTCCCTTCCTGGTCTTTGCAGCACTTCTGTATCACTCGGTAGTTGCCCTGTATGTAACACCCGGTTTCTATTAATCGATTTACCTTTTCCAATTATAGAGAATGTTGTAAAATTGAAATTTTGGGTGAATCAATGATTAGGTTAATAGGTGAATGAGTAAGAACAAAATGGTAAATTGAAATTTATTGTGGATAACGTATTTAAGGAAGGGTTTAATAAGGTTTAGCCGCCACTGTTCCTTCATTTTTCCTTCTCGGTATTCAGCTCAAGCTCAACAGAGCTCCAGGCGATTTTTCCCCCTCCGATCTCCATTTCCTCAAACTAGGTAAGTTTTCCCTTCGTTTTCTCGAGATTTAGTGGCTAGATAGCAAATAGATTGCAATGTGTGTATTTTTTTTAGAATGCAGTGAGTGAGTTGAGTTCGGGTTAGTGTTGAATCAGGAGTGTGCGATGATCCGAACTTCTAAACTAGCTCCTTAGGTTTGTGAATGGTGTAGGATGAGGATTAGTGAAGATCTGAATGGTATTTTGTTTATGACATTAGGTGAACAGGGCTTCCAGAGTAGTTGAAACAGAGCGACTTCCAGGGGACCAGGTAAGTGAAGTTTGCTTGTGCCTTCGGGCCTACATCACAAAACATTAGGGTTATGTTTATTTGAAAGTGTCTGGGAATCATGCATCATGTTTTAAAAAAATATACGAAAATGAATTTGAATGCATGTTGGCATGGTAAGGAATGAACATATTGAAACAGCTATGTGAACAGATACACTATTAAGGGAAATTGTAACACCCGAGATTAAATTTAAAAGAGTAATAAAATATGTTGTTTTAAGTAATTGAGTTTTAATTAATTGAAATGTAAAGTAAATAAATTTGATTGAAATTAAGCCGAGGGTTAGGTTTAAATTAAATAACGAGATTTAACGAAATTCGATGAGGCCGAAAGTACGGGAGGGCAAATCGGTAATTGATGATTTGTTAATGTTTAATAGAAATTATTATTATTATTATTATTAATAAAATAAAAAACAAAACAAACAACAGAATCGCATTCTGTTGTTCGTCGAACCCGACGGCCGAGAGGGGAACAGGGGAGAGGGAGGGAGGTGACGCGAGGGATCTTCGGCGCCGAGCACCAGCGACTCCGGCGTTCTCCGGCCAGACGACGGCGACGAGCTGGGCCCGGTTCTCTCCGCGCACGAACCGACAGGTCGAGCCGTAGTGGATAGGGACAGAGGAATCCCAGCAGCTAGGAGATCCTCAGCAAGCTGGACGCCAGGTAAGTAGAGGACGTTATGTTTTGCCTTTGGGGCCTACACCCGGCACGTAGGGAATTGTGGTTTGTTGATTTCTTTGCTTTGTTTAGGAATGGTTAGTTGGGTTGCTTTACTTGTTTGATTGTGGGTTGGTTGCTTTTGCTTTGTTTGTTTGGTTAAGTAATTGGTGGGATAGGCATGGTTGAATATTTGTTGTTATTGGTTTAGTTTGGTTGTTGTTGTTATTTATGTTGTGCAATTATGAGCACGGGTTTGATGATGAGTGAGCGTGAGTTGTGAGCACGGGTTTGATGATGAGTGAGCATGAGTTGTGAGCACGGGTTTGATGAGTGAGCACTAAAGTAGGATCGCCTTGTCGGGCACGTGGCTCGCTGAGCACCCCGCAAGGCATTTTACGGTAGAATTGCCTCGTCGGGCACGTGGCTCGCTGAGCACCCCGCGAGGGATTATACTAGAGATGGCCTAGGGTAGGATCGCCTTGTCGGGCACGTGGCTCGCTGAGCACCCCGCAAGGGATTTTACAGTAGAATCGCCTCGTCGGGCACGTGGCTCGCTGAGCACCCCGCGAGGGATTATACTAGAGATGGCCTAGGGTAGGATCGCTTTGTCGGGCACGTGGCTCGCTGAGCACCCCACAAGGGATTTTACGGTAGAATGGCCTCGTCGGGCACGTGGCTCGTTGAGCACCCCGCGAGGGATTTTACTAGAAATGGTCTAAAGTAGAATAGCCTCGTCGGGCACGTGGCTTGTTGAGCACCCCGAGAGGGATTTTACTAGAGACAAATGCAATCAGAACGTGATGCATACAACCGAGGGTTAGAAACTGCATGTGTTAGGATTGTGTGAGAGTTGCATTGTTGTGTTGTGTTGTCAAGTTGAGTGGTGTTGTGTGGAGGTGTTAGGGCTGTGTGTGAGTTGTGGTGAATTGTGCATGTTTATATTTTGTTATTCCCTACTTGCTAAGCGTAAGCTTACGTGTGTGTGTGTGTTCTGTGGTGTAGGTGACAACAAGAGTACAGGTTAGAGCTACGAAGAAAGCTAGGATTGGGACGTAGTCGTTGATGTACGCTGTATGCCGGTGCGGGCAATTGTCGGGGTGCCTCGACCATGGTCTTCGGAGAATGTGGGTTTTGTATTTTGGTAGTATTGTAAATGTCTGCTTGTAAATGGATGGATGATGGAAATGTGTAGTTCTTTTTGGGTGGTTGTCTTATGTGTATTGTTGTATATAGTTATAGTGCAGGGTGATGTGTTACCCTGTATTGTGAATGATTGTTAGAGATTTCATAGATTAGTTAGATTGTTAGGAATATTCTGGATCTGGCTGGGAATTGATTTGTGTGCAGGTACTTAGCATTTTGGAGGTGCCATTTTCAGGTGTTACTTTGCCGAATTTTTCGGGAAGGACGCCGTGGTGCTGTAAAGGTTAGGATTAAGAGAAATTAGCATGTCTAGACTTATTTTAAATTAGGTTTTAACGTGAGATTAGTTAGCAAAGTAGCGCACCGAGCCAGGGTGGGTTCGGGGGGCATTACAGAAATAATCCGCCCCTTAATGAGACAGTGGATGCTTATACTTTGGAAAAATTGATCCAATTCCCAATTTCACAGGGGGATCTGAACAGTTATGTGCATCATATTTACTGTTAAGGGAACTAATCCAACCCTTAATGAGTCAGTGGATACTTGTACCTTGCGAGAAGTGATCCAACTCCCAATTTCACAGGGGGATCTGAACAGAAACGAATGAAAATGCAACTGAGATGAGAAAGTAGAAATTTGCATGTTTAGGAATTTATGATTCAACATTTCAGCATTTCATTTTCTTACTGCTTTACTTACTTAGCATTAGGCTAATAGATGAGTTTTGTGATGTAGGTGTTGAGGAGACTGCAGGTGATTTCCTTGAGTGCACAGAAGAATAGATGTGGTTGGAGCAGTACATCCATGTTTCGGCTTGGTAAACTGATGAGACGGATTAACTGATGTCTGTAGTTGGAATGGTTTAGTTGAGAGTGTCTCGATCTGAGTATGCTAAGTTTTCATGACAGTAATGTTTTTTTTTTTCTAATATTTTGAATACGTTTTGAGATTTTCTGATGATAGTATTCTGTGGAGTTTAAATGTTGGTTCTTACTGAATTTGAGTAATGCAATAATTTGAATTGTTTCTGAATGGTTTCAATAAAGTGAGTAAATTCCTTTCCGTAGTTAGAGTTGTTGTTCTGTTCTCTGTCGGTAGATGAAGTCTATCGGCAGATGTTGAGTTGTTAATCTGTTCTCTATCGGAAGATGTCCTCAATGAAAGTCGATCGGATGAATGAATCATCTGGCTGACATCACCGGTGGATGTATGATAAAGTCGATCAGATGAATTGTCACCGGTGGATGTATGATAAAGTCGATCGGATGAATGAATCATCCGGCTGACGTCACCGGTGGATGTATGATAAAGTCGATCGGATGAATGAATCATCCGGCTGACGTCACCGGTGGATGTATGATAAAGTCGATCAGATGAATGAATCATCCGGCTGACGTCACCGGTGGATGTATGATAAAGTCGATCAGATGAATGAATCATCCGGCTGACGTCACCGGTGGATGTATGATAAAGTCGATCAGATGAATGAATCATCCGGCTGACGTCACCGGTGGATGTATGATAAAGTCGATCGGATGAATGAATCATCCGGCTGACGTCACCGGTGGATGTATGATAAAGTCGATCGGATGAATGAATCATCTGGCTGACATCACCGGTGGATGTATGATAAAGTCGATCAGATGAATGAATCATCCGGCTGACGTCACCGGTGGATGTATGATAAAGTCGATCGGATGAATGAATCATCCGGCTGACGTCACCGGTAGATGTAGGATGTGTTTTGTCGTTTTGTGACCGGATGATGTAGCCAAAGTTTGTCGCTTTGTCACCAGGGAAGCCTTCTGTTTTCCGTTTCAGCCCCTTCCGTTGACTATTGCTCGGCGGTAGATATGTTTGATTTCTGTAACCTTTCAAGTATTTTACAATTTAAACCCTTATTTCCTTTGGCCGATTGTTTCTTAATATTCTAACTGATTAATCAACATTCTTTATATAGTTTTGTTTAACACTATTTTTGCTTAAATGATTTCCGCTACTAGTTCTTTTTAGATAATTCGAGGTTTTAGAAAACGTCAAATTTTGACTTTCGAGCAAAATTTTAAATTTGGTTCAAAGTTTCTTAGTTATATTCGGGTTATGTGTAGCGAACCGGGTTCAGAAAACTCGGAGTGTTACAGTATGGTATCAGAGACATTCAGTTAAACCGTTCAAAAGATTACTCATCAGTGCCAATCGTTACATGGGAGTACTTCAACAACTGTAAGTGTTTATGTTAACCTTAGTTATTAGATATTTAAGAGTGTAATTGACCCTGCACAGGAATTAAGTACAATGGCCAGACGCCCAGGGAGACCTAGAGTGCCAAGAGAGATGCCTAATGTGAGAAGTGAAGAGGAGCCTAGTGTGATTAGGCAGCTGACAGATTTAGTGCGTCAGCAAACTGATTTAGTGCGCCAACAGTCTGACCAACTAGGAGTACTGCTGAACCGAGAGGTGCAAGGAAGTGCCAACTCGGGTTCTAGCAATGAACATTCTGGAGACAGATTCCGGAGACTAAGACCACCCACATTTGATGGACAGTCATCTGATCCAGTTATTGCTGATGGATGGCTTAGAAAGATTGAAACCATGTTTAGGTGTGCCAACATTGGAGAAGGAGACACGGTCACGTTGGCAACATTTCACTTGGCTGGTGAAGCTCAACTCTGGTGGGAAACAATAGAGACCATCACTGATGTTTTGGCGATGCCTTGGTCACAATACAAGGACATTTTCTATGAGAAGTATTTTAGCAGCACAGTCCAAACCGCGAAGAAATTGGAGTTTCTAAACTTGAAGCAGACAGGGTCTGTGGCCGAATACAGTAGGCAATTTGAGTCCTTGTCCAAGTTTGCTGGACATTTTGCTCACAAGGACGAGGATAAAGTGTTTAAATTTGTGCATGGACTGAAGCCAGAAATCTACCGAGGGGTTAAATTCTGCGGTATTAAAGGTTTGACATTCAGTGAGGTTGTGTCCACTGCTCTGGAAGTGGAAAAAGCTGAAGGGAAGTGTGCTAGACCAAAGGAGGTCCCACAAAGGTTCAACCAACCCCACCAACTAAGAGGAGCGAAGAGGCCAAGTGAAGGCCAAAATAGCCAAGGAGCAGGAGGTAAGGTACAGAATGTCAGGAAATTTCCCCAGTGTCCTAAGTGTTTGAAGAACCACCCGGGGGAATTCAGACTGGGCTTTGGGAAGTGTTTCAACTTTGAGGAGGTTGGGCACACGTTCAAGGAATGCTCGAAGCCTAGAATCACCAGATGCTACAATTGTAACAAGGTCGGCCACATTAGCAGGGATTGTCCAGTTCTTAAGAGTGGCCCTACTATGATTAAACCAAGAATATTCTCCATGACGGAGTCGGGTGAGGAACAGTCTGCTGTTGTGTCAGGTACTATATTGATCAACTCTGTGCCTGCTTTTACTTTAATAGATTCCAGTGCAACGCATTCATTTATAGCCTCTGCATATGCTGATAAGTTGGATGTACAGTTTACTCCTTCCATGCCTATGTTTGATGTTACATTACCCTCTGGTGAACGTATGGACTCTAACCAAGTGATGCTTGACAGTGATGTGTTAGTAGGGAACGTAAGTTTACCTGCTGATCTTATTATTATGGATATTATAGGATTTGATGTAATCCTAGGAATGGACTGGTTGTTTAAACACCACGCCAAAATTGATTGTAGAACTGGAATAGTTAGCTTTTAACCCCCTGGTAAATTGAAACATACCTTTCAAGCTTCAAAGAAGAGTAAAGAAATGTTAGTGATGACTTCTATTAACACTAAACCTTCCCTATGTGTAGAGTACTTGTGCTTCTTAACTAGTGTTTTAGACACACAACGTATAAGAAAAGTAAATCCTCAAAATGTCTTGATTGTCCAAGACTTCCCTGAAGTATTTTTAGATGACCTTCCTGGTTTACCGCCAGACAGGGAAATTGAATTTATTGTAGATGTTTACCCCGCCGAGCCTGTGTCTAAAAACCCATATAGATTAGCTCCAAACGAACTTAAGGAATTAAAGAAGCAGTTGAAGGATCTGTTAGAGAAAGGGTTCATACACCCAAGCTTCTCACCGTGGGGTGCGCCTGTCCTTTTTGTCAAAAAGAAAGATGGATCAATGCGTATGTGCGTTGATTATAGGGAATTGAATAAGTTAACTGTCAAGAATAAGTATCCATTGCTGAGAATTGATGATTTATTTGACCAACTTAATGGTGCAAGAGTTTTCTCTAAGATTGACCTTAGGTCCAGTTATTATCAGTTGAAGGTTAAATCTGAAGATATCCCGAAGACTGCCTTTCGCACAAGGTATGGACATTATGAGTTTTTGGTTATGTCCTTTGGATTGACAAATGCGCCAGCAGCCTTTATGGATCTTATGAATAAAGTGTTTTGTGAATACCTAGATAAATTTGTCATAGTGTTCATTGATGAAATTTTGATCTATTCCCGTAATAAAGATGAGCACGCTAGGCACCTGACCTTGTTGTTGGAAGTGTTAAAACAGCACCAACTTTACGCCAAGTTTTCTAAGTGTGAATTTTGGTTGGACCAAGTTCACTTTTTAGGACATGTTATCTCTGGGGATGGGATATCTGTTGATCCAGCTAAGGTTTAGGCAGTTAAGGAATGGCCCCAACCAATGAATGCTACAAATATCAGGAGTTTTCTTGGACTTGCTGGGTATTATAGAAAGTTCATTGAAGGATTTTTGAAGATTGCTACACCTCTTACTAAGTTAACAAGGAAAAATGTGAAGTATATATGGACTGATGAATGTGAACATAGTTTCCAGACCTTGAAACAGAAACTGACCAATGCCCCAATTTTAACCCTTCCAGTTGAAGATGGTAAATTTAGTATTTATTGTGATGCTTCCAAAATTGGTCTTGCTTGTGTGTTGATGCAGAATGGAAAAGTGATAGCTTATGCCTCTAGACAATTGAAAAGACATGAGAAGAACTATCCTACACATGACTTAGAATTAGCTGCAGTGGTATTTGCACTTAAGATTTGGAGGCATTACTTGTATGGACAACCTTGTGAGATATTTTCGGATCATAAGAGCCTGAAGTATATTTTCACACAGAATGAACTAAACATGAGGCAGCGTCGATGGTTGGAGTTTGTCAATGATTATGATTTTGAGATAAAATACCATCCCGGCAAAGCAAATGTTGTGGCAGATGCTTTGAGTAGAGTAACAACATCAACCCCATCTATGATTTTTGATATGTCATTAGCCTTAGAGATAGAATTCCAGAGGTTTAATCTAGAAGTAGTATCCAGTGTATCAGCTATACTCTCAGCCATAACCTTAAAGTCAACCATTCTTGGGAAAATTAAGGAAGCTCAGACGAATGATAAAGAGTGTAACAAGTACAAGTTAAGCATGAATTCTACGAACAAATCAGATTTTAAGCATTCTGCCGATGGAATCCTTAAGTTTAGAAATAGGTGGTTTGTTCCTGCCATTAAGGAACTCCGTGATGAGATTCTTTCTGAAGCACACTCTTCCAGGTTCTCTGTTCACCCTTGGAGTACAAAGATGTACAAGGATCTTAGACAGCATTATTGGTGGCCAGGTATGAAACGAAGTGTGGCAGAACATGTGGAATCGTGCCTTGTTGTCAACAGGTTAAAGCTGAGCATCAAAGACCCTCTGGAACATTGCAACCTTTACCAGTTCCTGAGTGGAAATGGGAACAAATAACGATGGACTTTGTTGTAGGACTGCCTAGAACAGCAAAAGGACATGATGCAATTTGGGTGATAGTTGACCGCCTAACCAAATCAGCTCACTTCCTACCGATAAAGGTGACTTACTCGATGGATCAGCTTGCTGAGTTGTATGTGCACGAAGTTGTTAGGCTACATGGAGTTCCAAGTTCTATAGTTTCAGACCGAGACTCTAGATTTACATCTAAGTTTTGGAAGAGTTTGCACGAGGCTATGTGTAATACCCGGTTGTACGGACTTGTATATTATATTATTATTATATTATCGGATGACATTTTTATATTTATGTCAAATCAGGTCTGTTTTATGAAAAGAAAGCGTCACTACGATCCTAACGATTAATAGGAATTTTGAGAAAATTATGGGAATTTTTGGAAATTAAACACTATATTCCGAGCAATTAAGCTTTTCATAATATGAAGGACGTTTTAGTAAAAATAGTAAACGAAGTCCAAATTGCGAACGGACAGTTTTAGTAAACCCCAAATAATAAGTTGGACTTGTTGGTGAAATTAGGAGGTTTGGTGAACCCGAATAGTTGGACGATTAACGAACCGAATGACGAAACAAAATAGAATTAAGTGCTAAGGGGAAAACGGTAATTTGTAAAGTAAATTTTTATTAAAAACCTTAAACTCTTTCTTCCTTCTTCATTTTCACGCCAGAGAACATTTCTTCTTTTCTTTCTCGCGATCTCCTCTCTGCCCGCGACAAACCCTTCGACACCGACCTCTGTTTTCTCTCCTGATCGTCTCGTTTTCTTCGTGATTTCTCCTCTAATCGACGTTCTAGGTATGAACCTACAATCTTAGAGCTTCTATTTCGATATTTACGGCGTTTTAGGCAATTAGGGTTTCGAGAATCTTTCGTTAAAAATGCGAATTAGGGTTCGTAATTAATAGGTTAGCCGTGATTAAGTATGTATTGCACGTATCTGACGTTATTGGACGAAGTTAAAACAAATTTGAGAATGTTAAAAATTAGGGATTTTCGAGAGTTTAGGAATAACTCGAAAATTGGAATTTACGGTGCTGAGCGTGAATTTCTTGAATAATAGCCCAATGAATTGGATTAGAACTTTAGGAAGTTCCTTAGTTAAGGTTTTGTAAATTTAGACGATCGATAGCTTAAACTCGTTTTAACGTCGATATTGTGTTTTGCTTCAGACAAACAACGCTCGTGGACGGAGCTTGAGCTGCTTTGGACACGAGGTAAGTTCTCGTGATTCTTCTCTGGCCGATTGGCCTACACCGTACGTCGAATGTCGTCTCGAGAAATTTTGGAGATGCGTTTATTTAATGTTTACTTGGTTTGGGTAGCTAGGTTTTATAGTTTACGCTTTACAGTCTTGATGTACATATTATTGCTTGTTTACTGTAAGATATTGAACTGTTCACGCATCACTGTTTTTAAAGAAAAGCATGAAAACGAATTTCCGCACAGAGTTTTAAAGATAACGTAAAGCATTGCATTGGCCGAAGGCTTATTGGCCGAAAGGCGTATTGAGCATAGCATTGGCCGAAAGGCTTATTGGCCGAAAGGCTTATTGGCCGAAAGGCTTATTGGCCGAAAGGCTTATTGGCCGAAAGGCTTATTGGCCGAAAGGCTTATTGGCCGAAAGGCGTATTGAGCATAGCATTGGCCGAAAGGCGTATTGAGCATAGCATTGGCCGAAAGGCGTATTGAGCATAGCATTGGCCGAAAGGCTTATTGGCCGAAAGGCTTATTGGCCGAAAGGCTTATTGGCCGAAAGGCGTATTGAGCATAGCATTGGCCGAAAGGCTTATTGGCCGAAAGGCGTATTGAGCATAGCATTGGCCGAAAGGCTTATTGGCCGAAAGGCTTATTGGCCGAAAGGCGTATTGAGCATAGCATTGGCCGAAAGGCGTATTGAGCATAGCATTGGCCGAAAGGCTTATTGGCCGAAAGGCGTATTGAGCATAGCATTGGCCGAAAGGCTTATTGGCCGAAAGGCTTATTGAGCATAGCATTGGCCGAAAGGCTTATTGGCCGAAAGGCGTATTGAGCATAGCATTGGCCGAAAGGCTTATTGGCCGAAAGGCGTATTGAGCATAGCATTGGCTGAAAGGCTTATTGGCCGAAAGGCGTATTGGCCGAAAGGCGTATTGGTCACGCGAGGTGGGGCTCAGGCACGGCTGTACGTGTTGTAAGCGTGCACCCCCCGCCTCTAGCTGGAAAGAGTAGTCCGCCCGCTGGATGAGCTCTCTCCGGTTAGAGGGATAGGATCTCGGTGACACCTATTGAGCATTGCATAGTAAGATAAAATAAAGCATGATTTATCGAACTCATACGCACAGCATGCATTGCATTTACGTAGAGCTTACTGGGATTTTATCTCATAGTGTGTTGTTTGGTGTAGGTGACATAGACTTCGAGGTACCAGGTGAGGACGATGTCCCTCCACCTGAGGCATGATTCAGTTGACGGAGGATGGCTGCGGAGGTGTGCTGGCGCAGTCGAGGCTCACCTGACCCGTGGGGATAGTATGTATAGCTTTTGGGATGTTTTGGGTGGATAATTGTGTAGACGTTGTAGGATGTTTGGTTCTGGTAGTTGATAGGTTTACATTTGAATGTTTTGGGTAAACTGTTTATAGAAAATATTCTGGTTTAAAACAGTATTTAAACGTTATAGAAATGTTTTGGAAATGTTGTAGGTTGGATACGGATAAGCTCGATTTTTAGAGCTATCCATGCAGTTGGATTTCGCAAAGTCCGCTGTGGGTTGATTGAGTTTAATATACGTTATAAACTGATACTTTGTTAGGAGTAGGTTGAATTGTGCTAGGTTGAATTGTGTTGGTTTGCTCTCTAGAATCTATAGAGCACTTGTGAAAATAAAGGAAACAGAGAAGAAAAGAAAACAGAAGAGAAAACAGAAGGGATCGCGTGGTGGTCGCTGCATTGAGTGCAGCGATCCATCTCTGCAGCGATGCAGAGATCGATCGCTGCTTGCTAGCATATGCAGCGATGCAGAGATCGATCGCTGCTTGCTAGCATATGCAGCGCATGCAGCGATCAGTCGCTGCATGCTGCAGCGACTGGGCGCGGCCTCCTTTCCTCGGGCAGAATGTCAATTCTGCCCTCCCCTTTTATTTTAATCGAAATTAGTTTTAAATAATGGTTTTATTTAATTAGCTTTATATTTGATTTAAATGTTTTTTTAAAGTTAGATTTTAATTCCGATTTCGATTTTGGTTTCGATTTCGGTTTAGGTTCCGCCCAGTGTTTAATTAAAGATATTAGGTTAAAAAAAATATGGTACGAAAAATACGGGTACAGTATTAGGGTCGTGACAATTATGGTATCAGAGACCCCGGGTTTTAAAATCGATTCTGTAGACTGCTCGACTGCACAGTCACTACGCGGACATTCTTCATCAACTGTAAGTATGTTTATAGATTTATTTGATTTCTAGTTTCTTAGAGTATTTGTTTTAACCTTTTATAGGAGTTTTATTATAACAATGGTGCATCCACGAAACGATCGAGATGACAGAGACGATACGATTGATACACTTAAGGACTTTATTGCCCAGCAGTCTCAGCATATGGATAGACAGGCTCAACAGATGGAGAGGCAGTCTCAGAAGTTGGGTACTATGATAGACCGTGAGGGCGTTAGAGCTCAAGAGACAGCGGTATCAGGCAACCGCGGGATGGAGAGATTTCAGAAGCTTCAGCCCCCTATATTTAGCGGACAGTCCACTGATCCCTCTTCAGCTGAGGGGTGGATTCACACGATGGAGGACATGCTGGCGTATGCTAGCATAGAGGATGGAGAGAAGGTTGCATTGGTGACCTACCACTTAGCTCTGGACGCCCGGTTTTGGTGAGATTCCATCAAGACGACCACCGATGTGACTATTATGGGCTGGGAGAGATTCAGAGAGCTGTTCTACGATAAATATTTCAGCCATACCATGCGAGAGGCGAAGATGGTTGAGTTTATGCAGTTACGGCAGATTGGTTCGATTGCCGAGTACGTGAGGAAGTTTGAGGCATTGTCCCGATTCGCGCCACGTCAGGTCAGCGTTAACGAGGATAAGGTACGCCGATTCTTACAGGGACTTAGCCAGGAGTTCCGGATGCGCCTTACGATATCAAGGGTACGTGGTGTATCCTATGACGAGCTAGTGGCCAGAGCCCTCGACATTGAGGCTGTTGAGCAGAGTTCTACTAGACCGAGGGAGCCATCTAAGGGCTTCTTCAGAGAGATTCGACCTCAGTCACTGAACCGAGATTGGCAGCCGAGAGCACAGCCCCAGCAGCAGCAGAGGGGTGTGAAGAGACCTCTTGAGGGAGGTAATGATCGGGGAAAGGCGAAGCAGGTACAGGTTGCTTCTCAGGTGCCTGTTTGTCCTAAATGTCAGAGGGACCACAGTGGCCAGTGCAGGGTGGGCATGAATGTATGCTACCGATGTGGTGATGCAGGCCATTTTGTTTGAGACTGCCCAAAGCAGGGTCGAGACCAGACAGGCGGTGATCAGAGGAGAGTTATGCCCAGGATCTTCGCTTTTATTGAGCCTGGCGACGTTGATGATGAGGCTCAGCCTGCCGTGATTGAAGGTACTATCTTGGTTACTGGCATTCCTGTATTTTCTTTATTAGACACGGGGGCTACGCATTCTTTTATTTCCACCGTGTGTGTGTCGAGATTGAGGCTTGCGCCTGAGTTATCAAAATGCAAGTATAGTGTGATGCTACCTTCAGGAGAGCGTATGCAGTCTGGTCGTGTAGTCCATGGCAACATTATCTCGATTGGGGACCGTACTCTCTATGCTCGCCTTATTGTTATGGGCATCGAGCATTATGATCTTATTTTAGGGATGGATTGGCTATCGCAGCACTTCGCCACCATCGACTGTCGATCCGGGATTGTCACCTTTTGACCTCTGGGTAAAGCTGAGTTTTCTTATCAGGCGATGAGCAGATTGAGTAGCTCGCCTATCTCTTATTCCATGATGGTCAACGAGCAGTTTAAAGGTGCGTGCTCTATTTATTTGGCCTCTGTCTTTGATTGTCAGTTGCTCAGCGGATTGATGCCGAGCGACATTCCTATTGTCAGAGAGTTCTCTGATATTTTCCTTGATGATCTTCCCGGATTACCGCCGGACCGGGAGATTGAGTTCACTATTGATGTGTATCCTAACTCCGCACCGAGGTTTAAGAACCCACATCGATTGGCACCAGCCGAGTTGAGAGAGTTGAGGACTCAGCTGGATGAGCTGTTAGAGAAGGGGTTTATTCGACCCAGTGTTTCACCCTGGGGTGCGCCCGTTCTGTTTGTCAAGAAGAAAGATGGGACCCTCAGGATGTGTATTGATTACAGGGAGCTGAATAAGCTCACAGTGAAGAATAAGTATCCACTGCCTCGTATCGATGATTTGTTTGACCAGCTATAGGGTGCCTGAGTATTTTCCAGGATTGATCTACGCTCGGGTTACAATCAGCTGAAGGTCCGGATGGATGATATACCGAAGACGGCATTCCGAACGAGGTATGGGCATTATGAGTTCCTTGTCATGTCTTTTGGACTTACTAATGCCTCTGCAGCGTTTATGGACTTGATGAACCGTGTCTTCAAGGAGTATCTGGACAAGTTCGTGGTGGTTTTCATCGACGACATATTGATCTACTCTAAGACGAAGGAAGAACACGAGGAGCATCTGAGGATTGTTCTGAGGACGCTATGTCAGCACCAGCTGTATCCAAAAATTTTCGAAGTGCGAGTTCTGGCTTGACAGAGTGAGCTTCCTTGGCCATATTATATCACAGGACGGAGTTTCTGTGGATCCGAGCAAGATTCAGGTGGTCAGAGATTGGCCACAGCCGAAGAACGTACGTGAAGTGCGTGGATTTCTCGGATTGGCCGGTTATTATCGGAAGTTTATAGAGGGATTCTCGAAGATCGCACTTCCTCTTTCTCGTTTGACTCGGAAGAACGAGAGATTTGTATGGTCGTCTGGTTGTGATGATAGTTTTATGGAGTTAAAGCAGAGATTGACCATCGCTCCAGTACTGGCGCTACCTGTCGAAGGTGTCAGATTCAGTATTTATTGCGATGCATCGGGAGTGGGACTCGGTTGTGTATTGATGCAGGAGGGGAGAGTTATTTCTTATACTTCTCGGCAGTTGAAGCCGTACGAGCAGAATTACCCTACGCACGACCTTGAGTTAGCAGCTGTGGTCTTCGCACTGAAGATATGGAGGCATTATTTATATGGGCAGCAGTGCGAGGTATTTTCTGACCACAAGAGCCTGAAGTACTTATTTACGCAGAAGGAGCTGAACATGCGACAGAGACGATGGCTTGAGTTCGTCAAAGATTATGATTTTGACATCAAGTACCATCCGGGGAAGGCGAACAAGGTTGCTGATGCCTTGAGTAGAGTGCCTTCTGCGAGTCAGCCTTCACTTGCAGCGATGTCAGTTACGCTGCGGGCTGAGATTGAGAGATTCGATGTGGAGATAGTGGCAGAGTTGTCCAGTATGCTCGCCAACATTTCTCTCAGGCCGGCTATTCTTGATCGTATACTTGAGGCTCAGCAGAGCGATTCGGAGTGTGAAGAGCTTCGATCGAGCATGACATTGGGAGACTCGTCGGATTTTCATTTATCAGAGGACGGTATTCTGAAGTTCAGGCATAGGTGGTACGTGCCTAGCGACGAGGATCTGAAGAAGGAGATATTGGCCGAGGCACATTCTTCGGCATATTCTGTACACCCGGGAAGTACCAAGATGTACCGGGATTTGAAGCGACATTATTGGTGGCCGAACATGAAGAGGGAGGTTGCCAAGTACGTTGAGACCTGTTTAATATGTCAACAGGTGAAGGCAGAGCACCAGAGACCGGCCGGAACGTTATTACCACTGCCGATTCCAGAGTGGAAGTGGGAGCAGATCTCTATGGACTTTATTGTGGGGCTCCCGAGGACGACGAAGGGCCATGACGGCATATGGGTGATCGTGGACCGATTGACAAAGTCGGCCCACTTCTTATCTGTGATGATGGCATCGTCTATGGATCAGCTCGCAGAGCTCTATGTACAGGAGATTGTTAGACTTCACGGCGTGCCAGTTTCTATTGTCTCCGACAGAGATCCAAGGTTCACGTCAAAGTTCTGGAAGAGTCTGCACAAGGCTATGGGGACTCAGCTTAATTTCAGCACCGCATTTCATCCTCAGACTGATGGACAGACAGAGAGGACGAATCAGATTCTGGAGGATATGCTCAGAGCATGTGTGCTGGAGTTTCAGAGATCGTGGAGCAGGTATTTGCCACTGATCGAGTTCTCTTATAATAACAGCTTCCAGGCTACTATTGGCATGGCTCCATATGAGGCGCTGTATGGTCGAAAGTGTAGATCTCCATTGTATTGGGACGAGGTTGGCGAGGCCAGCATCATTGGTCCTGAGATTCTACAGCAGACGGCAGAGAAGATTGCCATCATTCGACAGCGTATAGAGGTAGCACAGAGCAGGCAGAAGAGCTATGCTGACACCAGACGGAGAGAGCTGGAGTTCGAGAAAGGCGATGAGGTCTATTTGAAAGTTTCTCCGTTCAAAGGCGTAGCGAGATTTGGAAGGAGGGGTAAGTTGAACCCTCGTTATGTGGGGCCCTTTCCTATTCTGAAGAGGATCGGGAAGTTGGCGTACAGATTGCAGCTTCCGGCTTCTATGGAGGGTAGCCACGACGTATTTCACGTGTCCATGCTACGGAGGTGCTTACGCAACCCGTCGCATATCGTGGAGGCTACAGAGATCGAGGTACAGCCTACCTTGAGCTATGAGGTGAGGCCGGTACGTATTTTGGAGACTTCCATCAAGATTTTGCGCAACAAAGAAATTCCGCTAGTTCAAGTTCTATGGCGGAATCACGAGGTGGAAGAAGCGACGTGGGAACGACAGCAGGATATGATGACTAGATATCCTGATTTGTTTGTATGATTTAATTTTGTGGACAAAATTCTGAATAAGGAGGGTGGAATGTAATACCCGGTTGTACGGACTTGTATATTATATTATTATTATATTATCGGATGACATTTTTATATTTATGTCAAATCAGGTCCGTTTTACGAAAAGAAAGCGTCACTACGATCCTAACGATTAATAGGAATTTTGAGAAAATTATGGGAATTTTTGGAGATTAAACACTATATTCCGAGCAATTAAGCTTTTCATAATATGAAGGACGTTTTAGTAAAAATAGTAAACGAAGTCCAAATTGCGAACGGACAGTTTTAGTAAACCCCAAATAATAAGTTGGACTTGTTGGTGAAATTAGGAGGTTTGGTGAACCCGAATAGTTGGACGATTAACGAACCGAATGACGAAACAAAATAGAATTAAGTGCTAAGGGGAAAACGGTAATTTGTAAAGTAAATTTTTATTAAAAACCTTAAACTCTTTCTTCCTTCTTCATTTTCACGCCAGAGAACATTTCTTCTTTTCTTTCTCGCGATCTCCTTTCTGCCTGCGACAAACCCTTCGACGCCGACCTCCGTTTTCTCTCCCGATCGTCACGTTTTCTTCGTGATTTCTCCTCTAATCGACGTTCTAGGTATGAACCTACAATCTTAGAGCTTCTATTTTGATATTTACGGCGTTCTAGGCAATTAGGGTTTCGAGAATCTTTCGTTAAAAATGCGAATTAGGGTTCGTAATTAACAGGTTAGCCGTGATTAAGTATGTATTGCACGTATCTGACGTTATTGGACGAAGTTAAAACAAATTTGAGAATGTTAAAAATTAGGGATTTTCGAGAGTTTAGGAATAACTCGTAAATTGGAATTTACGGTGCTAAGCGCGAATTTCTTGAATAATAGCCCAATGAATTGGATTAGAACTTTAGGAAGTTCCTTAGTTAAGGTTTTGTAAATTTGGACGATCGATAGCTTAAACTCGTTTTAACGTCGATATTGTGTTTTGCTTCAGACAAACAACGCTCGTGGACGGAGCTTGAGCTGCTTTGGACACGAGGTAAGTTCTCGTGATTCTTCTCTGGCCGATTGGCCTACACCGTACGTCGAATGTCGTCTCGAGGAATTTTGGAGATGCGTTTATTTAATGTTTACTTGGTTTGGGTAGCTAGGTTTTAGGAGTTTATAGTTTACGCTTTACAGTCTTGATGGTACATATTATTGCTTGTTTACTGTAAGATATTGAACTGTTCACGCATCACTGTTTTTAAAGAAAAGCATGAAAACGAATTTCCGCACAGAGTTTTAAAGATAACGTAAAGCATTGCATTCGGCATAGCATTGGCCGAAAGGCGTATTGAGCATAGCATTGGCCGAAAGGCTTATTGGCCGAAAGGCGTATTGAGCATAGCATTGGCCGAAAGGCTTATTGGCCGAAAGGCTTATTGGCCGAAAGGCGTATTGAGCATAGCATTGGCCGAAAGGCTTATTGGCCGAAAGGCTTATTGGCCGAAAGGCTTATTGGCCGAAAGGCGTATTGAGCATAGCATTGGCCGAAAGGCTTATTGGCCGAAAGGCTTATTGGCCGAAAGGCTTATTGGCCGAAAGGCTTATTGGCCGAAAGGCGTATTGAGCATAGCATTGGCCGAAAGGCGTATTGAGCATAGCATTGGCCGAAAGGCTTATTGGCCGAAAGGCTTATTGGCCGAAAGGCTTATTGGCCGAAAGGCGTATTGAGCATAGCATTGGCCGAAAGGCTTATTGGCCGAAAGGCTTATTGGCCGAAAGGCTTATTGGCCGAAAGGCGTATTGAGCATAGCATTGGCCGAAAGGCGTTGAATTTCTTGAAATAGCCCAATGAATTGGATTAGAACTTTAGGAATTCCTTAGTTAAGGTTTTGTAAATTTGGACGACGATAGCTTAAACTCGTTTTAACGTCGATATTGTGTTTTGCTTCAGACAAACAACGCTCGTGGACGGAGCTTGAGCTGCTTTGGACACGAGGTAAGTTCTCGTGATTCTTCTCTGGCGATTGGCCTACACCGTACTCGTCGAATGTCGTCTCGAGGAATTTTGGAGATGCGTTTATTTAATGTTTACTTGGTTTGGGTAGCTAGGTTTTAGGAGTTATAGTTTACGCTTTACAGTCTGATGGTACATATTATGCTGTTTTACTGTAAGATTGGCCGAAAGGCGTATTGAGCATAGCATTGGCCGAAAGGCTTATTGGCCGAAAGGCGTATTGAGCATAGCATTGGCCGAAAGGCTTATTGGCCGAAAGGCGTATTGAGCATAGCATTGGCCAAAAGGCTTATTGGCCGAAAGGCGTATTGGTCACGCGAGGTGGGGCTCAGGCACGGCTGTACGTGTTGTAAGCGTGCACCCCCCGCCTCTAGCTGGAAAGAGTAGTCCGCCCGCTGGATGAGCTCTCTCCGATTAGAGGGATAGGATCTCGGTGACACCTATTGAGCATTGCATAGTAAGATAAAATAAAGCATGATTTATCGAACTCATACGCACAGCATGCATTGCATTTACGTAGAGCTTACTGGGATTTTATCTCATAGTGTGTTGTGTGGTGTAGGTGACATAGACTTCGAGGTACCAGGTGAGGACGATGTCCCTCCACCTGAGGCATGATTCAGTTGACGGAGGATGGCTGCGGAGGTGTGCTGGCGCAGTCGAGGCTCACCTGACCCGTGAGGATAGTATGTATAGCTTTTGGGATGTTTTGGGTGGATAATTGTGTAGACGTTGTATGATATTTGGTTCTAGTAGTTGATAGGTTTACATTTGAATGTTTTGGGTAAACTGTTTATAGAAAATATTCTGGTTTAAAACAGTATTTAAACGTTATAGAAATGTTTTGGAAATGTTGTAGGTTGGATACGGATAAGCTCGAATTTTAGAGCTATCCATGCAGTTTGATTTCGCAAAGTCCGCTGTGGGTTGATTGAGTTTAAAATACGTTATAAACTGATACTTTGTTAGGAGTAGGTTGAATTGTGTTGGTTTGCTCTCTGGAATCCATAGAGCACTTGTGAAAATAAAGGAAACAGAGAAGAAAAGAAAACAGAAGAGAAAACAGAAGGGATCGCGTGGTGGTCGCTGCATTGAGTGCAGCGATCGATCTCTGCAGCAATGCAGAGATCGATCGCTGCTTGCTAGCATATGCAGCGCATGCAGCGATCAGTCGCTGCATGCTGCAGCGATCAGTCGCTGCATGCTGCAGCGACTGGGCGCGGCCTCCTTTCCTCGGGCAGAATGTCAATTCTGCCCTCCCCTTTTATTTTAATCGAAATTAGTTTTAAATAATGGTTTTATTTAATTAGCTTTATATTTGATTTAAATGTTTTTTTAAAGTTAGATTTTAATTCCAATTTCGATTTTGGTTTCGATTTCGGTTTAGGTTCCGCCCAGTGTTTAATTAAAGATATTAGGTTAAAAAAAAATATGGTACGGAAAATACGGGTACAGTATTAGGGTCGTGACACTATGAGTACGCAGCTTAGTTTTAGCACAGCTTTTCACCCTCAAACAGATGGACAGTCCGAGAGAACCATTCAAACATTAGAGGATATGCTTCGTGCATGCACATTCGATTTTCAAGATTCCTGGAGTAAGTACCTACCCTTAGTAGAATTCTCTTACAATAACAGTTTTCAAGCAACAATAGGAATGGCACCTTATGAGGCATTGTATGGACGAAAATACAGATCACCTTTGTACTGGGATGAAGTTGATGAAACACAGTTGCTTGGTCCTGACATTGTGCAACAAACTGTTGAGAAGGTTGCCCTCATCCGACAGAGAATTTTGGCAGCTCAGAGCCGACAGAAAAGCTATGCAGATTGCAGGCGTAGAGAATTGGAATTTGAGGTAGGTGATGAAGTTTTTCTCAAGGTGTCACCATTCAAAGGAGTTGTCAGATTTGGGAAGAGAGGCAAGTTGAACCCTAGATTTATTGGGCTGTTCACTATTCTGAAAAGAGTTGGGAGAGCAGCCTATCAGTTGCAGTTACCGGCTTCTATGGAGGGAGTACATAGTGTGTTCCATGTTTCTATGTTGAAGAAATGCATAAAGGATCCATATCAGATTATGGAACAGCAAAACATCGAAATTCATCCTACTCTTACCTATGAGGAGAAACTAGTAAAGATCTTAGACTATGCAGTTAAAGTATTGTGCAACAAAGAGGTTCCTCTAGTGAAAGTCTTATGGCACAACTAGAACATAGAGGAGACAACCTGGGAGCGCCAGCAAGACATGATGGACCAACATCCAGAATTATTCAGGTACTGAATTTTGAGGACAAAATTCTTTTAAGGAGGGTAGATTGTAACACCCGGTTTCTATTAACCGATTTATCTTTTCCAATTATAGAGAATGTTGTAAAATTGAAATTTTGGGTGAATCAGTGATTAGGTTAATAGGTGAATGAGTAAGGACAAAATGGTAAATTGAAATTTATTGTGGATAACGTATTTAAGGAAGAGTTTAATGAGGTTTAGCCGCCACTGTTCCTTCATTTTTCCTTCTCGGTATTCAGCTCAAGCTCAACAGAGCTCCAGGCAATTTTTCCCCCTCCGATCTCCATTTCCTCAAACTAGGTAAGTTTTCCCTTCGTTTTCTCGAGATTTAGTGGCTAGATAGCAAATAGATTGCAATGTGTGTATTTTTTTTTAGAATGCAGTGAGTGAGTTGAGTTCGGGTTAGTGTTGAATCAGGAGTGTGCGATGATCCGAACTTCTAAACTAGCTCCTTAGGTTTGTGAATGGTGTAGGATGAGGATTAGTGAAGATCTGAATGGTATTTTGTTTATGACATTAGGTGAACAGGGCTTCCAGAGTAGTTGAAACCGAGCGACTTCTAGGGGACCAGGTAAGTGAAGTTTGCTTGTGCCTTCGGGCCTACATCACAAAACATTAAGGTTATGTTTATTTAAAAGTGTCTGGGTATCATGCATCATGTTTTAAAAAAATATACGAAAATGAATTTGAATGCATGTTGGCATGGTAAGGAATGAACATATTGAAACAGCTATGTGAACAGATACACTGTTAAGGGAAATAATCCACCCCTTAATGAGACAGTTGATGCTTATACTTTGGGAAAATTGATCCAATTCCCAATTTCACAGGGGGATCTGAACAGTTATGTACATCATATTTACTGTTAAGGGAACTAATCCAACCCTTAATGAGTTAGTGGATACTTGTACCTTGGGAGAAATGATCCAACTCCCAATTTCACAGGGGGATCTGAACATAAACGAATGCAAATGCAACTGAGATGAGAAAGTAGAAATTTGCATGTTTAGGAATTTATGATTTAGCATTTTAGCATTTCATTTTCTTACTGCTGTACTTACTTAGCATTAGGCTAATAGATGAGTTTTGTGATGTAGGTGTTGAGGAGACTGCAGGTGATTTCCTTGAGTGCACAGATGAATAGATGTGGTTGGAGCAGTACATCCATGTTTCGGCTTGGTAAACTGATGAGACGGATTAACTGATGTCTGTAGTTGGAATGGTTTAGTTGACAGTGTCTCGATCTGAGTATGCTAAGTTTTCATGACAGTAATGTTTTTTTTTTTTTTAATATTTTGAATACGTTTTGAGATTTTCTGATGATAGTATTCTGTGGAGTTTAAATGTTGGTTCTTACTGGATTTGAGTAATGCAATAATTTGAATTGTTTCTGAATGGTTTCAATAAAGTGAGTAAATTCATTTCCTTAGTTAGAGTTGTTGTTCTGTTCTCTGTCGGTAGATGAAGTCTATCGGCAGATGTTGAGCAGTGAAAGTCGATCGGATGAATGAATCATCCGGTTGACGTCACCGGTGAATGTATGATAAAGTCGATCGGATGAATGAATCATCCGGCTGACGTCACCGGTGGATGTATGACAAAGTCGATCGGATGAATGAATCATCCGGCTGATGTCACCGGTAGATGTAGGATGTGTTTTGTCGTTTTGTGACTGGATGATGTAGCCAAAGTTTTGTCGCTTTGTCACCAGGGAAGCCTTCTGTTTAACGTTTCAACCCCTTCCATTGACTATTGCTCGGCGGTAGATATGTTTGACTTCTGTAACCTTTCAAGTATTTCACGATTTAAACCCTTATTTCCTTTGGCCGATTGTTTCTTAATATTCCAACCGATTAATCAACATTCTTTATATAGTTTTGTTTAACACTATTTTTGCTTAAATGATTTCCGCTACTAGTTCTTTTTAGATAATTCGAGGTTTTAGAAAACGTCAAATTTTGACTTTCGAGCGAAATTTTAAATTTGGTTCAAAGTTTCTTAGTTATATTCGGGTTATGAGTAGCGAACCGGGTTCATAAAACTCGGAGCGTTACACTGTATTTCTTGTGCTTAAAGACTGAGCCAGCTGTCCCATTTGATTTTCCATGTTTTTCATTGACGCGGCCAAGTTCTGCAAGATTACGTCTATCTTAGCAACATATTCTCTAGCGAAGCTATCCGATTGCTCTTGATGCATTGAATTATGCATTGGCTGTGAAAAACTTTTCTTGTGATTTTCTATAGGTCTGTTTGACGCTGAAGCATTCTGCTGTTGCTGGGAATTCCAGTGAAAATTTGGATGTTGTTTCTGGTTAGGATTATACGATTGAGAGTAGGAATTGTCATTCCTATTGTATCCAACATAATTTGCAGATTTCGGATTAGTGGGACATGAACTTTCATCGTGTTTCTCTCCACAAAACATGCATGAAACCTCTCTTGCTGACGGCTTAGGTGGTCTGTTCATCTCCTTGATCGTATTTTCCAGCATAGCAATCTTTTCATTTAAGGCCGACACCTCATCCAGATCGTAAACTCCAGGTGCCCACCTCGTAGGGTTAACTCTTTCTGAAGGCCATTGGTAGCTGTTCACTGCCATCCTTTCCAATAAATAATACGCTTCATTGAAGGATTTTGATAAGAGGGTTCTATTTGCTGTAGCATCAACGATAGATCTTGTCCGCCCATTTAATCTATTGTAAAATGTCTCCAACTGAATTCAGTGTAGTATTCTATGGTTGGGGCATTGTCTGAGTAGTTCATTGAATCTGTCCAAAGCTTCGTAAAGCGATTCACCATCCCTCTGTAGAAAGCTGGTGAATCGTTCCTCATTCTTGTGTTCCTCAATGACGGATGGTATTTCATGATAAATTTCTTGGCTAAATCTCCCCATGTAGTGATAGTATTTGACGGGATGCTGTGCAACCACTCTCATGCTCGATCTCTTAAAGAATACGGGAAAAGCTTGAGCCGTAATGCCTCAGCTGAACTCCAGGAAAGTGAAACGAGTCGCTCACTTCTCTTGATGCATTAACTTATGCATTGACTGTGAAAAACTTTGCTTGTAATTTTCTACAGGTCTGTTTGATGCTGGAGCATTCTGCTGTTGCGGGGAATTCCAGTGAAAATTTGGATGTTGTTTCCAGTTAGGATTATACGATTGAGAGTAGGAATTGTCATTCCTATTGTATCCAACATAATTTGCAGATTCCGGATTAGTGGGACATGAACTTTCATCGTGTTTCTCTCCACAAAACATGCATGAAACCTCTCTTGCTGACGGCTTAGGTGGTCTGTTCATCTCCTTGATCGTATTTTCCAGCATAGCAATCTTTTCATTTAAGGCCGACACCTCATCCAGATCGTAAACTCCAGGTGCCCGCCTCGTAGGGTTAACTCTTTCTGAAGGCCATTGGTAGCTGTTCACTGCCATCTTTTCCAATAAATCATACGCTTCATTGAAGGATTTTGATAAGAGGGTTCCATTTGGTTTAGCATCAACGATAGATCTTGTCCACCCATTTAATTTATTGTAAAATATCTCCAACTGAATCCAGTGTGGTATTCTCTAGTTGGGGCATTGTTTGAGTAGTTCATTGAATCTGTCCCAAGCTTCGTAAAGCGATTCACCATCCCTCTGTAGAAAGCTAGTGAATCGTTCCTCAATGACGGATGGTATTTCATGATAAATTTCTTAGCTAAATCTCCCCATGTAGTGATAGTATTTGACGGGATGTTGTGCAACCACTCTCGTGCTCGATCTCTTAAAGAATACGGGAAAAGCTTGAGCCGTAATGCCTCAGCTGAAACTCCAGGAAAGTGAAACGAGTCGCTCACTTCTCTTGATGCATTGACTTATGCATTGACTGTGAAAAACTTTGCTTGTAATTTTCTACAGGTCTGTTTGATGCTGGAGCATTCTGCTGTTGCGGGGAATTCCAGTGAAAATTTGGATGTTGTTTCCAGTTAGGATTATACGATTGAGAGTAGGAATTGTCATTCCTATTGTATTCAACATAATTTGCAGATTCCGGATTAGTGGGACATGAACTTTCATCGTGTTTCTCTCCACAAAACATGCATGAAACCTCTCTTGCTGACGGCTTAGGTGGTCTGTTCATCTCCTTGATCGTATTTTCCAGCATAGCAATCTTTTCATTTAAGGCCGACACCTCATCCAGATCGTAAACTCCAGGTGCCCGCCTTGTAGGGTTAACTCTTTCTGAAGGCCATTGGTAGCTGTTCACTGCCATCCTTTCCAATAAATCATACGCTTCATTGAAGGATTTTGATAAGAGGGTTCTATTTGCTGTAGCATCAACGATAGATCTTGTCCGCCCATTTAATCTATTGTAAAATGTCTCCAGCTGAATCTAGTGTGGTATTCCATGGTTGGGGCATTGTCTGAGTAGTTCCTTGAATCTGTCCTAAGCTTCATAAAGCGATTCCCCATCCCTCTGCAGAAAGCTGGTGATTGCGTTCCTCGTTTTGCGTTCCTCATTCTTGAGTTCCTCACTAGCGGATGGTATTTCATAATAAACTTCTTGGCTAAATCTCCTCATGTAGTGATAGTATTTGACGGGATGTTGTGCAACCACTCTCGTGCTCGGTCTCTTAAAGAATACAGGAAAAGCTTGAGCCTTAATGCCTCAGCTGAAACTCCAGGAAAGTGAAACGAGTCGCTCATTTCTCCAAATGCTTTGAGACGACATTGAGGATTGTCTGTGACCATTCCACTAAATTGTCCAATGGTTTGAAACATCTGAAACATGACCAATTTAAGCTCAAATCGGGTAGCATTTAATTCTGGTCTCACAATACCGGGATTCAGATTGTTGAGCGTGGGAATGGCGAAGTTCTGAATAGGTCGATCTCGGTCAACAATTATTTGATTCAGAATGATTCTTCTTTCTTCCTGGTTATCCATATTAGCTTCTTCAATCGTCAAGCATAAAACATACCCAAAAAAAAAATAAACAAAAGCAAATATAAAAAATTATAGCAAAATAAAATAATAAGAAATATCCACGGCAACGTCGCCAAAAACTTGTTAGTGATCTTCTATACCCTAACGCAAGTGCACGTGTCGCTAACGAAGTAATAAAGTAAATAAAAGTCGATCCCACGAGGATATTTTTAGTTAAATTAACCTTGCTATAAATTTCTATAAAATAAAGATAATAAAAATAAATGAATGGCAAAGGAATGATGAACTAAAATTACTCGAAATTGATAAAGACTAAAAATAGAAATGATTTAAAAAGGTAATTATGGGAAAAGCCTTGGTTAGGGTTGATTTCCTCTTTACATGCAATTATTACTAATGCTACATCAATGCTACAGTATTAGTCACAGCACAGCAAGAATTCATAATATTTCTAGGGTTCTGTCGAATTGCATAGGTAAATTCAATTCAGAATTTTCTTTTCGACTTTTTAAAGGTAAAAACTTAAATTAAATTTTTGTGTAAACCTATTCTTAACGCCAAATAAATTAATGTTAGCTACTTTGCAACAATTTTAATTTATTCAATTACTCATACATCTTTAATTCATATATACCTATCGATACAATAGGAATATGTGAAATCAAAATTGCCTATCGACACAATTTGAATTATGCAATCAAAACCATGAGAAATCGTGCATGAAAAATACGTAGCATTCATATATCAGAATAAAAATATATAAAGAATACTTTCTTGCCTAACCAAGATAAAAAGAAACTAGCCTAAAATTATAATAATAAAACTAAAAATAATATTCATAAAAAAATAAAATGTAGAAGAGAAGAAGAAAAAGAATGTCGTAGTTCTCTCTGTCGCCGACTCCCCCACTCTCTCTTCTGTAGCAGCCAAAATATATAATCATCCTTCTTTTCTCTTTCCAATCCTCTGATTCCCTTGATCAACGGCTTATCATTATGATAAAATCTTCTTGATTTGCTCTCTTTTGTCGTCCACTCTTCTAAGTCGTCTGTTTCTTGTCTATGTTGCTCTATCATCCAATTGTAGTTTATGTTGCTCTGTCATCCGATCGTCATTTGTCATCCGTTTTCTGTTATTCCTTCTTCTATTTGTCGACTGCTGCTTTGTCTACCGTTTTCATTTGTCGACCGTTCTCTGTCATCCATTTTTTGTTCTCCATTTTCATTTGTCATCCGTTTTCTGTTCTGTCATCCGATTGCTGCTCTGTCATCTGATTGCTGCTCTGTCAACTGATTCTATCTCATCCGATTCTATGTACCGTTCTCTATCATACGATTATATGTCATCCGATTCTATCTACTTTTTTATGTCATCTGATTCTATGTTATCCGATTTTATTTTTCCTGCCAAGTGTTCCCGTTTCAAAACACTATTATTTTTTTTAAACCTCTTCGTGATTTTTGCCTCCTCTCTCTCTCAGATCTGATTGATTCTTCAGCCATATTCTCCTCATTTTCCATAATTCTATCCTTTATTTTTGGTAAATAAAATCTCCTTTGCTGATTTATCTTCTCTTTCTTCATAATCTTCCTTTTATTTTATTTTTCCGCTAATAAATCTGCATTCAAATAAGATAATACCAAATTCAAATTAGTGATAAAAATCTGCTATTTTTTGAGAATATGCATGAAATACATTAAATTCAATCAATCTCTTAATGCTGCAGCATCCTGCAGCAATTATAGTAAATTTCACAAATTTCTTCTTACATTCACTCAAATCATATAAATTTTATCAATAAAAAATAGTATAAAATAACTCTAATTTAAGAGTTATCAGGGTCATACCCGTCTAACACCACTTGTGATATCAGCAATAATTTTGCTAAAATCTGAAGTAAATTCCTCAGAATCGGTCCAGTGACAACTCAAATATGTGTTGATCACAGTGGGTGAAAACTCAAATAAGTGACCCTTACATACACACATCCATAATTCGAGTGGTCAAGGTTCTTGACATCTGAATCCATATTGCAGTAGAATTCTAGAACAATTCTCCAAACAAAGTGTTTTAAGTCATTTTCAGATTTAGATTGTTAAGAAGCTTCAAAATACCTTTACAATCCTTAAAATCTCCTTCATGTATTTTTCTTTCACACCAAATAGTTCTCTAAAATACTCTATCCCAAAGGTTAGCATGAAAATCAGATTTAAAATCCTCTTCAACAGAGTGAGCTGATGACTTACTTGTTTTGGTGCTTGACTTCGCTTGTGACATGGATTGAGACCGAGTGGAGCATCTTGATGCAAAACTTGTATTTAACTTCTTGTGTTTGGACTTTGAAGTTTTCATGGAGACGGGGCTTGGAATTGCTTTGCTGGACTTAGACCGAGAGTCTTAGAAAGCTTTACAACTGGAATCTCTTCAATTTCATCACCGGAGGAATCAATTTCAATTTCTTTTTTACTAGATCAAGCTTCATCTGAGGAAATGTCTTTCTTCAACCGAGCTCTTTTTCCTTTAGAGGCTCGAGAAAAATGAGAAGTATCAAGTGCCTTAGGAGGAGTGACACTTATCTTGGAAGAACCTTTACTCAAACGACTGAAGCGCGTTCATACACCGGTAGGGTCAATTTGCTAAAATGGAAGAGCATCAACAAAAGATTTAGCGAAGTCAGTCTTGAAGACAGTGGACTGGTGCTTGAGAATGGAAGTCGAGAACATCCTTCAGGTGACATCTCAAATATCGAGAGCTCTTGACCTAAATCACTTACAATATTCGGTTCAAAAATGTTACCCGCAAAGACTTCTTCAATAATCTCTTTAATAAAAACCATGGAGGAAACAGAAATCAGAAATTCCTAACTTCTTGAGAAAAAGAATATGAGAGAATCGTAAACCCTCGACTGGCGAGGAGAGAGAAATAGCCGTTTGAGTTTATGGAAATAAACCATAAATTCTCACTTTAAATTTGGAAAATAAATCCAAAATCCCACTCAAATTGGGAAATAAACCCAAAATGTAACCTCGATCAAATCCCACGAAATTTCCATAAATATTGAAGAAAATAACTCCCAATTTCCTCATAGTCAACCGAAATCTTCATGTCATGCAAGGTGGCGATTTTTTTTTAATTAGGAAAGCAAATAAATACTTACAACCGGAAGAAATTTCTTCACATGATACAGAGGCCTAGGGAAGACTTCAGTTCTTCAAATCTTACACCATTCAAAGCCTTGGTGAATATATCAGCAATTTGTTTTTCCGTTACCACATCTCCAAGGTAATGATTTTGTCTTCCACAAAGGATTGAATGAAATGATGTCGGATATCAATATGCTTTATCCGAAAATGTTGAACCGGATTCTTAGAAATATTGATAGCACTGAAGTTGTCACAATAGAGTGTCATGACATTCTGTGTGATGCCGTAGTTTTTCAGCATTTGCTTCATCTAGAGAAGCTGAGTACAACTACTACCAGCTACAATATATTATGTCTCGGCAGTAGACAGAGAAATAGAGTTTTGCTTCTTGCTGAACCAGGATACCAAATCATTTCCCAAATAAAAACATCCGTCGGAAGTACTTTTACGATCACCGGAACTCCCAGCCCAGTCAACATCACAATAACCAACTAGGTTGACATTTGCATCGAATGAATACCAGATTCCATAGTCAATTGTTCCGCTAATATATTTGAGAATCCGCTTCACTAACACCAGGTGTTTCTCTCGAGGATTTGCTTGAAACCGAGCACATAATCCCATGCTGTAACAAATATCTGGTCGACTAGCAGTTAGGTACAAGAGACTGCCAATCATACCTCTATATAAGCTAGCATCAACAAAAATCTCCTTCTCATCTTTGGAGAGCTTCTCATGTGTCACAATCAGTGTTCTCCTTGGACGAACATTCTCCAATTTAAAATATTTCAACAAATTATTGGCATACTTGCTTTGAGAAATAAAGATACCATCTTTTCTTTGCAGAATCTGGAGTCCAAGAAAATAATTGATTTCACCTACAATACTCATCTCAAATTCCCCAGTCATTTGAGCAAAATGAATTCATCTACCATCACCCGTGACACCGAGTCAAACACTATGTCATCAACATAAATTTGAGCGAGTAAAAACTGACATTTGTCTCGACGAATGAAAAGAATTTTATCTACTCCTTCTCACTCATATCCCTTTTTCAATAAATATTCCGCGAGTCTTTCATACCACGCTCGAAGGGCTTGCTTAAGGCCATACAACGTACTCGGAATGATGAAGGTCTTCAAAACCCTTTGGTTGAGCAACATACACTTCTTCATTAAGAAGACTATTGAGGAAGACACTCTTGACATCCATTTGATATAGCTTGAACCACATCACACAAGCAATGGCTAATAAGAGATGAATGGACTCAAAACAAGCAACTAGTGCAAAAGTCTCATCAAAATCAACACCTTCAATCTGCAAGTACCCTTGAGCAACTAACCAAGCCTTGTTGCAGGTAATGTTTCCATGTTCATCGCTCTTGTTGTTGTAAATCCACTTAGTACCAATGACATTCACATCGGGAGGACACGATACTAAGTCCCAAACTTGATTTCTGGTGAATTGACCAAGTTCTTCTTACATAGCACCAATCCGGTACTCATCTAGCAAGACTTCTTTCACATTGTTGGGCTCGATGGTTGAACGTCATTTGAATCATTTTTTGACAGTTCACTCTTCGCTTGTCTCTGGTTTGATTACCATCATTCAGACCTCCAATAACTTCATCCGCAAGATGATTCTTTTGAACACGTGTGGATGGTTGCCTGTTATCCGAGGTGGTTACCTTAATTCATCAATTGTGCCAACCTGATCTGAGACACCACATGGAACACTAGTGGGAACACTGGAGCGTTCTTCACTTAGAATCTGGATTACGTCTTCTTTAGACATATCAGGTGTTTCCAGAGAATCGTCCACTTGAACATTTGCAGATTCTATATCATTCCGAGTTCTTTTATTGTAGACTCGATAGACACAGCTATTTGTGGCATATCCCAGAAAAATAGTTTCATCGCTCTTGGGATCTAGTTTCCTCTTATGTTCCATGTCATTCAACACATAGCACGTACTACCAAAAAATGAAAATAGTTAAGATTTAGAGTTCTACCTTTCCATATCTCATAGGGTGTCATTGAAGTTCCTCCACAGAGATACACCCCGATTTATGGTATAGCATGCAATGTTCATAGCTTCAGCCTAGAATTTTTGTGGAACATTCTTCTCATGTAACATTATGCGAGACATCTCTGCTAAAGTTCGATTATTTCTCTCAACGACTCTATTTTGCTGAGGAGTCTTAGGTGCTGAGAATTCGTAAGCTATCCCAAGTTGACTACGGAAGTCCAAGAATTTTGAGTTTTTAAACTCTCTCCCATGGTCACTATGGATCCAAATAATCTTCATGATGCCACAATCCTTCTCACGTTGGAGTCGAATACACAAGGATTTGAAGGCTTTGAAAGTGTCGAACTTTTCTCTAAGAAACTCCACCCATGTATATCGTGAAAAATCATCAACTGTTACGTAAACATAGCATTTTTCTCCAATATTTTCTGACGGAATTGGATCTATTAGATCCATGTGGAGCATTTCAAGCACTCGTGTTGTTGCCGGTATCTGTGACTTTGAGTGTGACACCTTGGTTTGTTTCCCGATTTGACACGATCCACACACTCTGTCTTCATCAAAGTTTATTACAGGAATTTCTCGAACAGCTCCCTTGGAAATAATCTTCTTTGCTTCAACGAAAACAAGTTGGTAAAGAGGAAATAAGATAACAATTGTCAGAAGATCTTACACCTTCTATAATGCAATTTTCGTCTTGATCGGAGACCATACACTTCTCACGAGTAAAATGCACATTTAAATCTTGATCGCACAACTGGCTAATGCTAATCAAATTTGCCTTTAGACCATCCACCAGAAGAATATTCTCCAACTTTGGCAATCTGGGAACATTTAGTGTGTCTTTATCGATGACACTGGCTTTGACACCATTGCCAAATGTCACTTTTCCCATACTTTTGGATATGATATTCTTCAAAAACCTTTCTTCACCTGTCATGTGCCTAGAACACCCACTATCAAAGTACCAAGTATCAGTTGAAGTGGCTTTGAGAGAAAAATGTTTAACGTTGCATTTCAAGTTGGACTTCCTCTCCCATTTTTGTTGAGAAGATCTGTGAGTTGATAAATTTCTAGCAGTACCTTGTCTCAAATCAGCCAGATAGGTGAAGTATCTAGGACAAATATGACCAAGATGGTTGCAATAGTGACAAACATAGTTAAATTTATTACATTTTCTAATGAAAGCAAGGTAAGAATTTTGTTTCTTCACAACTTTTGTAATACTCATTGCAGTCTGCTTTCCTTTGTAATCAATATCTTTTACTGATACTATCTGTGGCACTGTGCTTTCTCTTTTGTAACCAAGTCCACAAGACACTGTATGTGACATCGAGTTTTTCCTTTTGAAGGTAAGTCCAGAAGACATTATCTGTAATACTGAACTTTCACCTTTGTACCCTAGACCAGAATGATCACCACATGACTTGTTGACTCTCAAAATATCATATAGCTTAGTAGACCCCAAATTCAACATTTTAACATTTTTCTTTATGAGATTCAGCTCGTTGGATAGATCTTTAACTTCATCCTGACTCATCTTCCATTTTTCTTTCAACTCGGTAACATTATTTTGAAGATTTATCTTCTCATTCCTTAAACCTCCAATTTGAATACGTAGCTACTGATTCACTTTAACAAGTTCGTTCCATTTTTCATGGACAATCTTGTATTCCACGATAAGATCTTCTTTTGTGGCTTCCTCCTCATCTTCGTCACTATAGCTTGATATATCATCTGTGACATCCGTTGTAACACTCCCACTTTCTGTATGTTCAACTTTAGCACCAAATCTGACATGGTTGTTCTGAAATTCATCTTCTTTTCATGACTCATTATCACTCCAAGTTGTGTTGAGAGAGTTTTTCTTTTTCTTCAAAGTATTGACGCATTCAGCCTAAATATGCCTAAAACCATCACACTCTCAGCATTGAATTCCTTTGTTCTTGGGAGGTTGATCGAATGCATGGTTTTATTCCCTGTACTTCTTATTACTTGAGGAGCCAGTTTTGGAGTTATTGACATTGGGTCTAACACCACGATTATTTCTCTCAAATTTCTACATAACTCGGCTAAAATTCTTTGATAGCAACACTAGGGATTCTTCAAGGTCAACTTGATCATGATCATTCAAATCCTGTGTCTCTGCCTTTAGAGCTATGCCTTTTACTTTCTTTACTTCCGTATCCATTCCAAGATTCAACTCAATTGTTCTAAGAGATCCTATTAGTTCTTCAAGCTTCATTTTGGAGACATCTTTTGCTTCTTCAATAGTAGTAACTTTATAGGCAATTAGTTGAGGAAGAGATCACAAAGTTTTCCTTACCAATCGTTCTTCTGAGAAAGTCTCATCAAGAGCAAACGCCTCATTGGCGATGTCACATAATTTTGCATTGAACTCGGGAATACTCTCATCTCGTGCATTTTTAGACTCTCAAACTTTGTAGTGAGCATTTGCATTTTTGATAACTTTATCGCCGATGTTCTTTCATAAGTGGTTTGGAGAATCTCCCAAGTCCTTTTTGCTGATTCACAAGTGGAGATAAGTCTGAACTGAATAGGATCAACCCCATTGAAAATAGCATTAAATGTCTTTGAATTACTGTTTGCCAATGCATCTTTCGTCATGGACAAACTTTCTTCGGATTTAAGAGACATAACACCACCTTCATTAATGGTCGTGGGAGGATCTCTGTAATATCCGGCTTGTACGGATTTTTGGATTAAATATATTATATTCATATTTTATTATATAATGGTATTTTTCGTAAATATGTCAAATCAAATCATTTTCACAAACGGAAAGCTTCATTACGATCCTAACAACTAATTGGAATTTTAAGGAATTTTTGGGAATTTTCGGAGTTATAATACTATATTCCGAGTAATTACCTTTATCGTAGTTTAAAGGACGTTTTAGTAAAAATAGCAAACGAGGTCCGAATTGTGAACGGACAGTTTTATTAAATCTCAAATAATAAGTTGGATATATTGGTGAAATAAGGAGATTTGGTGAAACCGAATAGCTGGACGATTAACTAACCGAGTGATGAAACTTATATAAAAATCAAAGAAGGGCATTTTAGTAATTTTTCAAATCAAAATTATAAAACTAACCTAAATCTATTTCTTTCTTCATTCGTCCCTGCCTTCTTCGATTTCCAGAGAGCATTTCCTTTTCCTCCTTCGCGACTTCTCCTCTGGCCGCGACTAATCTCTCCGATCCGACCTCCGTTCGCTTCATTTTCTTCACGCTTTCTCCTCCAATCGACGCTCTAGGTATGGATCTATAGTTTTAGAACGTTTATTTCGAGTTTTACGGAGTTATACGTTCAGGGTTTTCGTTAGGTTTTCGATTAAAAACGCGAATTAGGGCTCGTAATTAATAGGTTAGCCGTGATTAAGTATATATTGCACGTATTTGACGTTATTGGACGAAGTTAAATCGAATTGTGAAAATGTTAAAAATTAGGAATTTTCGAGATTTTAGGAATAACTCGTAAATTGGAATTTGCGGTGCTGAGCGCGAATTGCTCGAATAATAGCCCAATGAATTGGATTTGAGCTATAAGAAGTTTCCTTAGTTAAAGTTTTATAAATTTGGACGATCGATAGCTTAAACTCGTTTTAACGTCGATATTGTGTTTTGCTTCAGACAAACAACGCTCGTGGACGGAGCTTGAGCTGCTTTGGACACGAGGTAAGTTCTCGTGATCTTCTCTGGCCGATTGGCCTACACCGTACATCGACGTCGTCTCGAGGAGTTTTGGAGATGCGTTTGTTTAATTGTATTTGGCTTGGGTAGCTAGGTTTTAGGAGTTTATAGTTTACGCTTTACAGTCTTGATGGTACATATTATTGCTTGTTTACTGTATGATATTGAACTATTCACGCATCACTTGTTTTAAAGAAAAGCATGAAAATGAACTTCCGCACAGAGTTTTAAAGATAACGTAAAGCATAGCACTGGCCAAAAGGCGTATTGAGCATAGTATTGGCCGAAAGGCGTATTGGCCGAAAGGCGTACGCGAGGTGGGGCTCAGGCACGGCTGTACGTGTTGTAAGCGTGCACCCCCCGCCTCTAGCTGGAAAGAGTAGTCCGCCCGCTGGATGAGCTCTCTCTGGTTAGAGGGATAGGATCTCGGTGACACCTATTGAGCATTGCATAGTAAGATAAAATAAAGCATGATTTACCGAACTCATACGCACAGCATGCATTGCGTTTACGTAGAGCTTACTGGGATTTCATTTCATAGTGTATTGTATGGTGTAGGTGACCTAGATATCGAGGAACCAGGTGAGGATGAGATTCCTCCTCCTGAGGCTTGAGTCCAGTTGACGGAGAATGGCTGTGGTGGTGTGCTGGCGCAGTCGAGGCTTATTTGACCCGTGGGACAGTATGTATAGATTTTGAGGGTTTTAAGTTATTTTGGATAGAATAGGAAAATTGTATAGAAATTATAGGATGTTTGGTACTGGTAGTTGATAGGTTTTATGTTTAGTGTTTCAAATGTTTTGGTTTAAACTCTTGATTAAATGTCATTGAAATGTTTTGAACGGTTTTAGGAACGTTACGGATATGCTCGGTTTTTAGAGCTATCCATGCAGCTGGATTTCGCAAAGTCCGCTGCGAGTGGGTTGATTTTCGAATACGTTTTGGTTGATTGAGTTAAGCTATAAGTGCATCGTGTTTATGGGCGAAAAGTGTGAAAATAACATGAAGTGTTACTCTCTGGAATCGGATTCCAGAGAGCAGATAGTTGGTTTTGTTCTCTGGAATTCCAGAGAGCATGTTATTAAATTTACAGATTGAAAGAAGGAGGGAGGAATCGCAGAGCTGGGCGATCGCTGCACTCAGTGTGCAGCGATCAACTGATCGCTACATACAGCGATCAGTCGCTGCAGCAATGCAGCGACTGGTCGCTGCTCACCTTCATCGGGCAGAATGCCCATTTTTCCCTCCCAAGTTTATTAATAGTTTTAAAGTGTTTATTAAATGTTTTATTAAATAGTTTTAATATTTGTTTTAAATGGTTTTTAAACTTAGATTTTAATTTCGATTTCGATTCTGGTTTCGATTTCGGTTTAGGTTCCGCCTAGAGTTTAATTAAAGATATTAGGTTAAAAAATATATATATATGGTACGGATATTGGGTACAGTACTAAGGGCGCTACAATCTCATCCTGTCAGAATGGATCTCCAAGCCTTCTCATCTAAAGTCTTGATGAATGCTCTCATCCGGGCTTTCTAATAGGCATAGTTACTTCCATCCAATAGAGATGGATGCATTGTTGAACCTATTTCCTTCATAGAGTCCATCGCACAAAAAAAGCACGATCAAGTCCCGCGAATCCCGTTTAAGAAACAGAAGTGACCTGCTCTGATACCAATTGAAAGATCGTGATTAGTTACGCAGTGTCGTGGAACACTAGGTGAGACACCGATAATAAACGCGATAATGGACAGTAATAAAATGTAGAAAGTAAAGAGACAGAAAGTTGGTAACGCAGTTCGGCAATTGCCTACGTCTACGGGGCCACGCCCAAAATTAAAAACAATTATCTGAGTTCACAAAGTTACAAGACACTCGGTCTAACACAAAGTAAGACTCCCTCTTTTCTTTGTCGCCGCCTTTTCCTAACTTCCCCAGCGAATCTGTTTTTACGAGCTCTCCTCTTCTTGAAATCGATCCCTCCCAGAATCTGAACGCAACAAGATCCTCTTGTTGATGATGACTCCTCTCGAAATCCGTGTATGACAAGATCCCTTTGCCCATGATCAGAACTCCTCCCGAGTTCCAGACAACCTCCTCCCGAGACTGAGCTTCAATGAAGAATATCAAGGAATGCACCTATGACACCGTCAGTAACACCAACCGTTGTCTTTGGATGCACTCAAACAACACACACATAAAATAACGAAAACCAATCAGAACAGAGTGTGTAAGACAGTCTAGTATAGACTGAATGAATAACAACTTACACCACACGAAATCGTGGGTGAAGAATAAATCGCCCGAATAAATAAAGATTTTGACTCTCAAGAATAATGGCTTCAGCTTGAACTTAATTGTGATGGAAGAATGCATAATATATTGTCCATCGAATAATTCTGTTTTTGATCTTCAATATTCTCTTCAAACAGATCGCACAGAATATGGAAACTGAATTCCATGAAAATCGGATCTGTGACATCGGGAGTGACATTTATGGAAAGTTCTGCTTACTTAATAGGAATGGATCTCACAATTGTTGTGATAATATATTTTGCTATAATTCACGAAACAATTATTAAATCAACTTTCCAAAATCGATTTTCGAAAATAACACATGGAAAATCCGAGCAAACGAATCAGGATCAAATCCATTAGATACTGTGATCTTGAATCTCGCTGTAATCCAGCTTAACAAACTTGTAATCTTCAAATTAGCTTTTTAAAATAATAATTTCCTATAATGTCGTGATAACTTGCTCTCTAAGTAACAACCTTCTAAAATATAAATAGATAAAATATAAACTTCCTTAAATGTTAATCGCCAAAAAATCAATGTCAATCAATATTTAGTATTTATAAATATTATCATAAAATAAATCACAAATTATAAATAGTTACGTTAATGGATTACTTGTTAATTGTGTTTTCAAGCATGAGGAATTAAATGGCTAAAAACAAAGCCTGTGTCCACATCCGACAGTGAAAACGTGAGCTTTTTTCAGCGGTATCCAGTTTGACAGCTGTTGATCATCATCCACAAAATTCAATCCTTTTCGCCCCTTCTCTTCTTTTACCGCCAAACCCAACCGACCCATTTCTCTTAAATGGAACCCACGCTAGTTTCAGAGACTGACATCACTCTCTGATGAGATTTGAGCTTTTGGACACTTCCACAATCCTCTCTGCGACCTTTAACAGTGGGAGGGAAATGTGGGTTTTGAGGATTTCCTCCATTTTCGGAGCATTGCTTTTGCTCTGCTGCTTCTCCTTCTCTTTTGCTTCTAATGTTACCTACGATGGCCGCTCCCTCATCATTGATGGACAGAGGAAGCTCCTCATCTCAGCCTCCATTCATTATCCCCGCAGTGTTCCTGGGGTGAGCTTCTACGTTTCCTCCCTTTCGTGTTTCTTCTATACGCCTGAATGCTCTGTAATGATCTAAAATGTCTAACATTGCTTGCGTAAGTAAAACAGACAGTTTCTATTTTAGCGTTCGTTTTCATTTCAACCCAAATTAATGTTAACACTGGCAAATTTAATGGTTAGTTTTGATTTATGGATTATGCTTTTGGCTACTTTGCTTGCTTTTTAGTTGGTCATTCATATGAAATTTCATTTTGGTTCTCTAAGTTTTACCGTTTGATAATTTTGATTGTTTATGAGCCTAAAAATTGATGTTGATTGTTGAAGATGTGGCCTGGACTAGTTCAAACAGCTAAAGAAGGGGGAATCGATGCAATTGAAACCTACGTGTTCTGGAATGGTCACGAACTTGCTCCAAATGAAGTGAGTGAAACCAAAATATGAAACTTGAGCTTTATAGAGCAATATTCACTGAACAGAATAATTTCAGTTTTTTGTTTGTCCTAATGGCAATTGTGTACTCCAGTATCATTTTGAAGGACGCTATGATTTGGTCAAGTTTGTGAAGATTGTTCAAGAATCAGGCTTGTATTTAATTTTACGAATTGGTCCATTTGTTGCTGCAGAATGGAATTTCGGGTAATGATATCATATCAACAGATGTGTAATTTATCCAAAATCACCCTGCATTATCTTTCAAGTGCAATTTTCATCGATTCAAAGTCAATTCATCTGTCTTGTCTTTATAGAAAAATCCCCGATCTCCCTTTTGATATAACTTTATTGGTATATTTTTTTTAGGAGTGGTGCTAGGCTCATACTCTAATTTTACATTCCAATCTTACACTTAGATGTAGAGTTTACTATGTCATTGTTTAATCAGTAGAATTATTATTTTATAATATAAATATTTAAAATAATATATTACATGATTCTATTAATGAATGTCATGTGAACACTACGTAAGGACGAAGATTAGAGTGTAAATGTAACATTATTTTTTTTAAATTAAAAGAGACTTAAAAAAATTCATCTCACTAATTAATTTTACGTTGTCTTTTAAAGTTTTAAGTGTGCCTGAAAGTTGCAATCTGTTATGCAGTGGAGTACCTGTTTGGTTGCATTACGTACCAAATACCACTTTTCGAACGGATAGTCCTCCCTTCAAGGTACGAAGAAGTACCAATATGCAGCTTTTTCAAGTTTGTAATATTATTTATGAGAGTTATTTGTGTAATTTTTTCATTCACGTCTATGGTTAACTTGTTTTCAAAGAGAATGAGTACCTTTGTACTAATGTGCAGATGGATGTCTTTGCCTAAACATTTTAGATCTAGCCCATTATTTCTTGTGCTTTCAAAATGGAAGGCAATACTTATAATGTAGTTGCATCTTTTTCTTGGGTCACTTTTATCCTCCCTTTGCGCTTATTTCTCTTAAGAAATGCAGTGTGTTTGTTTTCACTAAAGAAAAGGGAAAATGAGTAACTTACTGACCTTGTTTCTTGCTGGAGTGCAGTTCCACATGCAGAAGTTTACAACTTTAATAGTAAATCTAATGAAACAAGAGAAATTTTTTGCTTCACAAGGAGGTCCAATCATATTGGCTCAGGCAAGTGTCCCTTCAACTTTAAATTGCAAATTCATGAGTTTTTCAAGCTATCTTATGTTTCATTCCTCCTGCATAAGAGGTTGTGTATCTCATTTAAATTTCTCTTGTATCATTATGTTTTAATAAAATCTAATTTACGTTAAGAAATGGAAATGAATAATGCCCACTGATAAGTATATTTTTAAGTCTGGAGAAGAGAAGTATACGAAAAATGTATCAGCAAGTAGAAAATTTGTCTTTTCTGTATCGACAACAAAAACTTCTTGTGGCTGGTGTTATCCAAACAATCCCACACTCCAAAAACTTTTGTTCTATAGGACCAAGGTGAACAAGCAGTGAAACATAATATAGTTTTGGGTAACCTTCTTTGTCCAAAAATTAGAAACAAAATATAGTTTCTAGATATGGGCACGTATATAATATGAGTCACTTGCAAACTACGAGCACAAAATTATATACAAAACCTATGACACATTTTCCATTCCTGAACTGATGATATTCCTTTTTTTTTAGAAGAAACAAAATGTGTAATGATGTTGGAAAACATGACAGGAAATGGAGGACAGAGTCTCATCCCCAAAAAAAAGAGGGCTTAAACTGGCAATATTGTAAAAATTAACTAATGGGCATCTCTGTTAAACGATTTTTCATGAGAAATTTTATAGGGTCTTTATGCATACAATTTAAAATGACTAGTATGTCAGCATGCAAGTGTTTATTTATTTATTTTTTATTTTTATACATTCATAGCCCTTTTTCAAATATTATTTTTTCGATTAATGACAATTTCTTTAGTCCTTGGGGCTAATTTATGCTTTAATTTTTTTCTTTCGAATTTGTTTTCTTTTCCTCTGATAAGAAGATCTTTAAAATTGTGTAAGCTTTTCATTTAATTTGCTTTGAATATGTTTGAAGCAAATACTGTTTCTTACTTTGTAGGTAGAAAATGAATATGGAGACATTGAAAGAGTTTATGGGGATGGAGGGAAACGGTATGCCATGTGGGCTGCTCATATGGCAGTGTCTCTGAATACAGGTGTACCGTGGATAATGTGTCAACAGTCTGATGCTCCTGATCCAGTGGTGAGAGCTTTATTATGACCATTTCGTGTATAACCTCTCGCAGAAATAAGATTCATTCCTTGATTGATAATGACCATTGAAAGTACTTTGATTTAGTTTGTTTATTTAGTGCTGTGTATTTCCTTTGCAGATTAATACTTGCAATTCATTCTATTGTGATCACTTCACACCCAATTCGCCAAACAAACCCAAATTTTGGACCGAGAATTGGCCAGGCTGGTAAGTTGTAGACCCTTCCTATTTTATGTTTTGCAGACCCTTTCTATGCCATTTGGAAGACTGTTTTAGCAGGTTGCTAATTCTTTTCAACTACAATCGGAGCAGATATATGATAATGATAGCCATAAATTGAGTAAAAATATTGTGGTTAAAATATGGTATAACGACCCCAAAATTTATTTGTTTTTCCCCAATTTGAAACCCTAAAATTTTTCTCAAATCGATTTGCAAATTAGGTTAAATTGGATCGTTATAAAACCGTAATGTTCTTAATTTGAAATTCTTGAAAATAGCGAAAATTATTTATTAGGCGGAAGCTTTGAAACAACTTTCAATAAATATTTAGAAAAATTCAATACTAAACAAATATTAAAATAAACCTCATTTATTAAAAAAAACAATAACGTAGTTAATTGAAAAATCCAACAACTTATTAAATAAATTATTCAAACTGAAATTAAATGCAATTAAATATGAAATATCATTTTAAATGAAATAAAATCATAACTTTAAATTATTATTCGGAACTAACGACAACATCCTCCTCTGTATATTTGCCCGCTTCTAGAAAATTCTCGATCAACATTAGTTCATCATTAGATAAAAACTCACCTACATCAAAAAACTAATGCGTGACATAAACTCAGTAAGTGAAAACACGTGCATGTGATTTTAATTACATATATTACCCAATTTCATGTTTTAAAGTTATATATTGGATGAAACTCATTTTTCAATCCTTACTATGCGTTCAGACTTTCAGAAAACTAGCGGTTTCTTACTCTCAGAGTTTCATCAGCCTTTTCAATTTATAACCATGCGAACTGACCTTTATTAGCCATCTTATGCGTTTAGGCTCTCATTAGTCTTCTCATGCTTTCCGTAGATTTCATTCGTTTTCATGCATTTTGTTAGGATTAGACGCCCAAATCCACCTGTAACGAACGATCCGGAATACGAAAAAGAAAAGGAGAAAATAATAAACACCGAATTTTACGTAGAAAAACCCTTACGGGAAAAAACCACGCGCAGAGGAACAAATTTACTATGAAGATCGAAATACAAACGTAGGTTTTGTGACTCTAGTTTACATCAATTTATAGAGAAAACAAAACCCTAATGAGATTCCCAAAATGAGTCTAACTAGTCTGGCTCATATAGAATTCGGGTCACACCAAATTCTAACAATCTCCACCTTGATATGAATTTCATATAAGAGATCTAACGGGCTACTCGGCCCAACTCAAAACGAATCCAGAACACTGAACTCTGACAATCTCCACCTTCAAAATTCCGGTGCAAGGAAACGAATCTTCAAAAATATTAAAAATATCATCCTCTGCCAAAAATATCCATGATGGGTCATCTTAGCAACTAATGCTAATTAGGTTTAAAATCATTTAAGCCACAATGATGACATCTTCAGATCGTCATCCAAATCTTCCTCAAATCTCAACCTCCCAACAAAATCGATATTTTTGCACCCCAAAAATATCACAAAATCTTGTTCTTGTTTTGTCCCTGAAGAAACAAGGAAGACAAATGAAATGGTGAGGTTGAACGGAGTGAGGGCGGCTCTCCTCTCTTCACTGGTCGGCAACAAGAACAATGACTCCTTTCACCTGAAGATTTTCTTCTTTCTTTTCTATTCGGCCTAATATTCCGATCAATAATTCAGCCTGCCACAGAATTTCAATATCAGAATTTCTAGCACCAACATTAACAGACAAATTCCAAAAAAAAATCACACTGAAAATTCCAAGAGGAAATAGTTCCTCTCTGCTCTGCATCTTCGACCGTCGACAGACAGTAGTCGTGCGGTTCAGAAAATTCTGCTTCAGAACAAGCTAGGAATAAACCAGAAACAGAGAACAATTTATTTTCCTTCTCCCAAAAATTGCAACTTTAATTTCCAAAATTGCAATCCCTCACAGCAGCGGCGGTTTCTCCTCTTCGCAGCAACACGAAGATCGAACGGCGGTGACAGTCAGGGACGGCGCGGTTCTGGTGCGTGCGGTGATGGCAGAACGGCGGCAGATGGCGGATCGACGCGCGGTTCTGTTGCGTGCGGTGATGGCAGAACGGCGGCAGATGGCGGATTGGCGCTAGGGCTCCACTGTTCTTCGCCCTCGCTGTTCTGTTCGGCAATGGTCAGCGATGGACGGCGGATGGATGAGACGACTTTCCCTCTGTTCTTCGCGGCTCACATGGGTGCGGCTCGGGCGAAGAAGATGAACCAGAAAAGCAAAAGTTGCTTTTCACTTTTTTTTTTTTTTCATTTCCCTAAATTGTTCTTCACGGCTGAGAACAATTCAATGAAAAGAAATTAAATTTCTTTTCTATTTTCTTTTTCCAACAAGAATTGCAAATTTCTCAAACCAAATTGCATCCTTCAAAATTCGTTCGATACCTTCGAATAATCAAATTTTGATTTTCGAAAATTGTTTCAACCTGAAGCTCTGATACCACTTGTTAGGATTAGACGCCCTAATCCACCTGTAACGAACGATCGAGAAACTGAAAAAGAAAAAAGAGAAATAATAGACACCAAATTTTACGTAGAAAAACCCTTACGGGAAAAAACCACGAGCAGAGGAATAAATCTACTATGAAGATCGAAATACAACCGCAGGTTTTGTGACTCTAGTTTATATCAATTTATAGAGATAACAAAACCCTAGATCAGAGTTTTTTCCACGTAAAAAAAAAGGCAGATTAATTGTTAGAATTTGGTGTGACCCGAATTCTATATGGGCCAGACCGGTTAGGCCCATTTTGGGAATCTCATTAGGGTTTTATTTTTACATTATGTCATACTATTTTTATATTTCTACATTCCCATGTCAAATGCTTGTACATGCGTGTCCAAATAAAATCATAATTGAATAATAAAATACATTTAAAAAAATAATTTAATAAATGTTTCGTGATGTAGGGTTTGGCCAAAACATTGAAAACCTAGTGGTTTACTTACTTAGATTCCGAGAGAGAGACAGAATAGGGTTTTAGATACTTTTTCTGAGCATTAGATTGATCTTCTTTGCCTAAAAATTATGGAGATTTAAATTTCTTTTTTCATCAAAAGAAAAATGAGTAGAAATTCTTTACCAATAAAATCCTAATGTTAGATTTTCAGATCCACTTGGGCGTCCTTAACGATCCAAATTATTCGGTTAATAGGAACAGTTTCGGGTCAGGGCCGGTTCAGGTCAATTGGGCCGGTTTAGGTTCAACTCACAGGTCCGGTTTGGTTCACTTGGTTCGGTTCACTGTCTGGTTCGGCTTGCTAGTTGGGTTTGGTTCAAAGTAGAAATTCTGAACCTCCACTTGCAAATACCAATAACGTAGATTAAAAAAGTTAAAGATCACTATTCATGCAGTGTCTCTGGTCTGTTCAGGTGCTCATTTCCTCTAATATTATCCACTCTCTTCAACTCTTTAAAAATCATTAGTCCTAAATGATGTGGCTGAAATAAAGTTTTGTTCTGTTTGGCGTTAAGATCTTGATTTAAAGCTTCTGAGAAAGATATTTGATGAATACTTCTGTCTATGCGCATTCAGTTTCATAATTAGCGGATTTATTTGTACTTTGGCTCTTCATTAAAAGTAAGGAGATCTGCATTGTTTTTCAATCTACTTCTCAAAAACCCAAAGTCTAGGACAACCCTTTCTCATCTATCAAGGGATGTAATTGATATTGAGTAAGGAGACCGTACAAACTCTTTTGCAAACCTTTTTTTTTTTTTGTTGATTAGAGTGCTTATATAAGCCACCGTGTTATCAGTTATTTAATGCCACCACTTTGGTATCGGAGATAGTCTAACACTTAACTCTTCTTTTATGTTCAAAATTTTTTGGAGTGGTATATAACTCCAAGAACAATAATAGTTGCTTCATTGATGGCCTATCTCTGTTTGTTGATCGGTTCTTGTACATCATATTACTCTCTCTATCTTACTTTAAATCCCACTTTATAGTCAAAAGCTTTGAAAATTATTTTTGTACCTACAATGCTTTCAAGAAGATAGAGAAAAATGCTAAGATTGCTTATTGAAAATGGTTAGTACTGGATCACATTTAACATAATGAGCTAATGAGAGATATAAATAGTTGTAGAAGTCAAACGACATTGAATTAGTAATGTACTCACTTTATCAGATATATGATAACTATGAATCTCCAACAATTTTTATTGATGATGTTTTCAAGAATATGATTGACTCAGTTTTTCTAGTTTCCTATTTATAGACTTAGTAATTTATTGACTTCATTGACTTTGTATCATAAATTATAGAATAAGTCACATTCAAGAGTTAAATGACCTTTATTGTGTCCTAAGATGTCTGTTTAATCTCTTTAGTTATTTCTAATATTGATATTCCGCCACCTCTGTTAGGTTTAAAACATTTGGAGCAAGAGATCCCCATAGGCCGCCTGAAGATATTGCCTTTTCTGTTGCTCGTTTTTTTCAGAAAGGTGGTAGTTTACAAAATTATTACATGGTAATCTAGTGGAGATATTTCTCATCACAATGTACTTCTTTTTGGCTAGTTTTGCTGGACAAAGTCATTTCTGTTCTAATTTTTTTGATCATTTATCTGACTCAAGTATCATGGAGGGACGAATTTCGGCCGTACATCTGGTGGACCATTCATTACAACTAGTTATGACTATAATGCTCCAATTGATGAATATGGTAGACCTTCTTCCCTTTTTCTCTAAAGGTTAAATACTAATATTTCAGTGAATCTAGCTCTATCAACTATCATTATGCATCATTTTGGACCTTAAAAAAGTTTCTTATATCATTTAAAGGCTTACCTAGGCTTCCGAAATGGGGACACCTCAAAGAACTTCATCTAGCTATAAGGTCAATCAAACACGTTCTGCTCAGTGGGAAATCATCTTTTACCTCACTGGGTCCTTCATTGGAGGTAATTTCTTAAACACCGCTTGCTACTTTCATGAGCTTTTGTTGTTATTTTCTGTTATCAAACTGAAAAAAATATTGGTAATTTCTTACCAATATTTTACATCCATTAACTGCTTTTCTGAACGGTAAAAATACACTGCATAATCTGTAGTTATACATATTTATCATGGGAACTATGTTTACTATTGTTCATCTTTCTACAATTTATGTTTCTTTTTCCTTAAAAAAAAAAATACAATGCTTATTGTTCTCTTCTACAATTTGTGAAAAGAAAAAAGAAAAGTTATTTTCCTTTTATATTACGTTCTAGATAGAAGATATCGTAAATACATGTCTATTCATCAATGTAATAATTAATTTCTAAAAGATCACGGTTCTATCATGATCTTATCTCCAAAGATCATTATATTTAGTGTTCGAACAATTTGCTTTGTTCTAGAAACTGAGTTCTATTAAGTAATATGTGCCTGCACTTCTCAATTAACAACTTGCCTATCTAGCTGGTGTAATTTTCATTCACTTGGCTTTCTAAAGTAATGGCTAATATAGTTAGCTGCGAGTATGGCTAATATATTGGTGGCAAGTGCCTTCGGATTTTATCTGTACTTTGTAAATAAATTGCTAAGAAACATGCTTGTTTGTATAGTTGATTATTCAATATTTTCAATTAATATGTATATATTGCTTTAGATAGATGCTTCTTTTCTTATGTTCTTTAGAAATAGAGAACAATTTATTGATTCAGCTACTTTCTTGTAGGCTGACGTCTTTACTGACTCATCCGGATCTTGTGTTGCCTTTCTCTCTAACATTGATGAAAAAGATGATAAGACCATCATATTTCGCAACATTTCATATCATCTACCCGCATGGTCGGTCAACATCTTGCCTGACTGCAAGACTGTCCTATTTAACACTGCTAAGGTACGTTGCTCAGTCTTTGACAACTTCAATATCATTAAACTTTTATTTATTTTTTATTATAAAAAATGAAGTGTGTTAAGAAAAAAATATTATAAATGAAGAGAGGAAAAGAACCCCTTTCAAGAAAAATCACATAAAAATATTTAGATTACAACAATTTTTCTTCAATTAGAGAGAACTAAACAAAAGGGATAACTCAAAAAACTTATAATTATAATATCATTTAGCAATACTGAAGTTAATACTGTCTTGAAATTTTTTTTCAATTCTATAGTTGTACAAAGTTAAAGCTGATTGCTTTGGGGGGTTTGTATGTGCACCAATATCACATTTGGTAATGACGCAGATGGGGATCTATCTTCTTGTATAAATCTCACAAGGGTTACTGCCATTTAATGAAAACTGGATTAGGTCTACGACGATTAAGAAGCCTAGTTATAGGCTATTCGGAAAGAAACAGCAACAATCATGAACAAAAACAAAATAGGAAAGTACTTTTTACTTTCTCAAACGGTTGCTGGAGATTTGGTCAATAGTTATTCTTAAAAATAAGGATGAAGAAAAATAATTTTTTCTTGATATTTCATTTATTTAGTGAAAATATTTATACACATAATATTGAAATATAAATAAAAAATTAATTACTGAAAAAATTAATTCTTAATTCAATACTAAATCAAATCTCTTTTGATTAGAAAAATATTAATTATAATATTTATATATTTTTAATATTTCTTTTTTAAGTTGAAGCATAAATGTCAATAATATCCAACTTGTTACAAAAATAATTCACAACACAATTAGGTATTCTAATACAGGTCCACCAAGACTTAATCTCAAACAAACTCACTAAAGAAATACAATAACAAACCAATCTTCCGATAGAGAACTGTGCTAAATAAGATTTCTTTGTAGCACTTCTTTGGCAGCTCTGCTCGCTAGGGCAGAATGTGAAACGAAAGAAGAAAACAAGAACGTTTTGCACTTCAACAGGCTATGAAAAACGAAAAAAAATTTCGCACGTCTTCTCAAAATTTGAACAATGATGAGAAATCAAAAAAAAAAAAAAAAAATTTGCTTGGTCTCTCCCAAACAATCTACAATACACCATCTTTTTCTCCACACAGTAACAAAGAAGGCCCAATCTTCAGAAAGATAGGGCTTTTTCAGCAAAGATAGCCTTCAACAGGTTGCCCACTAGGCCAAACAAAAAGAAAAGAACGAGGACAAAAGAGTGCAGGCTTGTTGATTGGAGACAGAACCTGCAAGAGAGACACCTCTAGAACTCGCGATGAACAGGACAGAGCTCGCGATGAACAGACCGGAGCTCGCGAAGAACAGAACGGAGCTCCAGAACATAAATCGCGAATAGAGCTCGCAAACGGAACTCAGCCGACGAATAAAACGACCAGCGACGAACTGTAACACAACAGAACAGGTTTCTGCTCCACTTTTAATGACCGGCGGCAACGACAGACGGCGGCGGCGGCGACGAAGAGAACGCCGAAGTTCGTGGACGCAGAGGGCGAACGCCACGAGTTCGTGGACGCACGCCCTCTGCGTCGTTCCCCTCCTACAGTTTACTCAGTAGGGCAAACGAAAAGAAAAAATCCTGAATGCCGGCGAATAGAGTGACGGCAGTGGTGTGACCGGCTAGGGTTCATAGCTACTAAGCAAATTTCTGCTGGCTGGAAGAGAACTTATTCCAGCTCTGATAGCACATTAAAATGAAGGATGAAGAAAAATAATTTAAATGTAAATAAAAAAATTTATTACTAAGAAAACTAATACTTAAATAAATTAATTTTTTTTAATTAAGAAAGTATACATATTCTTAATATTATCAACATATTCCATTCCATGATCTTCGGTGCTACGTCTTCTCGAGAGATTTTGTTTGAATAATTCATAAAAAAAATGCTGAACTTAGGAAAGGAGTTTTGATTAATCCATCTACTGTTTATGTGGATTTTTTTAGCTCTCCTATATATATTCTAAGCCCACAACTGACTTGGGAAACCAGTGCACCTTTTCCCCTTACAAAATTTGACATCTATTCTTTTCAAGTGGATGGATACTTGAATGATTTTGGTCGGGCCACTCAACTTGGAGATGAATAAATTGACTTTCATCGGAATATATGTTCTCTAACACAACAGAGAGTGAAAATACTAAAGTTATCTACATAAATGTATATCTTTCTCCTTTACGTTAGATGTTAAATTTTATACAGGTTAGAAGCCAAACTGCAAAAGTTGAAATGTTTCCTGAGAATTTGAAGCCATCTGCTGTATCCACTGATAAAGATTTGAAATCGCTGACATGGGGAGTATTTGTAGAAAAAGCTGGGATTTGGGATGATGCAGATTTCGTTAAAAACTATCTTGTGGACCACATCAACACCACAAAAGATACAACCGACTATCTTTGGTACACTCTAAGGTTTGTCTTTCTCCACCCAAAAAAAATGAATTTTTTTCTCACCTTTGTGTCACATTTGCTGCATTTAATTATTTACTCAATAGTAAAATGTATGCAAAACATGCTAAAAAATATAAATGATTAAATTGACCTCAATCCAACAATTTAAACTTTTAGGATTGTTTGTAATTCATCATGTTATCAAACTAGAGATCATGAGTGTGTGAATCTTTACATCGTCAAAATTATCTTATTAAAAAATTAAAATATTCCAGTGTAAAAACCATTAATCAACATTGGCCTACATGCCAAAGACTATTTTGAGAATAACCGATTAAATTAATTTCAACCCAATGACTTAAAGTTTTTGAAATTGTGATAATTTAAAAAATATAAGATTATTTTACAAGGATAGACTTGGAAGGTATTAACAATAATGGAGAAGATCTATGTAAGAACACATCACTTGATATCATAACTCAAATCTTTTAGTTTCTCTTGTTTAACACTAACTCTATCTAAAAAGATCTGAAATATCTTCCTTGTGTATGAAGAATTTTCTTTACATTCATACAAAACGAAATGTTTTTCATGCAGTGCATTGCGATTGTTTACCTGTTCCTATTTCTCGTTCACAACACTTTCCATTTTTTTTGCAAATCATGAAAGGGGGAACCGCAATATTCATTATTTTCCATGTTCATGAAATGTATTAGGCATATGCAGGCTGTGTAGAGGAAACTAATAAGTGATTCAAGAACTCTTTCTCATTTTCCCAAAGAATGGACGACTTTGTTATCAAGTTTTCATTCACACGTGAAATTACACAAGAAAGTAGAATCTTCTCATTTTGTTACATCAACTGATATCATGATTTTCTTTTGAGACTTTGCTACGGATACATATGTTTCTTATGTAAAAATTCATTTATAAATATTTATTCAGCTTAACTTTATATTTTTCGATTTTTGTGCATATGTTCAAATATTTTATTACTTTACAAGTGTGGTCAAGAATGTCTGGACCCGGACCACTTTAGGTCCTAGCTTTATGTAATAGTTTTTGTGACATCCCCAGAAACTTCATTATCCTCTCTCTGTTGGAGAACTGGTTAGCTGTTTTCCATTACCTTTTTTTTTTTTTTTTTTTTTTTTTAATTTCAAACCAAAATTTGTACTTGAAAAAAGAGTGACAAAAAGGAAGAGTATGGACAGAATGCACATTTTAGATAATTCAGGTCTCGTTTTAATTGAAGTCGGTAACTGATAAGGACAGTATTTCTTTATCCCTGTCTTGAACACCATTAGATAGTTTATAGGATTGATTTTCTGTTCTTAGTGTTAGACAGCTTGGATTACTTCTTAACAGTGTTTATTTATGTTGTAATTTTTTTTTCTGATTCTCAGTAAGAAAACTAGAGAAAGCACAATAAAAGTGGCATGTATAAATATTTCAAATTACGCAATATTATGTAGTTGTTAGTAATGTTAGCCATTACTGGCAGTGTTTTTGTTGATGAAAATGAGGAGTTTTTAAAGATGGGAAGAAAACCAGCTCTCTTGGTCGAATCAAAGGGTCATGCTCTTCACGCCTTTGTGAATCAAAAACTTGTAGGTAAGCATCTTCCCTTGAAGTTCTGTGGTAGCTCAAACCTGGCATTCATATAGCAGATGGTCTTTTTATTAATGAATATGGTATTTCTATTATGAATATGTTTTTTTTCCATTTTAATATGTGAGAAAGTGTCAGTGATAGTGTGAAGAGAATACGAAATTGAATATCCGGTATGTTTGTTTGAACATATCATTAGTTTAATTTGTGAAGGAAATTCCATCCTGATCTCATAAATAAATTTTGAACTCTCAATCAAAACAAGTATCAAGTGCCCCTAGTTCTTCAGGTTTTTTTGTTTTTGTTTTTTGTGCTAGATCATTATGTTGTTTACTTTGTTTATACTATATCAAACATGTCTTCTTCGTAGATTGATATATTGCCTGTTGATATTCAGTTAGTGCATCTGGAAATGGGTCTGATTCAACCTTTAAATTTAAACATCCTATTCCTCTCAAGCCTGGAAAAAATGAACTTGCCCTGCTAAGCATGACTGTTGGCCTCCAAGTGAGTTGTTTCCCTTCATTTGTAGCTGCTCTAGTCAGATTATTCTAATTGTTGTCTTCCAATTTTCAACCTCCCAATGAAGAAATCAGCATCTTGACCTAAAATATATGGCAACTGATTCTGTTAAGTATGGACACTTGGATCAAATTATGAAATTGATTTAATTGGATTGGAAACATGGTCATACTTTAATTGGAGGAAAATAATTATATCTTTGGACAAATGGATTAGTAACAATTGTTACCTTGAAATGTTTTACCCATCCTCTTGTTTCTTCTTGGATTTCTTAGAATGCAGGTCCATTTTTTGAATGGGTTGGAGCAGGACTGACTAGTGTTAAGATTGAGGGATTTACAAATGGTACAAAAGACTTATCTTCATACCCTTGGATGTATAAGGTGCTTTCTTAAACATTTCTCCAATAATTTGTTCATTCAGAATATTGCATGTAACTTCATTTGTATAGAGTTCTAGATATGGAGGCATTCAGGCATTATTTTGTTATAATCTTTTCTCGAGCCGAAGATGGTTTATTTTTTGGTCCAGTTTTGAGGGAGGGTGAGTGTACTTTGTTTGCTCACTCTCTTTTGTGGTTTCTTGTTAACATAAATCTCTTTTACCAATTAGAAAAGGATGAGTAGTAACACTGCTCGTCAGATCGGTTCATTTTGAATTCCTCGGAAATAGATATTGCAGTGCTTCTATTATTTTGATGAATTTTATCATATTTAATTTGGGTATTCAAATAGGGATAGATTCGAGGAAGTAAATGGTGTGATAGAGGGTCACACGATATTCTGTCTCTGCATATTTATGCGTTTGTCTTGCAATAAGTTTGTTTCTTTGAGTTCTCAGACTTGTTTCTTCCAAAGATTTCTTAGCAAAAAATTGTTTGTTTCTACATAACATAAAGTATCATATGGACTTCTTATTGCTTCTATTTATCTTAGATCGGACTGCAAGGGGAGCACCTCAGTATATATAAGCCAGATGGAATGGAAAAAGTAAAGTGGTCATTAACTGATGTACCGCCAAAGAACCAGCCGCTAACATGGTACAAGGTAAACTGACTGGGGAAAACCATTCTGTTTCAGAAGCATTCTTAGGCCTTTTGATGTTTTAGCCTCCTAAAAAAACCTGAAAATGGGAAATAAATAAAGATTACTCTATATTTCAGGTTATTGTGGACCCTCCAAGTGGCAACGAACCGGTGGGGCTGGATATGGTTCACATGGGCAAAGGTCTAGCATGGTTAAATGGTGAACAAATTGGAAGATATTGGCCTAGGAAAAGCTCTATCCACGAAACTTGTGTTAAAGAATGTGACTACAGAGGCAAATTTATGCCAAACAAATGCTTGACAGGTTGTGGTGAACCAACACAAAGATGGTACGATAAAAATATATTTTCTTTGTATCTGATCATATACCTTCTACTGAAATAAGCAAAACAATTCAAATTTATGAAATCTTGTTATGTTTCTGGTTGTCCTTGGATTAGCACGCTATATTATCTTCCTATTCTTACCCAGAAACCTATTTGTAAGGAGAAAAAATCTTGACTTTTGAAAAGGGAGGCGTCTATTTTTAATCAGGTACCACATTCCACGATCGTGGTTCAAGCCATCTGAAAATGTCTTGGTCATTTTTGAGGAACAAGGGGGAGATCCAACGAAAATAAGACTTTCAAGACGCAAAGTATCGGGAATATGTTCACTTGTGGCTGAGGATTATCCCCCAATGGAGGTTGAATCTTGGTCTGAAATAGAGAATGGGAAAAACCAAAATGGGCCAATGGTCAAGTTGAAATGTCCGGAAAATAAAGCTATAACCACCATCAAATTTGCAAGCTTTGGCACTCCTACCGGAACTTGTGGCTCCTACGTCAGAGGCGACTGCCACGATCCCAACTCTTTCTTGGTTCTTGAAAAGGTAAGAATTGGATTGCTGTTAGGCTTGGCTTTAGCTTCACAACTATATCTATATTAGCTGAGATAAATATAGCATTTGTTAATATCTGCCATTTACATTAGATGTCTGAAAATTGGAACCGTAGGTCGTCTGGTTTTTGTTATTTTACTTGAGTTTTAAAAATAGAATATCAAGAACAGCTGGTACCAATGCATCCATATGTATTTTTCAGAGGAGAAAAATGACAGTTTTCACGATGCACTTGCAATGTGCTGTTTAAAGTTGTTTTTTGCTTTCAGAAAACATGGTAATGCTCAGATTTTTCTCAGATTTCATGAACAGTTAATGAAAGAAACTGGCGAGCACGGCCTAAACGTTTATTCAGCCAGACTGTAGAATGAACATTTTATAGCTCTCGCATTCTTAGTGTTACATTGTAATTATGTCTCACAAATTTGTGCAGATGTGTCTGAACAAGAACGACTGTGCCGTTGAACTATCAGGAGAGAATTTCAACATGGGGCTGTGTCCAAATTCAAGAAAGAAACTAGCCGTGGAAGCAGACTGCAGCTGACTTTTACTGTCCCGGGAAATTGAATTTTAGAGAGTGAAATGCCTGCCGTTGCCTGAACCCATTATGCAAAGAGAAGTATTAATGCATGTAAAATGAAGAAAGCCCTTTCTGTATCTTATAATGCTTTTCATTTGACTGACTTATATTAGCAGATGGTAGCAGCAAAGTTTGCTCTGCGTCTGTGCGGGTGTTTGGAGTGTAAAACTGAGAGAACTGATACACATAAACTGGATGATACACATAAACTGGATGAGAGAACTGATACACAAACTGGATGAAAAATTATTATGAAACGTTTGATGGTTGAAGAACAGTAACTAAAGCATTTGGTGATTCTATTGCTGTGTTGTTTGTGTTTCTTTTAGGTATTCGATCACTCTATTACTCCAAATGTATATGTAAGAGATCAAATGCAGGAGAGAAAATTCTACCCGGTCTTCTGTAAATTCAACAAACAATCATGTTTTAGTTGCATATATCTATTATCTACACTAGTTTATCATTGACAGCTCTCAAATAGTCTCATCACTGCCGTCCATTCTACCGTTTATACAATAGTTATAATTTGCACGCACATGTTTTGATTTAGGGTAAAGTATAACCTTTAATCCTAAGTTTTGGAGGTCTATTCAATTTAAACTAAATTTTTTTGAACAAATAAATCTCAAACTTTGAAATTTGTTTAATTTAAACTTTGATTTTTTATAAAAAACAAAATCAATTTCCAATTTGCATTGCAAAAAAAAATCAACCACTGCCTAGTTTTTATTTGATCGATCAGAACTAATATTATAATTTATATATTTTTTAATTTTAATTGTAAAAATTACAAAAAAATAAACCAAATTTAGCCCAAACCGAGGCGAATCGACTAAAACCAATCTCGAGTCTAGACGGAAAAATCTAAAATCAATACTAAACGAGACCAAACCTAGCAAAACTAAAAAAATTGGTTAGAGATTTTTTTGTTCAAGATTTATTTTTGTTCGAAAAAAAAGTTCAAGGTTTAAGTTAAATGGTTCTCAAAGTTTAAAGTTCATTTCGTTCATTCATAGTTTGAGTTTTTTAACAGATCCCAAAGTTTAGACTTTAATTTGCACTTTACTCTTAAATTTTTATGCAACTAGCCAACCAATAATAGTTTATCTCCACGCTCCATTGCACATGTATGTCAAAAATGATGCTATATCATTTACTTAGCATTTTCCTCACATAACTAGATCATACTCGTCCGTCAGCCTAACATAAAAGATGTGTATCTAAACAAAGCATAAAATGATTGTCCATTATTAGTATGCAATAATGATGAAAGTATATTGTAAAAACTGGTATTTTTAAGTAACTAAATTCCACGTATTAATTTGTCGTGTTGTTAATAGTCAACGGATTACGGGTTGACTCGTTTTGTCATGTTATGGCCACATGAGATTTTTGGTAAATTGGTCAAGTTCGGGTAATTTGGAATTTACCTTGAAAAATAGTAAAAAAACTGCTCAAAGTTGTGAAAGGTTAAATGAGAGGTAAATAAATATTTTGGATTAAAGTGCAAATAAAGAAACATTTTATAAAAATAGGGGAAACCCTATTTTCCTTCACTTGAGCGCTGCAGCAAGGAGAATAGAGGGGATAGGCGAGTGAATCCTTGTTGTGCAAACTCCGCGTTCTAGGGCCAATACCGTGTTCTCTGCACTTTGTGTGTCAACGTTTGTGAATACAATTCAAACGTTAGTCGTCATAAACTCTTTGTTTCAAGGTTTTAAAGTTAAGGTTTGATTGGATTTGGATTTGAGCTTGAAAACTCGAATTTGTGGTTTGTTTCTAGTTTATTTAAGTGTAGTTGAAATTTATTTGTCATTTGGAAGTGAGAAACGGCGAGGGAAGATGATTTTTGTGACTTCCCGTCGTCGAAAATCACCCAAGTGTTGACCTCTGTGGGTGGTCGGTCTACACTTCCAACCTTGCCTAGAAATAGAGAGTTGCAAGTGTCGACACTTCAGTTTTTATTTTGTGAAAGGTGTTGACATCTCAAAAGGAATTGTCAACCGCTAATGCAATTTTGCTAAAACTTGAAAGGTATAAAGTGTTGACCGCTTGAAGGAAGTGTCGACCACTAGGCCAAAACCGAGAGTCCCAAGTGTTGTTGGGAAAATAAAGTCTAAGGGAGTTCACAACCTTTTATAGTATTCTGGATTGAGTTCCTAGTCCCGGTTTAGGACTCATCATTGTGTCTTCTCTTAGTGTTAAGTGGGATAATCATAATGTTGGTTTTGTTTTAAGCTCATATGACTTTGAGGATTTCGAGTCGGTTGCTGAAATCGCACCTCCAGTTGGAAGAAGAAGCGCTTGGTGAACAAGTAGAGATTTTATATTATTTGCATTGCATTGCATAGTTTTTATGAAAATCATATTTGGTGAGCAATCACTCATAAAACCCTAACAAGGCCTGGTTGTCAGTACATCAGTATTTATACGTGTATATATGTACGTATGATTTACGTGTTTACAATTGATGTATGGTTTTTATATTGTTGTGATGAGGGATTGATCTTCGTGATACTTTGGATGGTCTCGGTGTCAAAATATTATGAGGACATCCTAGTACATCTATATCACCCGGTTTCATTGAGCCAACTTATTTTGTCAACTAGTAGTGAATGTTTTATAGATGAAATTGGGGAAAATGAGTGATTAGGCTAATGAGTGACTAGGCGAGGACATAATGGTAAATTGAGATAAAAGTGAATAACCTATTTAAGGGAAGGGGTTCTGCGTTTAATGCACAGTAGCCGCCACCCTATTACCATTTCCCTTCGTTGATTTTCAACTCAGCTCAGCAGACTTCATTTCGACATTTTCCTCTCTGATTTTCTCCATTCTAGGTGAGTTTTGTTTCATTTTACTTGTTGTTTTAGTGATTAGATAACAGAGAGATTGTAGGGGAGTGTTCGTGAATGCTGTGAGTGAGAGTTAGTTTCGGGTTTTGGGGAGAACCAGGAATGCTCGACGAACAGGACTTCCAGCTAGTTTCCCTAAGATTTCTAAATAGTTTAGAATGAAGTTTAGTAATGCGGTGCTCTGTTTACGATTATAGGTGAGCAGACTTCCGAAGTAGCTAACAACCAGACAATCTCCAAGAGACCAGGTAAGTGAAGTATGCTTGTGCCTTCGGGCCTACATCACAAAACAGTAGGATTATGTTTGTTTGAATGTGTTTGTATGTCATGCATCATATTTTGAAAGTATGCGAAAATGAATTTACATGAAATGACATGGTAAGGAATGAACAGACTGTAACAGATAAACTATTAAGGGAACTAATCCGCCCCTTAACTTATGAAAGGATTTATACTTTGGGAGAAGTGATCCAACTCCCAATTTCACAGGGGGATCTGAACAGTTGTTAAGGAAACTAATCCGCCCCTTAATCGAGAGATAGGATGTATGACTTTGGGAGAAATGATCTAATTCCCAATTTCACAGGGAGATCAGATCAGAAACGAATGCATATGCAACTGAGATGAGAAAGTAGAAACTGCATGTTTAGGAATTTATGTTTCAGCATTCCATTTCATTACTGCTTTACTTACTTAGTATTAGGCTAATAGATGAGTTTTGTGATGTAGGTGAAGAAGTGACAACAGGTGTGTTCTCTAAGTTTGCTGAGAACTAGGCAGGTTGGTTGGTGCATTCATGCATCGATCTGGCAACTGATGGGGCGGTTTAACTGGTGGCAGTAGATGAGAAGGTTCGGTGAACCATGATTCAATTTAAGTATGTTGAGAGTTTTTATGACAGTAGTAGTTTTGATGTTTTGAATACAATTTGAGACTTTTCTGATAATGATACTATGTTGGTTTTAATAGTGATTTTTACCAAATTTTGGAGTAATACACGGATTTAAGTAGTTTTGAACGGTTTTTAGTAAAATGCTCAAGTTCTTTTAGTAGTCAGAGTTTTCTTTGTTTAGAGTGAAATTGTTGCTATGCTGTCTTTGTTGAGTGTTTTTGATCTATCGGTAGATGATGTCTATCAGCAGATGTTGAGTATTTTTGATCTATCGGTAGATAATGTCTATCGGTAGATAATGTCTATCGGGCAGATGTTGAGTATTTTTGGTCTATCGGTGGATTTAGTCCATTGGTAGAAGTCGAGAGTTTTGTCTATCGGTGGATTTAGTCCATCGGTAGAAGTCGAGAGTTTTGTCTATCGGTGGATGTAGTCTATTGGTGGATGTGAGTATTAGAATTTGTCGTTTTGTGACCGTGTGATGTCGAATATTATATCTATCGGAAGATGTGGAAGTTGCGATCGTAGATGTGAATTGAGGATTTTTGTCATCTAGTGATCGGAAGACGCAGCTTGTTCTATCGGTAGATGTGAGTTGATAATGTTTGTCATTTGTGAGCAGTAGAAGTAAATAGGAGATTTGTCGTTTTTTGAGCGGTGAATGCGAGTGTAAAACGTTGTCGTTCTGTGAGTGGAAGATGTAATTTGTACGGCTTGTACCGCCGAGACTCTTTTGTCTTTATATTTACCGCTGGAACTATTCAGCGGTAGATGTGTTCTGTTTTCTTTTCTTTTTCAACCAACTGTCTTCAATATTTTAACTATTTAATAAATGTTGTTCATACAAATGTTTAATGTTTTAAGGGTTAAGTCTTGATCGTTGAATGAAATTTTAAAATTTTCTCAGAAAGTCATAGTTTGGTTTAGTATTATGTGTGGCAAACCGGGTTCAGATAACTCGGGGCATTACAACATCTCCTGCTACGTGAAGGTTGTCATATTTGCACGTTACGAAATGAGTAATAGGGCGGTGATGACATGCTCATTGGATTTCAAATCCCTAAACCTGGTCATGGTATATTTGTTGATTATCGTTTATACGGGTTACTTTGTAGATGATCATTGCTCACTGACAACTTGAGTAATGGGGCAGAATCTTCAGATCACGCGTTGCTTATTTCTCTTTCTGACTCATGAGGTGCTGCTAAACTTCAGTTGCCGGATTTTCTATGTTCATGTGACGAATGAGTCCTTGAGTGACCCTATTTTTGCACTACTGAATTTTTATAAGTTAAGTACGATGATGGCACATTTTCATATAGTCATCTATGTATGCAATAATTTTTCACTTAATGTCTCATCAGTAGGGGTGGGAATCCGTTCAGTTTGAACTCAGTAACTGAACCAAACCGAACAATTTGGTTAAGTTTAGTTTGGTTGTGAGGAGGGAATAGCCAAATTTAGAAGCGAAACGAATAGAATTGAAAGATTCGGTTCGATTATCGGTTCTAATGAAGAAAAACCGACTAAAACCAAACTGAATAGAACCGAGGTTAACCTAAACTACATGGTTTATTTTTAATTTTTTAGGAACAAAAACCAAACCCATTATTGGCACATTAACTGTGATGACCCGAATGGACACGTATGAGAAGGAACCACCCAGTGCTCCGCGAATCCTGAGCGGGACTTGGGCCGGAGGGTGACGTGCTGGGTTAAAACTCTGCGGATCCCGGGTTGGACTTGGGCCGGAGGGTTCGGTCGTAAAAAGGGGGGTCGTCACAATCCCACGTCGCTTGAGGAAGTATGTGGAAATAAAACATATGTAAAGAGACCCTCCTAATATAGCAAGACGCGTTTTGGAGCACAATTGACAACGGATCCCATAAGAACTCCGAAGTTAAAAGTGCTTCGGCAAGAGAAATTCCAGGTTGGGTGACCTTCCGGGAAGTTCTCGCCAAACAAAGTCGTGAGGGGAGGATATTGGGCTGCGACCCAATCCCCAGAGCGGACAATATCTTGCTGGGATAGGGGTCGTTACAAATGGTATCAAAGCCTGTACCCAACCGAAAATGTGGCCAACGAGGACGTTGGGCCCCTGAGGGGGGGTGATTGTGATGACCCGAATGGACACGTATGAGAAGGAACCACCCAGTGCTCCGTGAATCCTGAGTGGGACTTGGGCCGGAGGGTGACGTGCTGGGTTAAAACTCCGCGGATCCCGTGTTGGACTTGGGCCGGAGGGTTCGGTCATAGAAAGGGGGGTCGTCACAATTCCACGTCGCTTGGGGAAGTATGTGGAAATGAAATATATGTAAAGAGACCCTCCCAATATAGCAAGACGCGTTTTGGAGCACAATTGACAACGGATCCCATAAGAACTCCGAAGTTAAAAGTGCTTCGGCAAGAGCAATTCCAGGTTGGGTGACCTTCCGGGAAGTTCTCGCCAAACAAAGCCGTGAGGGGAGGATATAGGGCTGCGACCCAATCCCCAGAGCGGACAATATCTTGTTGGGATAAGGGGTCGTTACATTAACCCAACCCTAAATTCGTCTGTCAAACATGTTAACTTAAAGTGTTTTAAGATTAATATAATTTTGATGATGATTGTTTTTAAGTGAGATTGTTTTATATTTAAGTTATTTTTGGGTAATGATTATTGTTATGATTATTGATAATAAGTAAAGGAAATTATTATATCGTTGCTTCTTATTGAAAATACCCTTTAAGAGGGGTATTTAATCATACTAAAGTGTGTGTTCAAGAATTTGTAGTCTTCAATAAAACTTTAAAACTTGAAGTTAAATGAATATAAAAAATGCCTTCAAAGTGTTGACCGAAGTGAGAGAGTATTGACCGCTTAGCATCTTTACGAAATTCCAGAGAGTTTCGAGTGTCGACTAACAAATGATAGTGTCGACCGCATAACCAAATGAAATAATTCCAGAGAGTTTCAAGCGTCGACCGGACATCCTCACCTATTTGATGGGGGTAGCGACTTGGGAGCTTGAGTCCGAGATGCTGCAGAGGTATCCCCACCTATTTTATGGTTTCTATTGACGTGTTACTAAATTTCGGCGACAAAATTCTTTTAAAGGGGGAATGATGTAAAAATTGGGGGACTCCATAAATGGTATCAGAGTCAATTTCCAACTGAAAGTGTGGCTGACAGGGACATCGGACCCCCAAGGGGGGAGCTTGTGGCTGTCCGCCCTGTGAAGTCAAGGACGACCCAAGATTATGTTGATTGTGAAGACCCAGCCCATACTAGTGGGGATACACAATCTCACATCGCTTGGGAGAGTGAAAATTGAGCTGTTTATAAGTAGAGTTCCCCTCCTTACTTAGTGCAATACGTTTTGGGCTAACCCCAAGAATAAATCCGTACGGGCTCCGGTTCAAAGCGGATAATATTGTAATGGGAGCACCGTTTATTATTATCATTCATACCAACATGTGCTAATGTTTATGTTGATATGAACATCTATCATATTAACATGTTTTGATGTTAAGCTCAATACGAAAGTACAACATGCATGACAGTTACCACATACTTAGGGTAAGATTGATTCGGGCTGAACTATGTAAATCGAACCAAACCTAACCAATGATCTAAGTCTAGTTTAATCGATTTCAATTTTTGAGAAATCGAATGTAGAACCAAACCGAGTAAAACCAAAATTCTCAGTTCAATTCTTGATTCCTCTTTTCAAAAATTGATCATGACCAAACCAAACCAATATTAAATATTTATACATATTTGTTTTTACTTTAAATTAAAATATACAAAAAACTTAACTAAACCAATCAAAATTGACCCAAACTAAGGACAAATTTAACCAACCCTAAATCGAGTCTAGCAAAAAATATATGAAACCAAAACTGAACTGAGCGAAAGTGATAAAATCGATTCAATTTTGGTTCGATTATGAAACATGACCGATTTGGGTTCAGTTTCCAATTAGTGGCAAAACTAAACCGAATCGGTCACACCACCACACAACTTTAGATTTCATGGTCCTATCGTGTGGCTCTAGTTGTTGATTACCTCATGAGAATTTACAGAGTTATCGGTCGATCTTGATATAAACTATGACTAACCACAATCCCATAATGAGAGACATCACTAGGTTCTTATGGTATGATGAACATCTTTCAGCAACATAGCTCACAATCAACTTGAGTAACGATGCCAGCAGATATGCATCACCCTAATACGTAGGTTACTTACACATTGGGAACTAGGGTCAACCATCATGAGTCTACTAGTATACTAGGAAACTACACTCGACCTACATGTTATTCAAATTATCATCCATTCACTTACCATGCAACTGTGAATGCATGAACATACACTGTGTCAAGTATATACACAATTCATTGGTGCAATGTATCATGATAGATTATTTTAATACCTTTTGTTAAGTAACATGATGCATGTATCAATACTTAGTCATCCCATTTATATGTGATTTGAACATTCATAGCTAGACGCGCATAATGTCTACCTATTATTCTGTTTTGTCATACAAAATAATTTAAGTATTCCAAACTTTAAACCATTTTTGTGTCACAAAGCCCAGTCACGCCTTGGTATTAACTCACGAGTTCTGCCTAAGTGCTACAATCCTAAACGTTGAGGCTCTTAATTATACTTATGCATGCTAATATTGTATGTAATATGAATCGTGTAACTTTTGTTGTTTAGTAATGTATAATTTGTGTTCATACCTTCGTTTATATGCTCTCTAATTGTGTCTAAAATTTGACAAAAAATTGGTACGAAAATCATTGAGCATTGTAGCCTTTTTTTTGGCGTTGTAGCCCTTAAATAATAAATTTGTATTCCAACTTTGCACACTAGAGCACTCTTCAAGAGTGTTATAGTTCTTAGACACTTTAGATCTTGATCGTTGTAGCGCCTGCCAGGGTGAAAATTGGGGTTTTTTGTGATGACCCGAATGGACACGTATGAGGAGGAACCACCTAGTGCTCCACGAATCCCGAGTGAGATTTGGGCCGGAGGGTAACGTGCTGGGTTAAAACTCCGTGGATCCCGAATTGGACTTGGGCCGGAGGGTTCGATCGTAGAAAGGGGGTCGTCACAATCCCACATCGCTTGGGGAAGTATGTGAAAATGAAACATATGTAAGGAAACCCTCCCAAGATAGTAAGACGCTTTTTGGAGCACAATTGGCAACGGATTGTAACGACCCTAACACTGTACCCTTAACTTCCCCGTATTTTATATATATATATATATATATATCCCTATAAACTTTAAGTTTATTGTTAAAGTGGAAAACCATTCGAAAATCCTTTAATAAAACGTATTTAAAGTAAAGAAAACTAAAGAAAACATTTAAATAAAACAATTAAAACAATAAAAGAAGAATCGGCCAAGCAGAACAGAGGGTAAAAAGGGCCCAAGTCCAAAATTTTCCTCTGCCTAGCCACATCCCCGCTCACTCTGCCAGCCACAGCCACCCCTCTTTCTGCCAATCTGCCAAGCACATCCACCCCTCATTTCTGCCAAGCCACATCCACCGCTCATTGCTGCTTAGCCACATCCACCACTCATTTCTGCCAAGCCACATCCACCGCTCATGTAATACCCGGCTTGTACGGGTTTTTGGATATATTATATTATATTATTATTTCATTATCTAATGGCATTTTTCGTAAATATATCAAATCAAATCAGTTTCACAAACGGAAAGCGTCATTATGATCCTAACGATTAATAGGAATTTTAGGGAAATTATGGAAATTTTCGGAGTTTAGATGCTATATTCCGAGTAAATACATTTCTCGTAATGTAAAGGACGTTTTCGTAAAAATAGTAAATGAGGTCCAAATTGCGAACGGACAGTTTTGAATAAACCCTATTAACGAGTTGGACTTATTGGTGAAGTAGGGAAGTTTAGAGAAACCGAATAGCTAGACGATTGATGAATCGAAGGACGAAACCAATATAAAAAATCAATAAGGGCAGAATAGTAATTTGCAATTTTATATTATAAATCTAACCTAAAAACATTTCTCCCTCACTTCTCTCTTCTTCTCTGGAAATCACGATCGCCAGAGAGCTTCTCCTCTCACGGCCGCGGCGACTTCTCACCATCCCGACCTCCGTTTCTCCTCTGTTCTTCACGATTTCTCCTCCTCTCGCTATCCTAGGTATGTATCTACGTTCTTAGAGCTTTTATTTCGACGTTTACGGCGTTTTAGGTAATTAGGGTTTCGATCGATTTTCGTTAAAAAATGAGATTTAGGGTTCATAATTAATAGGTTAGCCATGATTAAGTATATATTGGACGTATTTGACGTTATTGGACGAAGTTAAATCAAATCGTAAAAAGGTTAAAAAATTAGGAATTCTTGGAAAAGTTCGTTAATTGTAATTTCGAACCATCGAGCATGAATTAGTCGTTTAAGTATCTCGATTTGATGAGCTAGAAGTTTTAAGGAATTCCTTAGTTAAGGTTTCGTTGAAGTTGGACGTTTAGAAGTTTAAATTGTTTTAACGATAAGTGCTTCAAATTGCTTAGGTGAACGACTCTCTTGGACGAAGCTCGAGAATCTGTGCGCTCAAGGTAAGTTCTCGTGACTTACTTGGCCGATTGGCCTACATCGTAATTCGATGTCGCGTCGAGGATCTAAATGGATTGTTTGTTTTAAATTGTTTTGATGGGTAGTTAGGTTTAGTCTTTTACAGGTTATAGGTTATGCTTTTGTAGTCTTTGATGGTATATATGTTGATTGTTTACTTTACGTTTATATTGAACTGTTCATGCATCATGGTTTTAAAAACGACATGAAAATGGATTTATGCACGGATTTCATGAAAAGAACATGCATCGTAAATGCAAGTAAAGTATCACAGTAAACAACCATGGCATGGGGTTATCGGGGATGAGGTTCAGACCTGGCGTTCTGTGGTGAGCGGGTTTCCCTCCCTTCAGATGGTGTGGGCTGTCTAACCGCTGGACGTGCCCTATCTATCTGTCGAGCGTTTCCGATAACCATAGACTGACACGTACTGATATATGAACTGACATGGATTGTTTTCATAGCATTGAACATGCATGACCACGCATTTGCATTTACGTAGGACTTACTTAGATTTTTATCTCATAGCGTGTATTATGGTGTAGGTGACGTCTTAGGTGACATCAAGCCAGGTGAGGATGAGATCCCTCCACCTGAGACATGACTCGGTTGATGGATGATGCTTGCGGTAGTGTGCTGTACAGTCGATGCCTTACCGACCCGTGGGGGATGTATGTATAGATTTTGAGGGTACTGGGTTATTTGAGGAAATATGTATAATGTTAGAACATATTAGGATGTTTGGAATCTGATATTAGATAGGTTTAATGTTTTTAAACGTTTTTGGAACTGTTTTATAATTGTTTGGAAAAATCTATTTTGGAACTGCGTGGTAAATTGAAAACAGGAAGGATTGTCGATTTTTACTAAAACATATCCACGCGGTTTGTTTTTACGAAAGTATTGTGTGAGTTTAGGGTAGTTTAACCGAGAGGGAATGAATGAAAATTGGAATGATGGATCGCTTGAATTGTAGGAAAATGCATGTTGGATTGCTCTCTGGAATCTCGGATTCCAGAGAGAAATAAGGAACTGGTCGCTGCAAGTGTAGCGACTGTCGCTGCAGGTCGCTGCAAAGTGCAGCGACTGGTCGCTGCAAAGTGCAGCGACTGGTCGCTGCAAAGTGCAGCGACTGGTCGCTGCAAAGTGCAGCGACTGGTCGCTGCAAAGTGCAGCGACTGGTCGCTGCAAAGTGCAGCGACTGGTCGCTGCAAAGTGCAGCGACTGGTCGCTGCAAAGTGCAGCGACTGGTCGCTGCAAAGTGCAGCGACTGGTCGCTGCAAAGTGCAGCGACTGGTCGCTGCAAAGTGCAGCGACTGGTCGCTGCAAAGTGCAGCGACTGGTCGCTGCAAAGTGCAGCGACTGGTCGCTGCAAAGTGCAGCGACTGGTCGCTGCAAAGTGCAGCGACTGGTCGCTGCAAAGTGCAGCGACTGGTCGCTGCAAAGTGCAGCGACTGGTCGCTGCAAAGTGCAGCGACTGGTCGCTGCAAAGTGCAGCGACTGGTCGCTGCAAAGTGCAGCGACTGGTCGCTGCAAAGTGCAGCGACTGGTCGCTGCAAAGTGCAGCGACTGGTCGCTGCAAAGTGCAGCGACTGGTCGCTGCAAAGTGCAGCGACTGGTCGCTGCAAAGTGCAGCGACTGGTCGCTGCAAAGTGCAGCGACTGGTCGCTGCAAAGTGCAGCGACTGGTCGCTGCAAAGTGCAGCGACTGGTCGCTGCAAAGTGCAGCGACTGGTCGCTGCAAAGTGCAGCGACTGGTCGCTGCAAAGTGCAGCGACTGGTCGCTGCAAAGTGCAGCGACTGGTCGCTGCAAAGTGCAGCGACTGGTCGCTGCAAAGTGCAGCGACTGGTCGCTGCAAAGTGCAGCGACTGGTCGCTGCAAAGTGCAGCGACTGGTCGCTGCAAAGTGCAGCGACTGGTCGCTGCAAAGTGCAGCGACTGGTCGCTGCAAAGTGCAGCGACTGGTCGCTGCAAAGTGCAGCGACTGGTCGCTGCAAAGTGCAGCGACTGGTCGCTGCAAAGTGCAGCGACTGGTCGCTGCAAAGTGCAGCGACTGGTCGCTGCAAGCAGAGTGCAGCGACTGGTCGCTGCAAAGTGCAGCGACTGGTCGCTGCACAATGCAGCGCCCAGTCGCTGCACAATGCAGCGATCGGGCGCTGCATTGTGCAGCGCCTGTTTTTTCGGTTTTGCCCCTCTGCAATTTGTTTAATGTTTTAAATAGTTTTAATTGTTTATAGTTTTAAATTAAATGTTTAAAATTGTTTTAAAAGTTTTATTTAGTTTGATTTCAAAAATGTTTTCCGCATAAACGCTAAGTATAAAAGAAAATGAAAAATTTATACGGGTAAAAATGGGTACAGTATTAGGGGTGTTACAATTATGGTATCAGAGACCCCGGGTTTTAAAATCGGTTCTGTAGACTGCTCGACTGCACAGCCACTACGCGGACATCCTTCATCAACTGTAAGTCTGTTTATAGCTTTATCTGATTTTGTTTCTTAGGATTATCTGTTTAATTTGTTTTAGGCTTTATACACTATGACTCGAGGACGAGATCCTAGAGATGACGCGATGGATCGACTTACGGAGTTGTTAGGTCGCCAATCTCAGCATATGGACCGGCAAGCGTAACAAATTACAGAATTAGTGAATCGAGAGAACCACCGTGAGAATCAGAGAGCTCAGGAGCTGGTAGTTCCCAGTAATCAGGGTATGCAGAGGTTTCAAAGCCTACGGCCTCCAGTATTCGAGGGCCAGTCATCGGATCCGACGCGTGCCGAGGAATGGATCCGAGTTATGGAGGACATGTTAGCTTACGCCGAGGTAGGGAACGGGAGCAAGGTGGCATATGCTACCTTTCATTTAGCGATGGATGCCCGTTTCTGGTGGGATTCGATCAGGGTGACGACGGACGTATCTGTTATGACTTGGGATCGGTTCAAGTTTCTATTCTTCGATAAGTATTTCAGCCGCACGGTGAGGGTGGCCAAGAGGAACGAGTTTATGTAGCTGAAGCAGACTGGTTCAGTTGCTGATTATATTCGGAGGTTTGAGGCATTATCCAGATTTGCACCTCGTCTTGTTAGCGATAATGAGGAGAAGGTGCACCAGTTTATAGAGGGACTTAATCCGGAGATCCGGATGCACGTGGTTGTCTCAGGTATTATTGATGTACCCTTTTCTGACATCACAGCTAGAGCTCTGGATATCGAGGCTGCCAGAGCCACTTGTGTCAGACCGAGGGAGCCAGCGAAGGGCTTCTTCCGAGAGATCCGACCTCAGTCGCAGAACCGAGGTGGGCAGCCTAGAGCGCAGCCCCAGCAGCAGCCGAGGGGTGTGAAGAGACCTCTTGAGGGAGGTAATGATCGGGGGAAAGGCAAGCAAGTTCAAGGGGCAGCTCCGAAACCTGTTTGTCCTATATGCCAGAAGGAACACTACGGTGCGTGCCGATTGGGCACGAACAGTTGTTACCGATGTGGGGAGGTCGGCCACTTTGCTCAGAGCTGTCCGAGGGCAGATACCGATCAGAGGAGAGTTGTGCCGAGGATCTTCGCACTTATTGAGCCTGGAGATGTTGATAACGAGGATAAGCCAGCCGTGATAGCAGGTACTATATTGGTTACTGGTGTTCCTGTATTTTCTTTACTAGACACGGGGGCTACACATTCTTTTATTTCCACCACTTGTGTGTCGAGATTGAGGCTTGCGCCTGAGTTAGCAGAATGCGAGTATAGCGTGATGCTACCTTCAGGAGAGCGTATGCAGTCAGGTCGTATTGTCCAGGGCAATATTATCTCGATTGGGGATCGCACCCTCTATGCCCGCCTTATTGTTATGGGCATCGAGCACTATGATATTATCTTAGGGATGGACTGGCTGTCACAGCATTTCGCCACCATCGACTGTCGATCCGGGATTGTCACCTTTCGACCTCCGGGTAAAGCTGAGTTTTCTTATCAGGCGATGAGCAGATTGAGTAGCTCTCCTATCTCTTATTCCATGATGGTCAACGAGCAGTTCAAAGGTGCGTGCTCTATATATTTGGCCTCTGTCTTTGATTGTCAGTTGCTCAGCGGATTGAAGCCGAGCGATATTCCTATAGTCAGAGAGTTTTCTGGCATCTTTCTTGATGATCTTCCCGGATTACCACCGGACCGGGAGATTGAGTTCACTATTGACGTATATCCTAATTCCGCACCGAGGTTTAAGAACCCATATCGGTTGGCACCAGCCGAGTTGAGAGAGTTGAGGACTCAGCTTGATGAGTTATTAGAGAAAGGTTTCATTCGACCCAGTGTTTCACCCTGGGGTGCGCCTGTTCTATTCGTCAAGAAGAAAGACGGGACCCTCAGGATGTGCATTGATTACAGAGAGTTGAACAAATTGACGGTGAAGAATAAGTATCCATTGCCGCGGATTGATGACTTATTTGATCAGCTACAGGGTGCCCGAGTATTTTCCAGGATCGACCTGCGCTCGGGTTATTATCAGCTGAAAGTCCGGAGAGATGATATTCAGAAGACAGCATTCCGAACGAGGTATGAGCATTATGAGTTCCTTGTCATGTCTTTCGGACTTACTAATGCCCCTGCAGCGTTTATGGACCTGATGAACCGTGTCTTCAAGGAGTATCTGGATAAGTTCGTGGTGGTTTTCATCGATGACATATTGATTTACTCTAAGACGAAGGAAGAACACGAGGAGCATCTGAGGATTGTTCTGAGGACCCTATGTCAGCACCAGCTGTATCCAAAGTTTTCGAAGTGCGAGTTCTGGCTTGACAGAGTGAGCTTCCTTGGCCATGTTATATCACAGGACGGAGTTTCTGTGGATCCGAGCAAGATTCAGGTGGTCAGAGATTGGCCACAGCCGAAGAACGTACGTGAGGTGCGTGGATTTCTCGGGTTGGCCGGTTATTATCGGAAGTTTATAGAGGGATTCTCGAGGATCGCACTTCCTCTTACACGATTGACTCGGAAGAACGAGAAATTTGTATGGTCGTCTGCTTGTGATGAAAGCTTTATGGAGTTAAAGCAGAGATTGACCACTGCCCTAGTACTGGCGCTACCTGATGAAGGTGTCAGATACAGTGTTTATTGTGATGCATCGGGAGTGGGACTCGGTTGTGTATTGATGCAGGAGGGTAGAGTTATTTCTTATGCTTCTCGGAAGTTGAAGCCGTACGAGCAGAATTACCCCATGCACGACCTTGAGTTAGCAGCTGTGGTCTTCGCACTAAAGATATGGAGGCATTATTTATATGGGCAGCAGTGCGAGATATTTTCCGACCACAAGAGCTTGAAGTACTTATTTACGCAGAAAGAGCTGAATATGCGACAGAGGCGATGGCTTGAGTTCGTCAATGATTACGATTTTGATATCAAGTACCACCCAGGAAAGGCGAACAAGGTAGCTGATGCATTGAGTAGAGTGCCTTCTGCGAGTCAGCCATCATTAGCAGCGATGTCAGCTACGCTGCGGTCTGAGATTCAGAGATTCGACGTGGAGATAGTGGCAGAGTTGTCCTATATGCTTGCCAACATTTCTCTCAGGCCAACTATTCTTGATCGTATACGCGAGGCTCAGCAGAGTGATACGGAGTGTATGGAGCTTCGATCGAGCATGACATTGGGAGACTCGTCAGATTTCCATTTATCAGAGGATGGTATTCTGAAGTTCAGGCATAGATGGTACGTGCCTAGTGACGAGGATCTAAAGAAGGAGATATTGGCCGAGGCACATTCTTCGGCATATTCTGTACACCCGGGGAGTACCAAGATGTACCGGGATTTGAAACAGCACTTCTGGTGGCCGAACATGAAGAGGGAAGTTGCCAAGTACGTTGAGACCTGCCTAGTATGTCAGCAGGTAAAGGCTAAGCACCAGAGACCCGCTGGAACACTGTTACCACTGCCGATTCCGGAGTGGAAGTGGGAGCAGATATCCATGGATTTCATTGTGGGGCTCCCGAGGACTACGAGAGGCCATGACGGCATTTGGGTTATTGTGGACCGATTGACAAAGTCGGCCCACTTCTTATCTGTGAAGATGGCATCGTCTATGGATCATCTCGCAGAGCTCTATGTGCAGGAGATTGTAAGACTGCATGGCGGGCCAGCTTCTATTGTCTCAGATCGAGATCCGAGATTTACCTCGAAGTTCTGGAAGAGTCTGCACAAGGCTATGGGGACTCAGCTTAATTTCAGCACCGCATTTCATCCTCAGACTGATGGACAGAAAGAGAGGACGAATCAGATTCTAGAGGATATGTTCAGAGCATGTGTGCTGGAGTTTCAGGGATCGTGGAGCAGGTATTTGCCACTGATCGAGTTCTCTTATAATAACAGCTTCCAGGCTACTATTGGCATGGCTCCATATGAGGCGCTGTATGGTCGAAAGTGTAGATCTCCGTTGTATTGGGACGAGGTTGGCGAGGCCAGCATCGTTGGTCCTGAGATTCTACAGCAGACGGCAGAGAAGATTGCCATCATTCGACAGCGTATAGAGGTAGCACAGAGCAGGCAGAAGAGCTATGCTGATACCAGACGGAGAGAGCTGGAGTTCGAGGAAGGCGATGAGGTCTACTTGAAAATTTCTCCGTTCAAAGGCGTAGCGAGATTTGGAAGGAGGGGTAAGTTGAACCCTCGTTATGTGGGGCCCTTTCCTATTCTGAAGAGGATCGGGAAGTTGGCGTACAGATTACAGCTTCCGGCTTCTATGGAGGGTATCCACGACGTGTTTCATGTATCTATGCTTCGGAAGTGCTTGCGCGACCCGTCGCATATCGTGGAGGCTACAGAGATCGAGGTACAGCCTACCTTGACTTACGAGGTGGGGTCGGTACGCATTTTGGAGTATTCCACCAAAGTCTTGCGCAACAAAGAGATTCCACTGGTCAAAGTTTTGTGGCGGAACCACGAGGTGGAAGAGGCTACGTCGGAACGACAGCAGGATATGATGACTAAGTATCTTGATTTGTTTGCATGATTTAATTTTGTGGACAAAATTCTAAATAAGGTGGGTGGAATGTAATACCCGGCTTGTACGAGTTTTTGGATATATTATATTATATTATTATTTCATTATCTAATGGCATTTTTCGTAAATATATCAAATCAAATCAGTTTCGCAAACGGAAAGCGTCATTATGATCCTAACGATTAATAGGAATTTTAGGAAAATTATGGAAATTTTCGGAGTTTAGATGCTATATTCCGAGTAAATACATTTCTCGTAATGTAAAGGACGTTTTCGTAAAAATAGTAAATGAGGTCCAAATTGCGAACGGACAGTTTTGAATAAACCCTATTAACGAGTTGGACTTATTGGTGAAGTAGGGAAGTTTAGAGAAACCGAATAGCTAGACGATTGATGAATCGAAGGACGAAACCAATATAAAAAATCAATAAGGGCAGAATAGTAATTTGCAATTTTATATTATAAATCTAACCTAAAAACATTTCTCCCTCACTTCTCTCTTCTTCTCTGGAAATCACGATCGCCAGAGAGCTTCTCCTCTCACGGCCACGGCGACTTCTCACCATCCCGACCTCCGTTTCTCCTCTGTTCTTCACGGTTTCTCCTCCTCTTGCTATCCTAGGTATGTATCTACGTTCTTAGAGCTTTTATTTCGACGTTTACGGCGTTTTAGGTAATTAGGGTTTCGATCGATTTTCGTTAAAAAATGAGATTTAGGGTTCATAATTAATAGGTTAGCCATGATTAAGTATATATTGGACGTATTTGACGTTATTGGACGAAGTTAAATCAAATCGTAAAAAGGTTAAAAAATTAGGAATTCTTGGAAAAGTTCGTTAATTGTAATTTCGAACCATCGAGCATGAATTAGTCGTTTAAGTATCTCGATTTGATGAGCTAGAAGTTTTAAGGAATTCCTTAGTTAAGGTTTCGTTGAAGTTGGACGTTTAGAAGTTTAAATTGTTTTAACGATAAGTGCTTCGAATTGCTTAGGTGAACGACTCTGTTGGACGAAGCTCGAGAATCTGTGCGCTCAAGGTAAGTTCTCGTGACTTACTTGGCCGATTGGCCTACACCGTAATTCGATGTCGCGTCGAGGATCTAAATGGATTGTTTGTTTTAAATTGTTTTGATGGGTAGTTAGGTTTAGTCTTTTACAGGTTATAGGTTATGCTTTTGTAGTCTTTGATGGTATATATGTTGATTGTTTACTTTACGTTTATATTGAACTGTTCATGCATCATGGTTTTAAAAACGACATGAAAATGGATTTATGCACGGATTTCATGAAAAGAACATCCATCGTAAAGGCAAGTAAAGTATCACAGTAAACAACCATGGCATGGGGTTATCGGGGATGAGGTTCAGACCTGGCGTTCTGTGGTGAGCGGGTTTCCCTCCCTTCAGATGGTGTGGGCTGTCTAACCGCTGGACGTGCCCTATCTATCTGTCGAGCGTTTCCGATAACCATAGACTGACACGTACTGATATATGAACTGACATGGACTGTTTTCATAGCATTGAGCATGCATGACCACGCATTTGCATTTACGTAGGACTTACTGAGATTTTTATCTCATAGCGTGTATTATGGTGTAGGTGACGTCTTAGGTGACATCGAGCCAGGTGAGGATGAGATCCCTCCACCTGAGACATGACTCGGTTGATGGATGATGCTTGCGGTAGTGTGCTGTACAGTTGATGCCTTACCGACCCGTGGGGGATGTATGTATAGATTTTGAGGGTACTGGGTTATTTTGAGGAAATATGTATAATGTTAGAACATATTAGGATGTTTGGAATCTGATATTAGATAGGTTTAATGTTTTTAAACGTTTTTGGAACTGTTTTATAATTGTTTGGAAAAATCTATTTTGGAACTGCGTGGTAAATTGAAAACAGGAAGGATTGTCGATTTTTAAACATATCCACGCGGTTTGTTTTTACGAAAGTATTGTGTGAGTTTAGGTAGTTTAACCGAGAGGGAATGAATGAAAATGGAATGAGGGATCGCTTGAATTGTAGGAAAATGCATGTTGGATTGCTCTCTGGAATCTCGGATTCCAGAGAGAAATAAAGGAAACTGGTCGCTGCAAGTGTAGCGACTGGTCGCTGCAAAGTGCAGCGCCCAGTCGCTGCACAATGCAGCGATCGGGCGCTGCATTGTGCAGCGCCTGTTTTTCCGGTTTTGCCCCTCTGCAATTTGTTTAATGTTTTAAATAGTTTTAATTGTTTATAGTTTTAAATTAAATGTTTAAAATTGTTTTAAAAGTTTTATTTAGTTTGATTTCAAAAATGTTTTCCGCATAAACGCTAAGTATAAAAGAAAATGAAAAATTTATACGGGTAAAAATGGGTACAGTATTAGGGGTGTTACAGCTCACTTCTGCCTAACAAATCTACCGATTGACTTTGACCAAGCAACATCCACCGGTGACGTCAACCGGATGACTTATTCATCCAGCATCCACCAATCCATAACACTCAACATCCACCGGTGATCACATCCACCGCTCAACACTTTTATCACTCACATCCACCGCTCAACAGTAACCTAACACATTTACCGATCCATAACACTCAACATCCACCGGTGAACAGTAACACTCAACATCCACTTGTAACATCAGCCGGATGACTTATTCACCCAGCATCCACCGATCCATAACACTCAACCGAAACTCATACCATTTCCCCTGTATTTACACCCCATTCACTCAGAACTTCCAAAAACATTAAAAATAACATTCTCCATTTTCAGAGACATCAAAATGAACATTATATACATATATGTTCACGAACTATCCATACCTAGCGGAAGCTATCAAAAATATCATCAAAACATAAATTTTCAACCTATCCAGATACCAAGCATCCTAACAAGAGTTTCTATACATTTCATCAAAATATCATCACCCAAAACATTTAACCTATGCTCCCACGAGTCAAGTGTGCATCTACTACGCCAACTGCTCCCCGAACATCCTCCCTCACGCTGCAGGCTCGTCTGAGAGAGGAAAATCTTCCTCACCTACACCACAAAGACACCTATGAGATAAAAATCTCAGTAAATTCTACGTAAATGCCAATGTATGATCATGTATGCTCAATGCTAAGAAAACCGTCCATGTCATTTCATATATCGGTACGTGTCAGTCTATGGTTATCGAAAATGCTTGACAGATGAATAGGGCACATCAAGCGGTTAGATAGCCCACACCATCTGAAGGGGGGAAATCCCGCTCACCATGGAACACCAGGTCTGAACCTCATCCCCGATAACCCTATGCCATGGTTGTTTACTGTGATACTTTACTTGCCTTTACATGCATGTTCTTTTCATGAAACCCATGCGTAAATTCATTTTCATGAAGTTTTGAAACCATGATGCATGAACAGTTCAATATGCACAATATAACATATATAATGTGAATACCATCAAAACCTCACAAATACCATTAAAACATCACAAGCACAGACTATAAAGTAATTAACCCTAAACTACCCAACCAAAGCAGTTAAACAGGCAAAGCACCAACATTCACCAACAATCCTCGAGGGACAAAGCTTGACACATGGTGTAGGCCAATCGGTCATAGTAAGTCACAAGAACTTACCTCAAGTCCTCAGCACACCAAGCACTACCCGTGAGCTTGTTCACCTAAGACAATTTATAACACATGGCATTAGAACCGAGTCTAACTCAATCGGATTCCGTTAATTCCACTTAACTATCCTCTATAATCATAAATGCCTTATTATCATTCAACATTGCAATAGTTAATGATTTATAGCTTCCATTGGCACTTTCTAACGAAATCCTATTTGAAAAACAACTCTAAAATCGAAGGCTAACAATCCAGATCATTAAAACCTTACCTAGGGTCTCGATTTAGTAATAAATCGTGAAGGAAATTGATCTATTGGAGGAGCCGTTGAATTGTGAAGAAGCGTAGGGATGGAGAGAATTTTCGTGGCTGTGAAAGTTAAAGGAGAGAAAGAGTGAAAATGAATGTGGTTTCTCGTAAGGGAGGGAAAAGGAAGGTGTTGCCTTTGCTAAGCTTCTCCCACAAGTTTTGACAGTTGTCACACTCTGTAACACCCGATTCTATCGAACCAGCTCTCTTTTATTATTAATGGTATACACTTTATTAGGCAATAATTAAAGTAGGGTTGTTGTATGACTAGTCAAGGGCATTAGAGTAAATTAAAAATTTTCAAAAGTGGATAACGTATTTAAGGAAAGAGGGTTGAGTTTAATGCACTGTAGCCGCCACCATTTCATACTTTTCCTCTTCTGGTTTTCAGCTCAAGCAGCCGACCTCTCTAGGCGATTTTCCTTGCCCGATTCTCCTTCAACCTAGGTAAGTTTTTCTCATTTCTCTTATTATATAGCGGTTAGATACCTGAGGGAGTACAATGTGAGGATTTTGAGGATGCTGAGATTGAGCGACGGTTTGGGTTTTAGTGATAAATGGGGATGCTCGGGTAGTAGAGTTTCTAACTCGATTCCTCGAACTTTTGTTTGATTCTTGGCAAAGTTTAGTGAAGGTTTGATTGATGTTCTGTTGTGAACCTAGGTGAGCAAATTTCCGAAATAACTAGCAATCAGACAATTTCCAGGAGCCAGGTAAGTGAAGTATGCTTGTGCCTTCGGGCCTACATCACAAGACATTAGGATTTTGTTTACTTGAATGTGTTAGTATGTCATGCATCATATTTTAAAAGTATACGAAAATGAATTTGAATGCATGTTGGCATGGTAAGGAATGAACATAATGAAACAGCTATGTAAATCAGATTTACTGTTAAGGGAAGTAATCTGCCCCTTAATGAGACAGTAGATATTTAGACTTTGGGAAACTTGATCCGCTTCCCATCGAATAGGGGGATCAAAAATAGCTATGTGAATCAGATTTACTGTTAAGGGAAGTAATCCGCCCCTTAATGAGTCAGTGGATATTTATACTTTGGGAGGAGTGATCCAACTTCCAATTTCACAGGGGGATCAGATCAGAACGATGCATATGCAACTGAGATAAGAAAGTAGAAACTGCATACTTAGGAATTTATGATTCAGCATTACATTACATTATTACTTTACGTACTTAGCATTAGGCTAATAGATGAGTTTTGTGATGTAGGTGAAGAAGCGACAGCAGGTGTGTTTACTGAGTTAGATGAGGACTAGACTGGTTGGAGGACTGCAACTTTGCAACAATCTGGCAGTTGATGGGGCGGTTTAACTGATGTCAGTTGGTGTGAAGGTTTAGTTGACCATGTTTCAATTTAAGTATGTTGAGTTTTCATGACAGTAGTGGTTTCAATGTTTTGAATACGTTTTGAGATTTTTCTGATAATAGCATTCTGTTGGGATTTAATGTTGGTATTCACTGGGTTTTTAGTAATGCAATTGTTTGAAATGTTTCTGAATGGTCTCAGTGAAGTGAGTAAATTCCTTTCTGTAGTTAGAGTTGTGTTGGCATACTAAGGAGAAGTTGAAATGTCGCTCTGTTCTCTATCGGTAGATGATGTCTATCGGCAGATGTTGAGTTGTTGTTCTGTTGTCCATCGGTGGATGTTGTGTGTTTTGTTCACTGATAGATGTTGGCGGATTGAATCATCCGGCTGACATCATCGGTTGATGTGTGTAAGAAATGTGTGTTTTTGGTCTATCGGAGGATGTCTTTTGTAAAAGTCATCGGATGATGTCTTCAGTGGAATCCATCGGATGATGTAGAATGTAATTTGTCGTTTAGTGACCGGTGGATGTCGAGTGTTAAATCCATCGGATAATGTAGTAGAAGTTTTGTCGTTTAGTGACCGGCGGATGTCGTTTGTTAAACCTATCGGATGATGTCGAATACTTTAACTATCGGTGGATGAGAGTAATATGTTCTTTCGTTTCGTCACCGGAAGAAGCCTTTTGCTATCTGTTTCAGCCTCTTCCGTTGACTTTGTTCAGCGGCAGATGCATTTGACTTTTGCAACTTTTAAAGTATTTCGCGATTTAAACCTTTATTTCCTTTTGGCCGATTATTCCTTAACATCCCAACTGATTATTCAAGCATTGTCCTATAGTTTTATTTAACTCTATTTTTGCTCAAATGATTTCCGCTGCAAGTCTTTAAATGTTTTGAGGTTTTAGAAAATGTCAAATTTTGACTTTCGAGCGAAATTTTAAATTTGGTCCAAAGTTTCTTAGTTATGTTCGAGCTTATGAGTAAAAAACCGGGTTCAGAAAACTCGGGGCGTTATACACTCTCACTTGGTGCTCCCAACTACCCCCCTTTTTACTTCCTAATTTGCCCCTCTATCCAATTGATTGTTTGGTTGAACTTAGTTTGGTTTCTCCAACTTATCTCGTTATTTGACTAACTATTCGTTTTCTACAAATTTTCTTATTTCACCATAAATTCTAATTTATTATTTAGGTCCCAATAAAACTTTCCGTTCGTAAAACGGACTTAATTTGACATATTTACAAAAATACCATTATTTATTGGAATTACAAAATCCCGTAAAACCGGGTGTTACACGGATCCCATAAGAACTCCAAAGTTAAAAGTGCTTCGACGAGTGTAGTACCAGGTTGGATGACCGACTGGGAAGTCCTCGCCAAAACAAAGCCGTGAGGGGAGGATATTGGGTTACGGCCCAATCCCCAGAGCAGACAATATCTTATTGGAAAAAGGGGTATTTACATTTTTTCAATTCCCAATCAGATTTTTTTTTTTTTTATGACCAAATTTCTACTTTCAAATGTTCCAAACATCACAACATTCATATTTCAGTACCATGAAGATTGATGCACAATTTTTTTTGAATTATAGCAAATTTCATAAATTTTATGTATAAATCCGTAATCAAGGGAGTACGGAGAAACTTACCTAAAGTCTTGGTTTAGCTACAAAATTTTATACCCATACATTCATCTCAACATCGGGAATGTTTTATGTCTTGATCACGTTCACCAAAATGAGTTGAAACCCAACATTTCTTTCCCTTTCTCTTCGGCTTCTCTCCTCCCCCCTCTCCCTTCTTTCTCACCATAATTCAATTGAAGCTAAATTATCTTCTATTTTATATATTTTTTTATTTTATTATATAAATGTTAATTGACAATATTATAACATTTCTCTTAACTAAATGTTTGTTTCGTCTTTCGGTATATGTTTATTTACTATAAAACAGATGTTAATTAATTTTAAGCTCAGTTGATTAGTTTAAATAATATGGGTAACATGTCATGTCATAGCGAAACTAAGTCATAGCGAAACTACGTCATAACGTTTATGTATTACCAACTTTACGCTCCTTAATTTTGAGCACAACACTCACTGTCGATCCTTTCGAAATTGACTGAGAATCTTTAAATATTTTAAAGTTAGATGTTAACTTCTAATTTGTATATTTTTTCATTTCAATTTAGTTTGACTTAATTTTAGAGTCTATTCATTCCTTAAGATTTCAAGTTTGACACCTTATATTTAGTTTGTATTTGTGATCACATTTCGTTAATAAATTTTCTAACCAAAGACATCTCACCCAAACAACGACTTCTCAATGTAATGATATATATTTTTTTAGTTTCTTATTTATATAGTTGCTAATCACAATTTATTATTTTAAACGTGGTTAAAGTTGTTAATTTAAATCCAAACCATCCTAGTGCCCTATGTCTTGGATAAGATGCATGAGTCATATATGAGGAAAGTGGTCTAAAAGGTTGTTGTAGAATAGTCATGTATATATGTAACACCCGGTTTCAATATAAATCAAAATAAGTTATTAAACGGAGGTATATAATCTTATGGTTTAAAATTGAGTGAAATGTTGATTAGGTTATTAAGAGACTAGGCAGGGGCAAGATGGTAATTGCGAATTTATATTGTGGATAACGTATTTAAGGGAAGTGTTAATGAGGTAGCCGCCACTGTTTCATTTCATTTCCTCTTCCACTCTCAGCTCCTCAGCTTAGCAGAGCGCGATAGGAGACCCTCTTCGATCCCTCCAGCGATTTCCTCAGAACTAGGTGAGTTTTGCTTCTATTTTTTGCTACATTGTAACTGTCGAGGGTTGATAAATGAAGTTTTGAGAATGCGGTATGTGAGTGCTAGTTTCGGTTTATGAGTTGAATCGGGAATGCACTACGATTAGGGCTTCCAAACTATTTTCCTTAGCTTTCTGGGTAGCTAGAAGGAAGTTTGACGAAAGTTTAAATTAATGTTCGATTTGTGGAACTAGGTTTGAGCAAACTCCCGAGGGAGAGGTTTCAACAAGCTTCCCAGGAGACCAGGTAAGTGAAGTTTGCTTGTGCCTTCGGGCCTACATCACAAAACGTTAGGATTATGATTACTTGTGTGAATCTGTATTCTATGCATCATGTTTTAAAACATACGAAAATGAATTTGAATGCATGATTGGCATGGTAAGGATTGAACATATTGAAACAGTCATGAAAATCAGTTTCACTGTTAAGGGAATTAATCCACCCCTTAATGAGACAGGGATGTATGTACTTTGGAAGAGCTGATCCAACTTCCAATTTAACAGGGGGATCTGAACAGGAGAATCAGTTTCACTGTTAAGGGAATTAATCCATCCCTTAATGAGACAGGGATGTATGTACTTTGGGAGAGTTGATCTAACTCCCAATTTCACAGGGGGATCTGAACAGAAACGAAGCATGAGCAACTGAGTTGAGAAAGTAGAAATTGCATATTAGGAATTTATATTTCGTTGTTTCATTTCTTGTTGGCTTTACTTACTTAGCATTAGGCTAATAGATGAGTTTTGTGATGTAGGTGTTGAGGACACTGCAGGTGAGTTTCCTGAGTGCACAGATGATTGATGTGGTTGGAGGAGTACATCCATGTCTCGGCTTGGTAAACTGTTGAAGCGGGCTAACTGGTGTCAGCAGATGTTGAGGTTTAGTTGATAATGATCTAGTCTGAGTAGGTCGAGTTTTCACGACAGTAGAGATTTTAGTATTTCGAATATATTTTGAAAATTATCAATTCTAGCAACCTGTTGAGTTTTAAGAGTTGGTTTTTACTGGATTTGATTAATGGAATGGTTTGAATTGTCTTTGAAAGGTCTTGGAGAGGCAAGAAAAATTTCTGTCTGTAGTTAGAGTTGTGCCTGTTTTTCTATCGGATGATGTCGAGTGTTTTAGTTGCCCGTTGATGTCGAGCTTTTGCTCGTCAGATATTAAGGGTTAAGTCATTCGGATGAGGAGATCATCCGGATGACATCACCGGTTGATATAGAGAAAGTCATTCGGATGAGGAGATCATCCGGGTGACGTCACCGGTTGATATAGAGAAAGTCGTTTGGATGAGGAGATCATCCAGCTGACGTCACCGGTGGATGTCCCTGTTAGACTGACCGGATGACTAAATTTATATTTTTTCGTTTAGTGACCGGTGGATGTCCCTGTTAGACTGACCGGATGACTAAATTTATATTTTATCTTTTAGTGACCGGTGGATGTCCCTGTTAGACTGACCGGATGACTAAATTTATGTTTTGTCGTTTAGCGACCAGATGAAGTCTCTAAAAAGCCTTCTCCTTTTGTTGACTTTGTTCAAGCGGACGACGAGTTTGACTTTTCTGATTTTTAAAGTATTTTCACGAGTTAAACCTTTGCTTTTTAATCGATTGTTTCTTAAGATTTCTAACGTTTTTTTTAACGTGGTCTTTGTTAATTTTATTCTTGTTTAAACGAATTTCCGCTGCAAGATTTAAATATTTTGAGCTTTTAGAAAATGTCAAATTTAACTGTCGGGCGAAGTTTTTTTTTTTTTTAAAAAAAAGAGAGATTTCTTAGTCATGATCAAGCTTTATGTAGCGAACCGGGTTCAGAAAACTCGGGGCGTTACAATATATACTCAAGTAGTATAAATTTGCACATTGTTATAAATTGAACAATAACTGGAAAAAGAAAATACAATATGAGATATCAAATTTACATGGAAATTCCTTTTAGGAAAAAAATCACGGCCATATGATAATATTATAATGAAGATCGAAATACAATTGTGAGTTTTGTGACTGTAGCTTACATAAATTTATAGAGAAAACAAAACTCTAATGAAATTTCCAACATGGGCCTAACCGGCTTGACTCATATAGAATTCAGGCTACCCTAAAATCTAAGAATCTCCACCTTGACATGACTTTACGAAGGAGATCCATAGCGCGTGCTCGTCTGCCCAATCCAACAAAAAATGGATTCAAAACCCTGAAAATCTTCATATCGAAACGAATTCTAATATAATTTTCAAATTTTCAAATCTTCCTCTTCCACAAAGGTCCCTGATGGGCCAACTTAGCAACTTGTGATGACCCGGATGTGTAAGTATGTATACGATGGCTGCACGAACTGGAATCTGAATGGCGGTATGTCTGCGCGGGCAAACCGGAAGGTGACGGGTCGTGAAAAAAGGAGTCGTCACAATCCCACATCGCTTAGAGAAGTATGTGGAAATGAAACATATGTAAAGAGACCCTTCCAAGATAGCAAGACGTGTTTTGGAGCACAATTGACAACGGATCCCATAAGAGCTCCGAAGTTAAAAGTGCTTCGGCAAGAGTAGTACCAGGTTAGGTGACCAACTGAGAAGTCCTTGCCAAACAAAGCCGTGAGGGGAGGATATTGGGCTATGGCTCAATCCCCAGAGCGGACAATATCTTGCTGGAAAAAGGGGTCGTTACAAATGGTATCAGAGCCTGTACCCAACCGAAAATGTGGCCAACGAGGACGTTAGGCCTTCGAGGGGGGGTGATTGTGATGACCCGGATGTGTAAGCATGTGTACGATGGCTGCACAAACCGGAACCTGGATGGCAGTACGTCCGCGCGGGCGAATTGGAAGGTGACGGGTCGTGAAAAGGGGAGTCGTCACAATCCCACATCGCTTGGGGAAGTATGTGGAAATGAAACATATGTAAAAAGACCCTCCCAAGATAACAAGACGCGTTTTGGAGCAAAATTGACAACGGATCCCGTAAGAACTCCGAAGTTAAAAGTACTTCGGCGAGAGTAGTACTAGGTTGGGTGACCGACTGGGAAGTCCTCGCCAAACAAAGCCGTGAGGGGAGGATATTGGGCTACGGCTCAATCCCCAGAGCAGATAATATCTTGCTGGGAAAATGGGTCGTTACACAACTAATGCTGATTAGGTTTAAAAACATTTAAACTATGATGACTTCTTCAAATCCCACAAAGCATCATCCAAATCTGTTCAAGCATATCTAGTCTTTTGACCTGCCATGTCAAATATCCTCCTCAAACTCTTTATAATTCTACTATTGTTATCTTACCATAACGTAATATCAAATCTCAACTTAAAAGTGGAAGATCTACTTTAAAGATCTTATTGTTTCGAAAAATACATTTTTCCACAAAATATCTTACTCCAAATCAGTGGCTTTAATAAATATTTCCGATTAAATTGAAGCAAAAATCATGGATATCATAGATTTTAAAAGATATCCCCAAAATTCAAATATTTTGTAATAACAAATCAACCCAAAATCAATTCAAATCTAATTATCAAAATAATCGCAGTATCACAAATCAAACCTAATTTGAATTTCAATATAAAACAATCTCCAATATTTAGATATTCTCACGGTTCCAAATCTACCCAATTTAATTTAAAGTTTTCTCTTTTTAATATCATTATTCTTAGATTGAATTATTATGTTTATTTAAGTTTTGATTGCTTGATCATCAAGTGAAACATATTAGAATTGTAATTGATCTAGAAAATAAAATTTGGGTTTGAAATTAGATAAAAGGGTAAAGTGTAATTTGGCCCCTACAACTAGGTGAAATGGACAATTTACACCGTAAACTTGAATAATAGGCAAGAGCAACCTTAATGTATTGATAATGGGCAATATCCCCTACCATCATATTTTCCATCAAAAAGTAACATTTTTTCACTTGTTCATTTTTTTTCCTGAAATGCCCCTCATTGGACCGAACCTGATCAGGCCGGTACGGCTAATTCCATTCTATTTTTTTTTAAAATCATATTTTTCAGAAAAGAGAAGACAGAGGAATATAATTAAAAATAAAAATAAAAAATCAGAGTGCAATTAGCCAAACCGGTCCGGTTCGGTCCAGTGAGGGGCATTTCAGGAAAAAAATGAACAAGTAAAAAAACGTTACTTTTTTATGGAAATTATGACGGTAGGGGCCATGTTGCCCATTATAAATATATTAAGGTTGTTCTTACCTATTATCCAAGTTTACGATATAAATTGTCTATTTCACCTAGTTGTAGGGACCAAATTACACTTTACCCTAGATAAAAACAACGCATGACATACTATGTAACGGTTCAAACCTTGATTATTCGAATTCTTCTGTTTAAAAATATGTAATTGTGGATGTACATATATAAATGATATGTGATGATGAAGTTGAAAAAAGTGTATTGATAAAGGATTAATTAAAAATTGGTTAATTGGTAAATAAATAAGAAAGGAAGGGCAAATGATAATCTTTGATGGATATGCTAGGTAAAATAGTAATTTCATTTTTTTTAAAAACCCTTTTTCAAAGGGTAATGTGACACCCCTAGACCCGATCGGTGTCAAGGAGCCTCACTCCGGACATTTTTAAAACGTGACATATATTTTTTTTTGAACTTTTAAAACTTTACACGGAGAGAACTCTCGCTGGAATTGAGGACTGGAAGATTACGGTAAGTAACAAAAGGAGACAGGAAGACATATAAAAATCTGGATGACAGTTATAAATGGCAGAAGAAAAACCAAGAAGACAGAAGGCAGGAAAAACCTTCTCTGGAAATTTAGACTGGAAAACATATTAGAAGTCGAACTTCAGAAATGAATAGCAGAAGAAAAACAGGGAGACAGAAGGTGAAGACATATTGAAAACAGATTACAAAAATACATGACAAAAGAAAAACAGGAAGACAAAAGTAAGAATAGACTTTGGACGTTTAAAACAGCAGGCAGAGTTTGGACGTTTAAAACAACAGGCCAAATGGACTTTGAAAACAGAAGGAAAGAACAAATGAACAGAACACAACAGAAAAGAACAGGAACATAAAGATTGTGGACGTTTAAAGTAGCAAGGGATTTTGACCTCTTTTACAACTCTTAAACCTGAAGACGTGAAGACAGGAAAAATATGAAACAGAGATGGACGACTGGAGTGAATAAGCTGAATAAAACAGGAAATAAAAATGGAAAACGTAAACTGGAAAATATACTGTGGAAGGCTACAGTGGATGATAGAAGCCGTGGAAAATCTGGAGCCGTGGACATTTAAAAAAAACAGAGGCTGTGGACTTTTAAAATAACAGAGGCTGTGGACTTTTAAAATAACAGAGGCTGTGGAAAAATAACAGAGGCTGTGGAAAAATAACAGAGGCGAAACAGTAGACACAGGAGTCCGTGGACGTTTATAATAAAAGACTAAAATAGTGGACGCAGGAGTCTGTGGACGTTTGCACTAAAAGACAAAAATAGTGGACACAGGAGTCCGTGGACGTTTACAATAAAAGACTAAAACAGTGGACGTAGGAGTCCGTGGACGTTTTGTAACATCCGAGTTTTTCGGGTTTCCGCTCCAAGGCTATTTTGGTAAATAAGTAAATTAGGTCCGTTTTGTGAGCGGATAGTTTTATTAGGACCTTAGAAATTTACGGGAATTTGTAGAAGAATAAGTGAAATTTTAGAAACCCAAATCGAGAAGAGTAATGCTAAGGTTCCCGTTTTAGCCTTTTAATATATTAATTCGTAAAAATAGCAAAATAAGTCCGCTTTGGGAACGGTGAGTTTTGTTAGAACTCTAATATTAAATTGGAATATTTGGAGAAATAAGAAAATTGCAGAAAAACTGAATTGATAGACTAATTAAAGAATTAAGCATAGAATTGAGTTAAGGGTATTTAAGTAAATTAAAAAGTAAAGATTTTATAATTTTATAAAAATCAATTTTTATAAAATTGGAATGGCTTCACGATGAAGCCATTCCCCTGCAAGCCCGACGCCGAGAGAGAGAAAGGGAGACGCGCGCGACCCTCCGACGGCGACCACAGCTCCGACCACCGTTCAGACGTGCCGACGCCGGCGAGCTGAACCAGAGCTCGGTTCGGCCTTCTCCGCGCCAGACCCGACCAAAACAGGTTGAGTTTTCTTCCCTGTTTTCGTTCTGTTCATGGCCGGCGGTGGCAAGCTCGATTGAGCTCCGTCCACCGGCCCTTTTTGGTTGCTTTTAGCGTCAATTGGCCGAGCTCGATGCTGGCATGGATTGCCGAGCAATGAGGAGCTCGGATTTGGGGAAAAATCGTGGGGCTAGGTTTTGGGATTTCGGGTTTTCTGAATTGGAACTCCGATTTTAGGTTAGTTTATGTTAACAGGATGTTAGGAGGATAGATTAGTGAGGAATTGAGAGAGTTTTGATGAAAAATTGAAAAAGTGAAATTTTTGGGAAAGAGGGGCAGATTCGGGTTTTGCCTAAATTGACCTAGCTCCGGTCATTTGTTTTAAAATTCCTTTTAGCAGATTAAAATAGGTTATTAGAGGAGTACGTGGCCGCTGGAATCGTTCGATTCCGATAACCGACGCAAAAGTTACGCGCGTTTGAAGTTTTAGGTCGGTTTTTACCGAACCCAAATTAGTGGCCCATTTAATTAGGTTTTAATTGGATTAGGCTAGAAATAGTAGTTTAAGATGTTTTCACAAAAATGAGAGTTTAGTTATGCCCGAATGAGAAAATGAAAATTTTAGGAAAGAATTTCCTAAATTAGGAGATTAGTTCAAGTTTGAAATTAGTTTAATTAGGATCGATTTTAATGTTCTTAATTGTGAAATGCTTTAGGTGGACACGGCTTTTGGACGGTGCTCGGCTTGCTACGGACGCCAGGTAAGTGAGCGTTAGGCTTTCCGGCCACTAAGGCCCTACGTCGTACAATGTTGATAATGTTGATTGTTTTTTATGAGAGTGATTGTAGAGGTTGGTGGAAGACGGGTAGTTAAGGAAAGAGTGATAGTTAAGTAGTGCCTTAGTTATGTTGTAGTGCTCATGTGATAGGTTCTTCCTTACGTGTATGTCTCCTCATGTATCATGTTTTCTTAAAGTGCATACGAACGGTTTATGAACATGTTTTTATGAAAAGTTAAATGAACGATGTATGTTTTCACGGGACTATATGAATGATGAATGATTCTCACGGGACTATATGAATGATGAATGATTCTCACGGGACTATATGAATGATTCTCACGGGACTATATGAATGATGATTGATTTTCACGGGACTATGTTTTCACGGGACTATGTTTTTACGAAACAAGAAAAAGGTTTTTACGAAATGAAACTGTTTTACAAATGTCATGCATGTATGTAAAGTTATGTTTAGTACGCTCCTTACTAAGCATTAGGCTTAATGTAGTTGTTGTATGATGTAGGTGACAGGTGTGAACTCGATGACAAAGAATAGGTGGTCGACGGATGGTGCTCGTGGCGACGGGGTGTGTTTTGGCTTGAAGATCCGATGGTTTGAGTGATGTATGTCGAATGGATGTGAGTTAGCCTTGTTGGTTAGTAGGTCTACGTGTCGGTTTGTTTATGAAAGTGTTGAAGTATATGGATTAGAGGTTTTGATAGAAAATTGTATGATAAGTCGAGTGTTGATGTATATGTATGAAAATGTTTAAGTATATGGATTAGATGCTTTGATAGAAAATGCATGAATAGTCGAGCTTTGATGTATACGTAGTGGTAGTAGATTGTTTAGAATGTGAAGTCTTTATTTTGGAGAATATACTGGAACTGTTTGGGCATTTTAAATTTTTGGTCATTTTAAAACAGGTATGGATGCGCTCGATTTTTAGAGCGATCCACGCAGTTTGTTTTCTTGAGTATAGGTTATATTAGTGTCGTGTTTTAATTGATCTTACTTTAATTGTTTTAAATGTTTTATTTGTTTTAAGTTATTAATAGTTTTGAGTCTAGTTTTAAATGTTTAATGTTTAAGTCAAAGTTAGTCCATAAAGGTTGTTAGAGGTGGGTCAATTGTCTAGGTTCGGTTTATTTTATAGTGTCGAGTGAAAAAGAAAAAGTTTATGAGAAAATACGAGGGCTTAGGTAATAGTTATGTCACGGCAAGTCCGTGGCAGCCCTACGGGGTTGGGGTCGTCACAATTATGGTATCAGAGAGACGGAGTTTTAAAAGCGAGTTCTGTGATATGCCTGCCAAAAACACACCGCCGCACGAGGACTCTCCATCGACTGTAAGTGTTTAAGTTTATGTATGATTCTAAATTGTTTATTTTGTATGTGTTGCTTAATGTGAAGGAACAAGAAAATGCAATGTGTCTAGGAACAAGAAAATGCCGAAAGCACCTAGAAAACTCGAGGAGAAATCCATTAGTCAGCTTATGGACATAGTGCACCAATGGTCAGAACAAATAGAGATCTTACTCGACCGAGATGGAAATGGTAATAGACAAGATAGTACTTCATGGAACCAGGGTAGTGAACGAACTAGGCAGTTCGACCTCCGATATTTGATGGATGTGCTATAGATCCGATACAAGCCGAGGTGTAGGTTCGAGCAATGGAAAGATTGTTTGACATTATTAAGGTGAAGGAGGTAGATAAGGTTTCTTATGCGATGTGTCTTCTGGTAGGAGTGCAAGTTGCATTCCGGTCGATGTTTTCGGTGCGACAAGGTGGGGCACAAGGCCAGAGATTGTCTAGGACCGAATAAGATGCCACCGTGTTGTCCTCCGAGGATATCTACCTTGATCGAAGAAGAGGAAACCACTCGACCGCCGGTTATTCCAGGTATATTCATATAGTGGTGATTAATAAAATAAGGAGCTTTGGAGTAGATGTGTAATTAGAGTAAGGGACGTGTTGCTTACTTTTACAAAGATAGTGCGATTGATCGATACGAAGTCTAGGATATATATAGTCAGGGCGGTTACATAGGAGTTTTCATATTGACCAATTTTGATGAGGGAAATATTGAGATCTAAGTGAGGTTGGTAAGTTAATAAATTTAGAGACAATAAAGGATCAAGGTTATATGATGGATGATACTCAAGTTATAAAATTTGGACGTTCTCTAGAAGATAGGTACCATCTTAAAGGACTAACCAATAAAGGACAGTTGTTGATGCGTGAAAATATCATGACCGACCCTATATAGAAAAGAAGACTTAGTAAAGTTAAGGGTGCCGATAAATAGTTGATGCGTTAGGCAATTAGATGTTGCTTAACCTAGGGACATAAGGTAAAGTATAAGAGTTAGAAATTTACTAGAAGGGCCTAAAAAGTGTAACTAATCAAAGGAGAGTTTAGCGCCGTAGATTGAGAGTCATGTTTAGAGATTTGGTGGATCACGCACGATATTAGGAGGGATGGTGAAATGACACGAGTGATTACCAACTATAGTAATGGTAGCGAGGATAAAAGACTTCAGATTGTTTGAGTTATGAGCGTCTGAATTAGGAGACGAGTCTATAGTTGATATAGTTTAAGTTAAGAACCCCAGACATGAGACTTACCTCCAAGATGGAAGTAGGAACTTTAGTGTTTAAAGAACCCAAGAGGTGGATTGTAATGAAGAGTTTTGGTGGCGACCAATCAAATTAGGTGAGTTAGAAAGCTTAGCCTATAAGGAATTAAGAGAAGACCGATTCATGTGAGAATTTAAGGAAGTGAAGTTGATCACTTAGATATTTGCCTGGAGACTTGAAAATTGATAGGGCTTGTGGTACGAGCTATGATATGCTTCGTTCCATCAAGGGTAATGGATACTTCTAAGTTTTAGGGAAAAATAGAAGGATAAGATTTAAGAACTTTAGAAGATTTAGGATTAATGTGGTAAATCTGCCTGCAACAAGTTTGCTAACAAGAAGGTTGTTAGATAAATCATTGTGAAGAAGCTAAGGAGAATATTTAGAATCTGACTAGAAGGAATGAAAGATAGTAGGCTAGTTAGTAACTTTGAAGAAGTCCTTGTGGGATATTAGGAATAAGTATAGGGCAGTATACCTGTAGTTACAGGTACATTTCTTTTAGTTTATTTAAAGAAGACGTTAAGATAGAGATGTTAGATGATGTAGTGTGAAAGTTTAGCATTGAATTTGGAATCATACTTGGTGACTTAGGAAGGCAAGGATTTTTGGAAGGGAGGTGTTAAATTACATACAACAAGTTTGCAAACAAAAAGGGTGTAGGGGATGAGATGCTATAAAGAATTTAGAAGAGTGCTTAGGACCTAATTTTGGAGGAAGGATGAAATCGATATTGCAAAGTTAAGAGATAGGAAGAAGAGGATAGTTAGATAAGAAGGGAAGGTTGAAAGTTGAGGTTTAACTCGCTAGAATCTGGTGGTGTGCAAATTGGGAAAATATAGGAAATTTTTGAATGAGAAAAATAGGAACTATGCGATGTAAGGTAAAAAGGACGAAGAGATAGAAAGTTGCACGGAGATTGTGCAAGAGGACCTAGAAGTGAAGATAAATCTGTTGGTCTAGGAAAGATTCGACTCGTAAGCTATGTCGAAGTGTTTATGCACCATTTAAGACATTGGGTGAATAATGTAAAGAATTAGTTTAGACTTAAAATTTGTTTGTGATCGATAAAGACCGATGTAAGAATTAGATGAAACGATCACAGTGGAAATAATTATAGAAACCTAGTGGATACCGTGAAAGCGTAAAGAAATAGATTTAATAATTACAGCCCTGTATACAGGAATGACATTAGAGTAGCTAAGGAAATGCTATGATTGCCCAAGGTAAGTAGGTTTAGAAAACGAGATTGATAATTTGGAAAGGAGATAGTAGTGTAAAGAAGAGTACGAAACAGAGGATTAGGATGAGAGATCTAAGTATCAGGTCCTTAGTGTTATAGAATTGAAGAAGCTTTAAGGGTTTGAAGTGATTAGGTACGAATTGTTGTCACAAAAATTTGAAGAGTTGGAAATTGAATGAACTTAGTTTGAGGAAGAATTAAAATTGGAGTTAAGTTAGAGAGGATCGAGAGTCTAAGTGATGAAGGTTAAGTTGAAGTCGATGGATGTATAAGCGATTGAGTTACGAAGTGAGTATTTAAAAGAATTTAAAGCTTTTGGAATATAGGAAACCATTGATACCCGAGGTATGGGTAAGACCATAGGAATGTCGTGAATGGTATTGCGAGCATGGTTAAGTAAATAATGTGAGGGTGAGTAATTAGAAATTTAACCAAGCAATAATTTTGGGGACAAAATTCCAATTAAGGAGGGAAGGATGTAACACCCGAGTTTTTCGGGTTTCCGCTCCAAGGCTATTTTGGTAAATAAGTAAATTAGGTCCGTTTTGCGAGCGGATAGTTTTATTAGGACCTTAGAAATTTACGGGAATTTGTAGAAGAATAAGTGAAATTTTAGAAACCCAAATCGAGAAGAGTAATGCTAAGGTTCCCGTTTTAGCCTTTTAATATATTAATTCGTAAAAATAGCAAAATAAGTCCGCTTTGGGAACGGTGAGTTTTGTTAGAACTCTAATATTAAATTGGAATATTTGGAGAAATAAGAAAATTGCAGAAAAACTGAATTGATAGACTAATTAAAGAATTAAGCATAGAATTGAGTTAAGGGTATTTAAGTAAATTAAAAAGTAAAGATTTTATAATTTTATAAAAATCAATTTTTATAAAATTGGAATGGCTTCACGATGAAGCCATTCCCCTGCGAGCCCGACGCCGAGAGAGAGAAAGGGAGACGCGCGCGACCCTCCGACGGCGACCACAGCTCCGACCACCGTTCAGACGTGCCGACGCTGGCGAGCTGAACCAGAGCTCGGTTCGACCTTCTCCGCGCCAGACCCGACCGAAAACAGGTTGAGTTTTCTTCCCTGTTTTCGTTCTGTTCATGGCCGGCGGTGGCAAGCTCGATTGAGCTCCGTCCACCGGCCCTTTTTGGTTGCTTTTAGCATCAATTGGCCGAGCTCGGTGCTGGCATGGATTGCCGAGCAATGAGGAGCTCGGATTTGGGGAAAAACCGTGCGGCTAGGTTTTGGTATTTCGGGTTTTCTGAATTGGAACTCCGATTTTAGGTTAGTTTATGTTAATTGGATGTTAGGAGGATAGATTAGTGAGGAATTGAGAGAGTTTTGATGAAAAATTGAAAAAGTGAAATTTTTGGGAAAAAGGGGCAGATTCGGGTTTTGCCTAAATTGACCTAGCTCCGATCATTTGTTTTAAAATTCCTTTTGGCAGATTAAAATAGGTTATTAGAGGAGTACGTGGCTGCTGGAATCGTTCGATTCCGATAACCGACGCAAAAGTTACGCGCGTTTGAAGTTTTAGGTCGGTTTTTACCGAACCCAAATTAGTGGCCCATTTAATTAGGTTTTAATTGGATTAGGCTAGAAATAGTAGTTTAAGATGTTTTCACAAAAATGAGAGTTTAGTTATGCCCGAATGAGAAAATGGAAATTTTAGGAAAGAATTTCCTAAATTAGGAGATTAGTTCAAGTTTGAAATTAGTTTAATTAGGATCGATTTTAATGTTCTTAATTGTGAAATGCTTTAGGTGGACACGGCTTTTGGACGGTGCTCGGCTTGCTACGGACGCCAGGTAAGTGAGCGTTAGGCTTTCCGGCCACTAAGGCCCTACGTCGTACAATGTTGATAATGTTGATTGTTTTTTATGAGAGTGATTGTAGAGGTTGGTGGAAGACGGGTAGTTAAGGAAAGAGTGATAGTTAAGTAGTGCCTTAGTTATGTTGTAGTGCTCATGTGATAGGTTCTTCCTTACGTGTATGTCTTCTCATGTATCATGTTTTCTTAAAGTGCATACGAACGGTTTATGAACATGTTTTTATGAAAAGTTAAATGAACGATGTATGTTTTCACGGGACTATATGAATGATGAATGATTCTCACGGGACTATATGAATGATGAATGATTCTCACGGGACTATATGAATGATGATTGATTTTCACGGGACTATGTTTTCACGGGACTATGTTTTCACTGGACTATGTTTTCACGGGACTATGTTTTTACGAAACAAGAAAAAGGTTTTTACGAAATGAAACTGTTTTACAAATGTCATGCATGTATGTAAAGTTATGTTTAGTACGCTCCTTACTAAGCATTAGGCTTAATGTAGTTGTTGTATGATGTAGGTGACAGGTGTGAACTCGATGACAAAGAATAGGTGGTCGACGGATGGTGCTCGTGGCGACGGGGTGTGTTTTGGCTTGAAGATCCGATGGTTTGAGTGATGTATGTCGAATGGATGTGAGTTAGCCTTGTTGGTTAGTAGGTCTACGTGTCGGTTTGTTTATGAAAGTGTTGAAGTATATGGATTAGAGGTTTTGATAGAAAATTGTATGATAAGTCGAGTGTTGATGTATATGTATGAAAATGTTTAAGTATATGGATTAGATGCTTTGATAGAAAATGCATGAATAGTCGAGCTTTGATGTATACGTAGTGGTAGTAGATTGTTTAGAATGTGAAGTCTTTATTTTGGAGAATATACTGGAACTGTTTGGGCATTTTTAAATGTTTGGGTCATTTAAAACAGGTATGGATGCGCTCGATTTTTAGAGCGATCCACGCAGTTTGTTTTCTTGAGTATAGGTTATATTAGTGTCATGTTTTAATTTATCTTACTTTAATTGTTTTAAATGTTTTATTTGTTTTAAGTTATTAATAGTTTTGAGTCTAGTTTTAAATGTTTAATGTTTAAGTCAAAGTTAGTCCATAAAGGTTGTTAGAGGTGGGTCAATTGTCTAGGTTCGGTTTATTTTATAGTGTCGAGTGAAAAAGAAAAAGTTTATGAGAAAATACGAGGGCTTAGGTAATAGTTATGTCACGGCAAGTCCGTGGCGGCCCTACTGGGTTGGGGTCGTCACACGTTTGCACTAAAAGACAAAAGCAGTGGATACAGGAGTCCGTGGACGTTGCACTAAAAGCAAAAAAAGTAGACACAGGAGTCCGTGGACGTTGCACTAAAAGACAAAAATGTGGACACAGGAGTCCGTGGACGTTTAACAATAAATAATAAAACAGTGGACGTAGGAGTCGTGGACGTTTTGTAACATCCGAGTTTTTCGGGTTTCCGCTCCAACGGCTATTTTTGGTAAATAGTAACTTAGGTCGTTTTGTGAGCGGATAGTTTTATTAGGACCTTAGAAATTTACGGGAATTTGTAGAAGAATAAGTGAAATTTTAGAAACCAAATCGAGAAGAGTAATGCTAAGGTTCCCGTTTTAGCCTTTTATATATTAATTCGTAAAAATAGCAAAATAAGTCCGCTTTGGGAACGGTGAGTTTTGTTAGAACTCTAATATTAAATTGGAATATTTGGAGAAATAAGAAAATTGCAGAAAAACTGAATTGATAGACTAATTAAAGAATTAAGCATAGAATTGAGTTAAGGGTATTTAAGTAAATTAAAAAGTAAAGATTTTATAATTTTATAAAAATCAATTTTTATAAAATTGGAATGGCTTCACGATGAAGCCATTCCCCTGCAAGCCCGACGCCGAGAGAGAGAAAGGGAGACGCGCGCGACCCTCCGACGGCGACCACAGCTCCGACCACCGTTCAGACGTGCCGACGCCGGCGAGCTGAACCAGAGCTCGGTTCGGCCTTCTCCGCGCCAGACCCGACCGAAAACAGGTTGAGTTTTCTTCCCTGTTTTCGTTCTGTTCATGGCCGGCGGTGGCAAGCTCGATTGAGCTCCGTCCACCGGCCCTTTTTGGTTGCTTTTAGCGTCAATTGGCCGAGCTCGATGCTGGCATGGATTGCCGAGCAATGAGGAGCTCGGATTTGGGGAAAAATCGTGGGGCTAGGTTTTGGGATTTCGGGTTTTCTGAATTGGAACTCCGATTTTAGGTTAGTTTATGTTAACAGGATGTTAGGAGGATAGATTAGTGAGGAATTGAGAGAGTTTTGATGAAAAATTGAAAAAGTGAAATTTTTGGGAAAGAGGGGCAGATTCGGGTTTTGCCTAAATTGACCTAGCTCCGGTCATTTGTTTTTAAAATTCCTTTTAGCAGATTAAAATAGGTTATTAGAGGAGTACGTGGCCGCTGGAATCGTTCGATTCCGATAACCGACGCAAAAGTTACGCGCGTTTGAAGTTTTAGGTCGGTTTTTACCGAACCCAAATTAGTGGCCCATTTAATTAGGTTTTAATTGGATTAGGCTAGAAATAGTAGTTTAAGATGTTTTCACAAAATGAGAGTTTAGTTATGCCCGAATGAGAAAATGAAAATTTTAGGAAAGAATTTCCTAAATTAGGAGATTAGTTCAAGTTTGAAATTAGTTTAATTAGGATCGATTTTAATGTTCTTAATTGTGAAATGCTTTAGGTGGACACGGCTTTTGGACGGTGCTCGGCTTGCTACGGACGCCAGGTAAGTGAGCGTTAGGCTTTCCGGCCACTAAGGCCCTACGTCGTACAATGTTGATAATGTTGATTGTTTTTTATGAGAGTGATTGTAGAGGTTGGTGGAAGACGGGTAGTTAAGGAAAGAGTGATAGTTAAGTAGTGCCTTAGTTATGTTGTAGTGCTCATGTGATAGGTTCTTCCTTACGTGTATGTCTCCTCATGTATCATGTTTTCTTAAAGTGCATACGAACGGTTTATGAACATGTTTTTATGAAAAGTTAAATGAACGATGTATGTTTTCACGGGACTATATGAATGATGAATGATTCTCACGGGACTATATGAATGATGAATGATTCTCACGGGACTATATGAATGATTCTCACGGGACTATATGAATGATGATTGATTTTCACGGGACTATGTTTTCACGGGACTATGTTTTTACGAAACAAGAAAAAGGTTTTTACGAAATGAAACTGTTTTACAAATGTCATGCATGTATGTAAAGTTATGTTTAGTACGCTCCTTACTAAGCATTAGGCTTAATGTAGTTGTTGTATGATGTAGGTGACAGGTGTGAACTCGATGACAAAGAATAGGTGGTCGACGGATGGTGCTCGTGGCGACGGGGTGTGTTTTGGCTTGAAGATCCGATGGTTTGAGTGATGTATGTCGAATGGATGTGAGTTAGCCTTGTTGGTTAGTAGGTCTACGTGTCGGTTTGTTTATGAAAGTGTTGAAGTATATGGATTAGAGGTTTTGATAGAAAATTGTATGATAAGTCGAGTGTTGATGTATATGTATGAAAATGTTTAAGTATATGGATTAGATGCTTTGATAGAAAATGCATGAATAGTCGAGCTTTGATGTATACGTAGTGGTAGTAGATTGTTTAGAATGTGAAGTCTTTATTTTGGAGAATATACTGGAACTGTTTGGGCATTTTTAAATGTTTGGTCATTTTAAAACAGGTATGGATGCGCTCGATTTTTAGAGCGATCCACGCAGTTTGTTTTCTTGAGTATAGGTTATATTAGTGTCGTGTTTTAATTGATCTTACTTTAATTGTTTTAAATGTTTTATTTGTTTTAAGTTATTAATAGTTTGAGTCTAGTTTTAAATGTTTAATGTTTAAGTCAAAGTTAGTCCATAAAGGTTGTTAGAGGTGGGTCAATTGTCTAGGTTCGGTTTATTTTATAGTGTCGAGTGAAAAAGAAAAAGTTTATGAGAAAATACGAGGGCTTAGGTAATAGTTATGTCACGGCAAGTCCGTGGCAGCCCTACGGGGTTGGGGTCGTCACAATTATGGTATCAGAGAGACGGAGTTTTAAAAGCGAGTTCTGTGATATGCCTGCCAAAAACACACCGCCGCACGAGGACTCTCCATCGACTGTAAGTGTTTAAGTTTATGTATGATTCTAAATTGTTTATTTTGTATGTGTTGCTTAATGTGAAGGAACAAGAAAATGCAATGTGTCTAGGAACAAGAAAATGCCGAAAGCACCTAGAAAACTCGAGGAGAAATCCATTAGTCAGCTTATGGACATAGTGCACCAATGGTCAGAACAAATAGAGATCTTACTCGACCGAGATGGAAATGGTAATAGACAAGATAGTACTTCATGGAACCAGGGTAGTGAACGAACTAGGCAGTTCGACCTCCGATATTTGATGGATGTGCTATAGATCCGATACAAGCCGAGGTGTAGGTTTGAGCAATGGAAAGATTGTTTGACATTATTAAGGTGAAGGAGGTAGATAAGGTTTCTTATGCGATGTGTCTTCTGGTAGGAGTGCAAGTTGCATTCCGGTCGATGTTTTCGGTGCGACAAGGTGGGGCACAAGGCCAGAGATTGTCTAGGACCGAATAAGATGCCACCGTGTTGTCCTCCGAGGATATCTACCTTGATCGAAGAAGAGGAAACCACTCGACCGCCGGTTATTCCAGGTATATTCATATAGTGGTGATTAATAAAATAAGGAGCTTTGGAGTAGATGTGTAATTAGAGTAAGGGACGTGTTGCTTACTTTTACAAAGATAGTGCGATTGATCGATACGAAGTCTAGGATATATATAGTCAGGGCGGTTACATAGGAGTTTTCATATTGACCAATTTTGATGAGGGAAATATTGAGATCTAAGTGAGGTTGGTAAGTTAATAAATTTAGAGACAATAAAGGATCAAGGTTATATGATGGATGATACTCAAGTTATAAAATTTGGACGTTCTCTAGAAGATAGGTACCATCTTAAAGGACTAACCAATAAAGGACAGTTGTTGATGCGTGAAAATATCATGACCGACCCTATATAGAAAAGAAGACTTAGTAAAGTTAAGGGTGCCGATAAATAGTTGATGCGTTAGGCAATTAGATGTTGCTTAACCTAGGGACATAAGGTAAAGTATAAGAGTTAGAAATTTACTAGAAGGGCCTAAAAAGTGTAACTAATCAAAGGAGAGTTTAGCGCCGTAGATTGAGAGTCATGTTTAGAGATTTGGTGGATCACGCACGATATTAGGAGGGATGGTGAAATGACACGAGTGATTACCAACTATAGTAATGGTAGCGAGGATAAAAGACTTCAGATTGTTTGAGTTATGAGCGTCTGAATTAGGAGACGAGTCTATAGTTGATATAGTTTAAGTTAAGAACCCCAGACATGAGACTTACCTCCAAGATGGAAGTAGGAACTTTAGTGTTTAAAGAACCCAAGAGGTGGATTGTAATGAAGAGTTTTGGTGGCGACCAATCAAATTAGGTGAGTTAGAAAGCTTAGCCTATAAGGAATTAAGAGAAGACCGATTCATGTGAGAATTTAAGGAAGTGAAGTTGATCACTTAGATATTTGCCTGGAGACTTGAAAATTGATAGGGCTTGTGGTACGAGCTATGATATGCTTCGTTCCATCAAGGGTAATGGATACTTCTAAGTTTTGGGAAAAATAGAAGGATAAGATTTAAGAACTTTAGAAGATTTAGGATTAATGTGGTAAATCTGCCTGCAACAAGTTTGCTAACAAGAAGGTTGTTAGATAAATCATTGTGAAGAAGCTAAGGAGAATATTTAGAATCTGACTAGAAGGAATGAAAGATAGTAGGCTAGTTAGTAACTTTGAAGAAGTCCTTGTGGGATATTAGGAATAAGTATAGGGCAGTATACCGTAGTTACAGGTACATTTCTTTTAGTTTATTTAAAGAAGACGTTAAGATAGAGATGTTAGATGATGTAGTGTGAAAGTTTAGCATTGAATTTGGAATCATACTTGGTGACTTAGGAAGGCAAGGATTTTTGGAAGGGAGGTGTTAAATTACATACAACAAGTTTGCAAACAAAAAGGGTGTAGGGGATGAGATGCTATAAAGAATTTAGAAGAGTGCTTAGGACCTAATTTTGGAGGAAGGATGAAATCGATATTGCAAAGTTAAGAGATAGGAAGAAGAGGATAGTTAGATAAGAAGGGAAGGTTGAAAGTTGAGGTTTAACTCGCTAGAATCTGGTGGTGTGCAAATTGGGAAAATATAGGAAATTTTTGAATGAGAAAAATAGGAACTATGCGATGTAAGGTAAAAAGGACGAAGAGATAGAAAGTTGCACGGAGATTGTGCAAGAGGACCTAGAAGTGAAGATAAATCTGTTGGTCTAGGAAAGATTCGACTCGTAAGCTATGTCGAAGTGTTTATGCACCATTTAAGACATTGGGTGAATAATGTAAAGAATTAGTTTAGACTTAAAATTTGTTTGTGATCGATAAAGACCGATGTAAGAATTAGATGAAACGATCACAGTGGAAATAATTATAGAAACCTAGTGGATACCGTGAAAGCGTAAAGAAATAGATTTAATAATTACAGCCCTGTATACAGGAATGACATTAGAGTAGCTAAGGAAATGCTATGATTGCCCAAGGTAAGTAGGTTTAGAAAACGAGATTGATAATTTGGAAAGGAGATAGTAGTGTAAAGAAGAGTACGAAACAGAGGATTAGGATGAGAGATCTAAGTATCAGGTCCTTAGTGTTATAGAATTGAAGAAGCTTTAAGGGTTTGAAGTGATTAGGTACGAATTGTTGTCACAAAAATTTGAAGAGTTGGAAATTGAATGAACTTAGTTTGAGGAAGAATTAAAATTGGAGTTAAGTTAGAGAGGATCGAGAGTCTAAGTGATGAAGGTTAAGTTGAAGTCGATGGATGTATAAGCGATTGAGTTACGAAGTGAGTATTTAAAAGAATTTAAAGCTTTTGGAATATAGGAAACCATTGATACCCGAGGTATGGGTAAGACCATAGGAATGTCGTGAATGGTATTGCGAGCATGGTTAAGTAAATAATGTGAGGGTGAGTAATTAGAAATTTAACCAAGCAATAATTTTGGGGACAAAATTCCAATTAAGGAGGGAAGGATGTAACACCCGAGTTTTTCGGGTTTCCGCTCCAAGGCTATTTTGGTAAATAAGTAAATTAGGTCCGTTTTGCGAGCGGATAGTTTTATTAGGACCTTAGAAATTTACGGGAATTTGTAGAAGAATAAGTGAAATTTTAGAAACCCAAATCGAGAAGAGTAATGCTAAGGTTCCCGTTTTAGCCTTTTAATATATTAATTCGTAAAAATAGCAAAATAAGTCCGCTTTGGGAACGGTGAGTTTTGTTAGAACTCTAATATTAAATTGGAATATTTGGAGAAATAAGAAAATTGCAGAAAAACTGAATTGATAGACTAATTAAAGAATTAAGCATAGAATTGAGTTAAGGGTATTTAAGTAAATTAAAAAGTAAAGATTTTATAATTTTATAAAAATCAATTTTTATAAAATTGGAATGGCTTCACGATGAAGCCATTCCCCTGCGAGCCCGACGCCGAGAGAGAGAAAGGGAGACGCGCGCGACCCTCCGACGGCGACCACAGCTCCGACCACCGTTCAGACGTGCCGACGCTGGCGAGCTGAACCAGAGCTCGGTTCGACCTTCTCCGCGCCAGACCCGACCGAAAACAGGTTGAGTTTTCTTCCCTGTTTTCGTTCTGTTCATGGCCGGCGGTGGCAAGCTCGATTGAGCTCCGTCCACCGGCCCTTTTTGGTTGCTTTTAGCATCAATTGGCCGAGCTCGGTGCTGGCATGGATTGCCGAGCAATGAGGAGCTCGGATTTGGGGAAAAACCGTGCGGCTAGGTTTTGGTATTTCGGGTTTTCTGAATTGGAACTCCGATTTTAGGTTAGTTTATGTTAATTGGATGTTAGGAGGATAGATTAGTGAGGAATTGAGAGAGTTTTGATGAAAAATTGAAAAAGTGAAATTTTTGGGAAAAAGGGGCAGATTCGGGTTTTGCCTAAATTGACCTAGCTTCGATCATTTGTTTTAAAATTCCTTTTGGCAGATTAAAATAGGTTATTAGAGGAGTACGTGGCCGCTGGAATCGTTCGATTCCGATAACCGACGCAAAAGTTACGCGCGTTTGAAGTTTTAGGTCGGTTTTTACCGAACCCAAATTAGTGGCCCATTTAATTAGGTTTTAATTGGATTAGGCTAGAAATAGTAGTTTAAGATGTTTTCACAAAAATGAGAGTTTAGTTATGCCCGAATGAGAAAATGGAAATTTTAGGAAAGAATTTCCTAAATTAGGAGATTAGTTCAAGTTTGAAATTAGTTTAATTAGGATCGATTTTAATGTTCTTAATTGTGAAATGCTTTAGGTGGACACGGCTTTTGGACGGTGCTCGGCTTGCTACGGACGCCAGGTAAGTGAGCGTTAGGCTTTCCGGCCACTAAGGCCCTACGTCGTACAATGTTGATAATGTTGATTGTTTTTTATGAGAGTGATTGTAGAGGTTGGTGGAAGACGGGTAGTTAAGGAAAGAGTGATAGTTAAGTAGTGCCTTAGTTATGTTGTAGTGCTCATGTGATAGGTTCTTCCTTACGTGTATGTCTTCTCATGTATCATGTTTTCTTAAAGTGCATACGAACGGTTTATGAACATGTTTTTATGAAAAGTTAAATGAACGATGTATGTTTTCACGGACTATATGAATGATGAATGATTCTCACGGGACTATATGAATGATGAATGATTCTCACGGGACTATATGAATGATGATTGATTTTCACGGGACTATGTTTTCACGGGACTATGTTTTCACTGGACTATGTTTTCACGGGACTATGTTTTTACGAAACAAGAAAAAGGTTTTTACGAAATGAAACTGTTTTACAAATGTCATGCATGTATGTAAAGTTATGTTTAGTACGCTCCTTACTAAGCATTAGGCTTAATGTAGTTGTTGTATGATGTAGGTGACAGGTGTGAACTCGATGACAAAGAATAGGTGGTCGACGGATGGTGCTCGTGGCGACGGGGTGTGTTTTGGCTTGAAGATCCGATGGTTTGAGTGATGTATGTCGAATGGATGTGAGTTAGCCTTGTTGGTTAGTAGGTCTACGTGTCGGTTTGTTTATGAAAGTGTTGAAGTATATGGATTAGAGGTTTTGATAGAAAATTGTATGATAAGTCGAGTGTTGATGTATATGTATGAAAATGTTTAAGTATATGGATTAGATGCTTTGATAGAAAATGCATGAATAGTCGAGCTTTGATGTATACGTAGTGGTAGTAGATTGTTTAGAATGTGAAGTCTTTATTTTGGAGAATATACTGGAACTGTTTGGGCATTTTTAAATGTTTGGTCATTTTAAAACAGGTATGGATGCGCTCGATTTTTAGAGCGATCCACGCAGTTTGTTTTCTTGAGTATAGGTTATATTAGTGTCATGTTTTAATTTATCTTACTTTAATTGTTTTAAATGTTTTATTTGTTTTAAGTTATTAATAGTTTTGAGTCTAGTTTTAAATGTTTAATATTTAAGTCAAAGTTAGTCCATAAAGGTTGTTAGAGGTGGGTCAATTGTCTAGGTTCGGTTTATTTTATAGTGTCGAGTGAAAAAGAAAAAGTTTATGAGAAAATACGAGGGCTTAGGTAATAGTTATGTCACGGCAAGTCCGTGGCGGCCCTACGGGGTTGGGGTCGTCACACGTTTGCACTAAAAGACAAAAGCAGTGGATACAGGAGTCCGTGGATGTTTGCACTAAAAGACAAAAACAGTAGACACAGGAGTCCGTGGACGTTTGCACTAAAAGACAAAAACAGTGGACACAGGAGTCCGTGGACGTTTAAAATTAGAGACACACTTTGGACTTTTAAAATAACAGGCTGACTCTTGGCGACGTTATCGTGGACGATAACTTTGGACGATGACACTTAGCCGAATAAAAGAACAGAAATCGAAGGCAAAATAGACTATTATTTTGAAGGCAGAATGGACGTGAACGACTGTTTTACAGAAGAGAATGACAACTGTTTTACTGAAGGCGTGGATGACTAACACTTAGCCAAATACTTAAAAACTTGAAAGACAGAAACTGAATGGCATAAAAACAGAAGGCGTGGACGACTATTTTCAAAGGCAATGTGGACGTTTAAAATAACAGACAGACCTTGGGCTTTTAAAATAACAGACAGACTCTCGCGACGTTATCATGGACGATAACACATAGCCAAATAAAAGACAGAAGACCGAAGGCAAAATAGACAACCAAAACTGGAGGTAGAATGGACGACTGTTTTACATAACAGCATGGACGACTGTTCACAGAACAAAATAAACAACTCTTTTACAGACAAAATGGACAATATTTAACAGGGAGACATTAAAAATAGAAAGCATGAAAAAAGAAGGCATAAAAATTTCAAACTTCAGAAACCGATTCAAACATGATTTTGGACATATCAGAAAACATGACAGAAGTTTAAGAAAACCAGACTACATGGATAGCTCTAAAATCAGAGAAAATCCATGCACAACCTAAAAGAGAAGATCCCAGCAATTTCAGAATACACCAACACAGAGTTTATGCATTGTTTTAAAATCTCAGAAGTTAAACAGAACTTGACATACATTTCAAAATTCACAAAACAGAAGTTTTGAAAACAGGAACACACAGTTTTCACATCGGTTTTAAATTTTCAAAAGCTATACAAGGCTTGACATAACTTTCAAAAATACAATTCTCACAGGGATAACATTTGTCTGACTGCAGCAACCAATCACCATGAGTTCGATCCGCCAAACCCACTACTCATCGGCTTGAGGCACAAAGTCCTCATCTGGAGGATCCATACCTACAACAGAGATTTCAACTATGAGCCTAGAGCTCAGTAAGAACATATAATAATGCAGTGATGCATATGCTATGCATGAACATTTTCAAATACATGAACATTACATCACATTTCACTGGACTGGAAGGTATAAGTGGGGCTTATAGAGGAACTGGCGCACATACATACTTGACATAACAGGACATGACACTGGTTAGTAATTTTGCCGGGTCCCAGAGAAGGACAAGGTACAGGGTATCCTTGGCAGGGATAATTTTACATGAGTCCCAGAGAAGGACAAGAACAGGATACCAACCCCCGTCCCACACTTAACCGTACTTTACATACATATTTTAACTTTCTTGACTTCAAATCGTGTGCACAAAAAACTTTTGCATGTCTTTCGGGAAAATCGTGTATGCATGAGCATTTACAGTGCTTAAACTTAAAACAGCAGACAACAGGGATAAAACAGCAGAACATAAGGAAAAAGCAGATATCTCATAGCATAACTCTAACTTTTATACCCGAAACAACTCGACAGAAATGAAAACCTAGTACCTCCGTGATGTAGGGCCTTAAGGGCCAACCTACGGATATGAACTTACCTGTGGTCTGTGAGTTGCAGCTTTGTTCGTGTTACCTCTGTGAGCCTCAAACCTTGATCGAAGAAAATGGAAGAAACGGAGGAAAGGAGTTTTGTCGCCTGGAGAAGAAACTAAAAGCAGAGAGAAAGAGAACAATGATTGGAGGGTTTCACGTAAGAGGAAGAGAAAGAAATGAGGGATGGCTTCTTCAACAAGTTGAACACTTGTCAATCATCCATTGACTTCCTCTCACCTACCTTAATTCTTACCTAAATTGCCCCTCCACTGGTTTTTAACTAAATGATTTGTTTTGGTTACTCCTTAGTTTAGTTTTCCACTAAACATTCCAACAAATTTCACCAAAACATTCATTATATTAATATAAACCTAATCCTGTTCGATAATTTGAGGGATAATTTCCCAGCCAAAAATACCGGGTGTTACAAGTAAGGTGGCTGGTTTTCAGCCATTACGTGGAAAGAAAGAAAAAAAAATAGAAGAGAGAGGGAGGAAAATACAAAGAAGGAGAGAGCCAAGGGAGAGAAGAAACCTGCGGGAAAGAGAGAGAAAGGGAGGGTAAAACGTGAGATTCGTCGATCCGTCCTTCAAGAAAAGTTATCAAGCTTAGTGAGAGGAACGTTTTGGTAGAAAAATAGATAGATTCGGTAGAGATTTTGAGGAAAAGTGGAGGAACCGACATACGATAAATATCTCTAACAATTAGAATAGTTATATTAGACTTTATTGCCTATCTTTATTGTTCGAATTCTTCTGTTTAAAAATATGTAATTGTGGATGTACATTTATAATTGATATGTGATGATTAAGTTGGAAAAAATGTATTGATAAAAGATTAATTAAAAATTGGTTAATTGGTAAATAAATAAGAAAGGGAGGGCAAATGGTAATCTTTGATGGATAAGCTAGGTAAAATAGTAATTTCATGTTTTTTTAAAACCCTTTTTCAAAGGGTAAGGTGGCTGATTTTCAGCCATTACGTGGAAAGAAAGAAAAAACAAAGAGAGAGGGAGGAAGATATGTGATGATTAAGTTGGAAAAAATGTATTGATAAAAGATTAATTAAAAATTGGTTAATTGGTAAATAAATAAGAAAGGGAGGGCAAATGGTAATCTTTGATGGATAAGCTAGGTAAAATAGTAATTTCATGTTTTTTTAAAACCCTTTTTCAAAGGGTAAGGTGGCTGATTTTCAGCCATTACGTGGAAAGAAAGAAAAAAACAAAAGAGAGAGGGAGGAAAATACAGAGAATGAGAGAGCCGAGGGAGAGGAGAAACCCGCGGGGAAAAGAGAGAGAAATGGAGGGGGAAACGTGAGATTCGATGATCCGTCCTTTAGGAAAAGTTGTTCAGCTCAATGAGATGAACATTTTGGTGGAAAAATCGATAGCTTTGGTGGAGATTTCGAGGAAAAGTGGAGGAACCGACATACGATAAATATCTTTAACGATTAAAATAGTTATATTAGACTTTATTGCCTTGATAGGTGGAGATAGAAAGTGAGGGAGAAAGAGAGAGAAATGGAGGGGGAAACGTGAGATTCGACGATCCGTCCTTTATGGAAAGTTGTTCAGCTCAGTGAGAGTAACATTTTGGTGGAAAAATTGATAGATTCGGTGGAGATTTCGAGGAAAAGTGGAGGAACCGACATACGATAAATATCTCTAATGATTAGAATAGTTAGATTAGACTTTATTGTCTTGATAGGTAGAGATAGAATTTCTGATTAGATCTGGAATATGTTTATAGATTTCGATGATTGAACAAAATTGATAGTTGGAGGTGGTAATTTGGTAACATTTTGATCTAAAAGGTCATTTAAAAGTGTGAAAAATAGCTTATTTCGATTTTTATTGAAATGTTTAAATTGTAACGTATTGAAAAGACATATTTCATTACATTGAATTCATTGATTTTAAATATAAATCTCATGGGTGAGTGTGTGTTTTAAACATGCATAGCATCACTTTATAACAGTTTTAATACATGTATTTAGGAAGGAGGGAGAAGGAAGGCGGTGGTAACATAAGAACCCACTGAACTGCTTTAGCCTCTTTGTATGTGATAGTATGACTCTGAAAATATTGAGAGATTAACTATATGTCCTCCTTGGGTTGAAAGTCTCTAAACCTCTCAGGAAAGCAATGTGTGGATCCTACAGCCCTACCGGTGAAAGCCCGGGAACGTGTAGGCGTGTGATGATCATATGAATCAATTAGAGTGATTGTACTTTTTACATATCAAATTGAATGTAAAAATTTGTTTTGGAAACCTTGAATTAGATTATGGTTTTAAATAATGCATTTTCTTACTTATTGTATTACATGGATTTAATTATTGGAAACGGTTTCAAACCATGATTGGATGAATTTTAAATGTTTAAAATTTGAACATACATGTATTTTTATATAAATGACATGAATTTCAATCAAAACAAATTAATTTAAATTAATTTAAAAAATAACAATAATAGGTGGATGATGAATGGTGTGGTCCTAGTTAGTGTATTAGAGTCTAAGTTAGCTATTCTAGTTCTTAGACTTATTTGTTGGGCCAATGACTCATTATGTGGATATTTATATTTTTAAGATAACGAGATTGTTCACCGTGATTGGAAAGCTAAGGTAACCTAAAGGACTTGAAAGAACGAGGCATAGGCTGTAACCATTGAGATAGATGGTCACTTTTGTGTTGGGATTGGGTTAGATAATTTTGAACTGTATAGAATCTTTTGTACAGGTCACATGTAATGATCTATGTTTATTTTCTTAGCTTTTGCTAGAAAACTCTGATAAAATGATGTAAATGATAGAAATTGTTACAATAGAATGTTTAAACTACATGGATGATGGATATTGCAATTGTTTACATATCTGATTGAGAATACAAAACTGGTATTGGATATATCTTATCTTAAGATTCTAGGTATGTATTGGATGGTTTTGACAAAAATACAAACGTATCAATGCAAAATTGAAAACTCGAAATTATTTATTAGTATTATTTTTCACTCGGTAATCCTAATCATCTGGACTCGTCGGGTCGGGTCCTGACAAACTATCTATTTATTGATAATTGATTTACACATAAAATAGAAATATACATTATAGTTTATGTCATCGAATGAAATTTGTGTTCTTAGTGAAATTGTATATTTAGTTTCTTATAGGAATATAGGGGAACTAAGTGAACAACTATTTTTATAAAACCCAAGAAGAGTTTTATAAATATGTTTGAATATTTGATTGATTCAACTGCATGAATAATGATTTAACAAAGACGAATGAATGAAAAATTAAATTAATTGTTGAGGGAAAATTGAAATACTATGTTTTCGTTTGATTAATTAAATTTTAAAAGTTCTGATTTTATTAAAACCAAAAATAAAAAAAAAGTAATTTTTGGTTGTTTGATTAGTTTAGATAATAATTTTTTTGATTAATTTAATAATTCCAAGATAGTCAATTTTAATAATTAATTAAATTAAAAAGTTAATTTTCTATGAAACGATATTTGAATTTGAACAAGCTTATAATAAAAAACAAGTATCACTTATCGAGAGTTGGCGACGAGTTCAATTCATTGAGAGAGTCTACTATTTCTCCAACATTGATACGAAGTCAAGATAGCATCAACTCATTAGACAAGATGAGGAGTCTAAGACGATTTTGAAAAAGAGGTACAAACATTACATTCTGAATATCTAGTTATGTCCAATGGTCTAATTAATGTGCTTAAAATGTTCATAAATAATTTGATTATAAATCTAGCATAAAATTAAGACACCTCTAACTTATATATTGCGGATAAAATACACCATTGATTCTCAATTTCATTTTCATGGTTTAAATTTTCTTAATAAAATCCTTGTAGTTTTCTCAATTTAATTTCTACCAATAAATTTAATAACAATATCACATGTCTATATTTTAGTCAACATTAATATGTCCACGCCAACCAAAACATATATTTTGTTAATTATTTTTTTACTCGATTGACCATTTATAAGAGTTCAGTTGACCACTAATAAGGTTCAAGTTAACAAATAATTTTTGAAGTGAAGCATTTGGTTAAAGATAGAGATGTTAAATGAACCGGTCGAGCCGAGCAAAGTCTGGAAAGGCTCGACTCATCGAGCCTAACATGTGACGACCCCGATGTAGCACCCGGTTTCAATTAAACCGAATTTAACTTATCAATTAATGATGTGCAAATTCATGGAAGAATTGGGAGAGTTATTGGTTAGGTTAAAAAGTGACTAAGCAAGGGCATTTATGTAAATTTGGCAAGTTAAAAGTAGATAACCTATTTAAGGGAAGGGGTTTAGAGATTTATGCACTGTAGCCGCCACTGTTTTATCATTTATTCCTTTTCGGTGTCCAGCTCAAGCTCAGCGGAGCTCTCGACGAATCTTCCACCAGACTCTTCTTCCATCTAAGTAAGTTTTTCCCCATTTCTTATATTTTAGCAGTCTGATAACCGAGGGAGTCCAATGAGAGGGTTTCGAGGATGCTATAGACGAGTGTCAATTTCAGTTTAGTGCAGTATCAGGAATGCATTATGACCAGAGTTCTCAATTAGTTTCCTTAGGTCTCTGGTTGAATAGGATGAAGTTTAGTGAAGGTTTAATTAATGATCGGTTTATGGATTTAGGTTCGAGCTAATTCCCGGAGGAGATTTCAACCAAACCATCCAGAAGACCAGGTAAGTAAAGTATGCATGTGCCTTCGGGCCTACATCACAAAACAGTAGGGTTATGTATTTTGGAAATGGTTTGTATGTCATGCATCATGTTTTTGAAAGATTACGAAAATGAATTTCCATGTAAGAACGATAAGGTATGAACGGAATGTGACAGATCAGCTATTAAGGGAATTCATCCGCCCCTTAATCGAGTAGAGAATGTATAACATTGGGAGAATTGATCCCACTCCCAAGGGAACAGTGGGATCAGATCAGCTATTAAGGGAATTCATCCGCCCCTTAATCGAGTAGAGGATGTATAACATTGGGAAAATTGATCCACTTCCCAAGAGAACTGAGGGATCAGATCAACTTATGAACGTATGTGAATGCAACTGAGATGAGAAAGTAGAAATTGCATGTTTAGGAATTTTATGTTTCAGCATTTCATTTCATTACTGCTTTACTTACTTAGCATTAGGCTAATAGATGAGTTTTGTGATGTAGGTGAAGAAGTGACAGCAGGTGAATCCTCTGAGTTCATTGAGGGATAGGATGGTTGGGGGTGCACACTCATGCCACGGATCTGGTACTTGATGAGGCGGGTTAACTGATATCAATTGGTGTGAAAGTTTAGTTGACAGTGTTTCAATTTAAACTTGTTGAGTTTTTATAACAGTAGTGATTTCAACGTTTTGAATACGTTTTTGAGTTTCCTCTTCCGATAATAGTGTTCTGTTTGGATATAGTGTTGGCACTCACTGGATTTTAGTAATGTAATGGTTGAAATGTTTTGAACGGTCTCAGTGAAGTGAGTAAATCTTTTTCGGTATTTAGAGTTGTGTTTGTATACCAAAGAGTAGATGAAATGTGGTTCTGTTCTCTATCGTTAGATGAAGTCTATCGGCAGGGGTTGAGTTGTTGTTCTGTTGTCTATCGGAAGATGTCTTCAGTTGAAGCCATCAGATGATATAGAACAAAATTTGTCGTTTAGTGATCGGTATATGTAGCTTGTTTTATCGGAAGATGTTGTTTTGTTCACTATCGGTAGACGAAGTCTATCGGTAGATGTCGGGTTATAGTTATGTGTCTATCGGAAGGTGTAGGTTTAAGTCCATCGGATGATGTCTCAGTAAACTCATCGGCAGATGCATGCTGACGTCATCGGTAGTTGTAGAAAAACTTTTGTCGTTTAGTCACCGGTGGATGTAGAGCAAAGTCGATCGGATGAAGGAAATCATCTGGCTGACGTCATCGGAAGATGTAGAGTGCATTTTGTCGTTTAGTGACCGGTGGATGCCGTGTGTAGATCCACCGGATGATGCAGAAAGTCTTTTGTTGTTTAGTGACCGGTGGATGTCGTGTGTAAATCCATCGGATGATGTAGAGAGCACTTTGTCGTTTTGCCACCGGATGATGTTTTCCATTTTCTGCTCCAGCCCCTTTTCGTTGACTTTGTCCAGCGGGCGATACGTTTGACTTTCAAAACTTATGAAGTATACTGCGATTTAATCCTTTATTCCTTTTGCCGATTATTCCTCAAAATTCCAACTGAGTATTCAAGCATTGTACAATAGCTTTGTTTAACTTTATTTTTACTTAAACGATTTCCGCTGCAAGTTTTCAAAAAAAAAAGAAATATGGTTGAAATTTTTAGTCATGTACGGGCATGGTGTGACAAACCGGGTTCAGATAACTCGGGGCGTTACACCCGACCCACGCCGGGCCGTCATGGGACGGGAACATAACATTCAAAAGGACTTTGACATTTTGAACTTAAAATATTTTTCGACTTAAAAAAAAAAAAAAAAAAATCTTGACATTTAAAATGGCAAGACATAAAGTTGAAGGCATAAAATGGAAGACATAAACTGAAAGACATAAAGTGGATGACATAAAGTGGATGACAGAAGGGGATGACAGAAGTGGATGACAGAAGTGGATGACATAGAATAGATGACAGAAGTGGAGGACATAGAATGAATGACAGAAGTTGATGACAGAGAATGGATGACAGAGAGTGGATGACATAGAGTGGATGACAGAAGTGGATGACATAAAACGGATGACATAAAACAGATGATATAAAACGGTTGACATAAAACAGATGACGTAAAGTGGATGACAGAAAGTGGATGACATGAAACGGATGACATAAAACGGGTGACGTAAAGTGGATGACGTTAAACGGTTGACGTAGAGTGGATGGCATAAAACGGATGACATAAAACGGTTGACGTAAAGTGGATGACAGAAGTGGATGACAGAATTGAATGACATAAAACGGATGACATAAAACGGTTGACGTAAAGTGGATGACAGAAGTGGATAACAGAATTGGATGACATAAAACGGATGACATAAAACGGTTGACGTAAAGTGGATGACAGAAGTGGATGACAGAAATGGATGACATAAACACTTTTATCTCAACACTCCGCCGATCGATCGGCTACCTCTCTATTTCACATCTACACAACCTGATAACCTCACAGCTTACTACAAACCTCTTTAGACACAAAAATGCTTCCAAAACCCCAAACGGACCCGATTCAAAACCTAATTTTTGTACACGTTAGAGAACATGGTGGAAATTCAAGAAAACGGACTATCTGGATAGCTCTTAAACCCAAACCAATCCATGCACAACAAAATAGAGATTCCAAACGATTCCAGAATATTTCAAAAGACAACTATAAAAAAAAAAGTTTTTAAAATGTTAACACAAAACCTAAACATCACCTAATTCTCAGAAACTGTATAAAACTTGACATACACTTCAAAATTACACCCCCACAGGTAAAATGTGCCTGACTGCCGCAACCACCCCACGAGCTCGTCCCGCCAACTGCACCTACTCGTCGGCCTGAGGCACAAAGTCCTCATCCAGAGGATCCGTACCTACAACAGGGAGTTCAACTATGAGCCTAGAGCTCAGTAAGAACATACAATGCAGTGATGCATATGCTATGCATGAACTTTTGAAATACATGAACATTACTTTACATTACATTCAAGTGGACAGGGGTATAAGTGGGGCTTATAGAGGAACTGGCGCAACAAAAGTACACAACAGGTACATAACAGGGGTGCACTTCAAGCACATAACAGGATAACAGGATGCCAGTCCCCATCCCACACTTAACCGTACATTACATTCACATTTTATCTTTCTTAACTTCAAATCACGTGCATAAAACATTTACATGACTTTCAGGAAAACGTGTATGCATGAACATATACAGTGCTTAAATGTAACATAAACAGGCTACTGGATAACAAAGCAAAACACATTTAACTTAGAACGTAACCTACGACCTAACTACCCGACGACCAAAAACCTAGTATCTCCGTGATGTAGGGCCTTAAGGGCCAACCTACGCATGAACTTACCTGATGCCGTAGAGTTGCAAGCCTCGCACGTACGTCCTTGACGATTAACAAACCTCTATTGTGTGTAATCGGACCATTAACCCTTAAACTTAACAAAACTTACGAATAACTAACCTAAACTCGTTAACTATCGCAGAGGGTTACCTTTAACGGAGAAAATGAGAAGAAACAGGAGAAGACGAAGTTTGGAAATCGTCACACGTCATCTGTAAGAGAGAAAACAGAGATGAGAGGAACAATGGAAGGGTTTCACGTTGAAGGGAAGAGAAGAGAAGAGAACTTTGGCTTCTTCAACAAGTTTGGACAAGTGTCAAGCATGCATTGGCTCCCTCCCAACCACCTTAATTGCCTTCCTAAATTGCCCCTCCATTGGGTCCTAACTAATGGTTTTGCTTTGGTTACTCTTTAATTTGGTTTTTCCCACTAAACATTCTAATAAAATTTACATTATATTAATGACAAATTAATCTCGTTCAATAATTCAAGGGATAATTACATGGCCAAAAATACCGGGTGTTACATAACAAGCCGAGTCTAACGAGCCTGCCTAGCCTAACGAACCAAGCTTAACGAGCTGACCCTCGTGAGCCACGAGCCTAACGAGCTAGCCCAACGAACCTAACGAGCCGAATTACATAAATAAAATTAATTTATATAAATATATTATATATTTCATTAAATTTTTATTTATTAAACCTATAATAAATATTTATTATGGTAATAATAAAATATGATAGATACTTAGTTGTGTAAATAATAGAAATCTTTAATTAATGCAAAAATGACATTTAATTATAAAAAAATGGAAGAAAACAAATATATAAAAAATATAACATTCATTATATATTTGACATTTGCATCACTACAAATAAGACACATCCCAACTAGGTTGACACCTATCTAGTTGTCAATCATGTGCAAAGTGTAAAAAAAAATCACAAGTTGAAAAAATACTTCAAAATTTAAATTACAATGCTAATATTCAACATCCAAATTTTTAAAGTTTTCAAGTATTCCGTTATCTCGTTGTTGGTTTCTCATAATGGCGTTGTTCTAATCCTTCATGTAAATAAGTGCTTTCACGAGATCGGGTGCAAGTCGTCCTCGACGTTCATTGTACACAGGTCCACCTGCACTAAAAATAGACTCCAATGCTACGGTAGAAACCAGAGGTATTAGTAGATCACGTGCCATTATAGAAAGAATAGGATATATAGTGGAAAACATTTTCCACCAATCTAAAATATCAAAGTTTTCTTTCGCGAGAAAATTGATATCGAGTGTCAAAATAAATATCTAGTTCATTTCGCATAGAAATAGAGTAAACATCTGTATCTAATTGACTCCAAATATCATGAATACCAAATTGTAAACCTACAATATTTCCACCACCACTACTTGAACTAACATGTGAAAAAACACGTGAACGACTAACAATAGAATATTTAGATTCATAAGAAGAATATAAACTGCCAATTACATGTGCTATTTGATTCATAGAAAGTAAACAATTAGTATGTAAATTATTAAAAATTTTATTAATCACGAGACATACTTATCTTAATTTATATCTAGGATTCATTATACAACTAACATTAGAATATTTAGATTCATAAGAAGAATATAAACTAGCAATTACATGTGCTATTTGATTCTTAGAAAGTAAACAATTAGTATGTAAATTATTAAAAATTTTATTAATCATGAGACATACTTATCTTAATTTATATATAGGATTCATTATACATGCATAACAAAAAATAGGAGAAATGTCAAGCCAATATTTTTTAAATTTTGTTTCAATTTTATTAAGTATATCTCTAAATTTATCTATTTGTCGATATTGTGAAAAATTATCCGTTAAGTTTATAAAAATTAGAAGAACAAGATAAGAAGTGAGATAATAAATTCCCGAACATTCATTTGTAGTATCATAAAATGGTTTTCAAAAATCAAAAAATATATTAATTACATCGCAACTAGATTTATCAAGATTAATACTTGATGTTTTCTCATTAATAAAATCACAAATAACTTGCCAATATGACTTAACATTTTCCAACATTAAATAAGTAGAATTCCATCTATTATTTACATCGGTTTTTAATTGTCATGGTTTAAGTTAGGCAGCTTTACAAAAATCTCTATATTCTTGTTGGCTCGAATTAGATCCAATTATATAGGAAATTGTGGATCTAATTAATTCAATATGAGGCAAAATATATATCATATCATCTTTAACAACTAAATTTAAAATATGACAAACACATTTCATATGGAAAGTGTGACGATCCCAACCCCGTCAGGGCCGTCACGGACTTGCCGTGACATACATTTACTTAATCACTGTTCTTTCACGTAAAATTTTTAGTTTTTCTTTATAACACTTTCAAGAACGGACTTTGAACGGTCGATCCCCTTCTATCGACATGTAAATCCTAACTTAAAACGTATGTAAAACAACTCGTTTAGAATTGGAAAACATCAATTTAAACTTAGGACCAAAGATAAAATGGAAGACATGGGCATATGGCGCGCCCTACCTTTGGCGCGCGCGCCCCTTTTGCGTCCTCTGCGCTAGCCGCTCGCGCACCGCACGCCCATGTGCAACGCCCGCGTGCCCTCTGGCAGACCACGTCGCGCGCCATCGTTCGCCAGTCCTGCACTGCCACAGCGCACGCCCCGCACTCACCGTGTCACGCCGCGCACATCGCATGCCTACCGCTAGGCCACGGCGCATGCCACGTTTGCACCGTGCCTCGACGTGCGCACTGTGCCCCTATCGCTAGGCCACGACGCACGCCCCGTGCGCACTGCTTCTCGCTGCGGGCACCGCGCGTCTATCGCACGGCCACAGCGCGCACCTGGCGCCACACGGGAGCCAATCCATCGGCCCTCCCACCGATGGATCGGCGCCCTCTCAGGTGCCAGGTCTTCTTTTTCAAGTTTTTGGCCGATCCATCGACCAAATGCGCCGATGGATCTGTAACGCCCCGAGTTATCTGAACCCGGTTCGTTACACAAAAGTTCATACATGACTAAGAAATCTCAACTGTATTATTATTTTTTTTTAACTTTGCTCAACAATCAACATTTGACATAAGCTAAAATCTCAAAACATTTAAAACTTGCAGCAGAAATCTTTTGGACAGCAATAGAGTTAAACAAAACTATGAACATTGTTGGAAATGTAAGAAATAATCGGCTAAAAGAAATAGAGGTTTAAATCGTGAAATACTTGGGAAGTCGCAGAAGTCAAACGCATCTGCCGATGGATAAAGTCAATGGAAGAAGCAGAATAGCAAATAGAAGGCTTCTACCGATGACGTGGACCAGAAGAGTTGGAAACAAAAGACATCTCTCGGTAGACTGCATCTACCGATGACGTCAGCCGGATAAATCAATTATCCAACATCAACCGATCGCAAGACGACAAGTTTTGCGACTCGTATCTACCGACGGTAAAATGACAAAATCTCTCATTCCCTTCTTCCGATAGGATAAACTGCATATACCGATCACTAAACGAAAAAGCATAATACCCACTCATACCGGTAGTGCAAAATCTACATCTTCCGATAGAATTAAACCTACATCATCCGATGGCTTTTCTGAAGAAATCTTCCGATAGAATTAAACCTACATCATCCGATGGCTTTTCTGAAGACATCTTCCGATAGAATACAGAACGACATTTCAACTATTTCTTGCTATGCAGGCACAACTCTAAGTGCAGAAAAGAATTTACTTACTTCACCACAACCATTCAAAAACAATTCAAATCATTGCATTTTTCAAAATCCAGTAAGTACCAACATCAAATCCCAACAGAATACTACTATCAGAAAAGTCTCAAAGTACTTTTTGAAAACATCAAACAACTTCTATCATCAGAAAGTTTAACATACTCAAATTTGAAATCATTGTCCACTAAACCTTCACAACCACTGACATCAGTTAAACTGCCCCATCAGATGCCAGATCGATGCCTGAATGCACCCCTCCAACCTGTCTAGTCCTTAACCAACTCAGAGAATTCACCTGCAGTGTCCTCAACACCTACATCACAAAACTCATCTATTAGCCTAATGCTAAGTAAGTAAAGCAGTAATGAAATGAAATGCTAAAACATAAATTCCTAAACATGTAATTTCTACTTTCTCATCTCAGTTGCATTCACATTCATTCATAAGCTGATCTGATCCCTCGGTTCCCTTGGAAGTGGATCAATTTTCCCAATATTATACATCCTCTACTAGATTAAGGGGTGGATGAATTCCCTTAATAGCTGATCTGATCCCTCAGTTATCTTGGGAGTGGGATCAATCCTCCTAATGTTATAAATCCCTTCATAAGTTAAGGGGTGGATTAGTTCCCTTAATAGTTTGTCTGTCACATTCAGTTCATGCCTTACCTTCCTTACATGGAAATTCTGTAACACCTCGAGTTATCTGAACTCGACTCGTTACACAAAGCTCGAACCTAACTAAGGAACTTTGAACTAAATTTAAAATTTCACTCGAAAATCTGGGTTTGACATTTTTCTAAAACTTCAAAACATTTAAATGCTTGCAGCGGAAATAATTTGAACAACAATGGAGTTAAACAATACCACGAAACATTGTTTGAAATGTTAAGAAACAATCGGCAAATAGGAACTGAAGTTTGAACCGTGAAATACTTGAGAAGTCGCAGAAGTCAAACGCATCTGCCGATGAATAAAGTCAACGGAAGGAGCAGAACAAATTAGAAGGCTTCTACCGATGACTAAACGACAAAATTCCTCATTCCCTTCTTCCGATGACTAAACGACAAAATTCCTCGTTCCCTTCTTCCGACAGAATAAACTGCATACACCGATTACTAGACGACAAAACACTTCCTACATCCACCGGTGACGTCAACCGGATGACTCATTTATCCGATCGACTTTATCACACATTCATCCGATCGACTTTATCACACATCCACCGGTGAAGTCAGCCGGATGATTCATTCATCCGATCGACTTTATCACACATCCACCGGTGACGTCAGCCGGATGATTCATTCATCCGATCGACTTTATCACACATCCACCGGTGACGTCAGCCGGATGATTCATTCATCCGATCGACTTTATCACACATCCACCGGTGACGTCAGCCGGATGATTCATTCATCCGATCGACTTTATCACACATCCACCGGTGACGTCAGCCGGATGATTCATTCATCCGATCGACTTTATCACACATCCACCGGTGACGTCAGCCGGATGATTCATTCATCCGATCGACTTTATCACACATCCACCGGTGACGTCAGCCGGATGACTCATTCATCCGATCGACTTTATCACACATCCACCGGTGACGTCAGCCGGATGATTCATTCATCCGATCGACTTTATCACACATCCACCGGTGACGTCAGCCGGATGATTCATTCATCCGATCGACTCGATCGACTTTATCACACATCCACCGGTGAAGTCAGCCGGATGATTCATTCATCCGATCGACTTTATCACACATCCACCGGTGACGTCAGCCGGATGATTCATTCATCCGATCGACTTTCACTAAGGACATCTTCCGATAGAGAATAGATTAAATACACAACATCTGCCAATAGACTTCATCTACCGACAGGGAACAGAACAACAACTCTAACTACGGAAAGGAATTTACTCACTTTACTGAAACCATTCTGAAGCAATTCAAATCGTTGCATTACTCAAATCCAATAAGAACCCAACATTTAAAATTCCACAGAATACTATCATCAGAAAATCTCAAAACGTATTCAAAATATTAAAGACCATTACTGTCATGAAAACTTAACATACTCAGATTGAAACACTGTCAACTAAACCATTCCAACTACAGACATCAGTTTACCAGGCCAAAACATGGATGTACTCCTCCAACCACATCTATTCATCAGTGCACTCAAGAAAATCACCTGCAGTCTCCTCAACACCTACATCACAAAACTCATCTATTAGCCTAATGCTAAGTAAGTAAAGCAGTAATGAAATGAAATACTAAAATATGAATTCCTAAACATGCAATTTCTACTTTCTCATCTCAGTTGTTCATTCATCGTTTCTGTTCAGATCCCCCTGTAAAATTGGGAGTTGGATTAACTCTCCCAAAGTATAAACATCCACTGACTCATTAAGGGGCAGATAAATTCCCTTAACAGTAAATCTGATTCACATGTTCAGATCCCCCTGTGAAATTGGAAGTTGGATCAACTCTCCCAAAGTATAAATATCCACTGTCTCATTAAGGGGCGGATTAATTCCCTTAACAGTAAAACTAATTCACAAAGCTGTTTCAATATGTTCAATCCTTACCATGCCAACATATATTCAAATTCATTTTCGTATACTTTTTAAAACATGATGCATGACATACCAACACATTCCAGCAAACAAACCCTAATATTTTGTGATGTAGGCCCGAAGGCACAAGCAAACTTTACTTACCTGGTCTCTTGGAAATCGCTCGGTTTCAACTACACTGGAAGTCCTGCTCACCTAATGTCATAAGCAAAATACCGATTAGATCATCACTAGCCTTATCCTATATCATTCCGAAAACTAAGGAGCTAGTTTGGAAGCTCTGGTCATCGCACATTCTCGGCTCAACACTAAACCCGAACTCAACTCACTCACAGCATTAACAAGGTACATACATTGCACTCATCTGCTATCTAGTCACTCAGATCTTAAGAAAATAAAAAGGAAAGAATTACTTAGTCCGAGAAATGAAGGTCGGAGGGGAAAATCGCCTGGAGCTCTGCTGAGTTTGAGCTGAATACCGAGAAAGAAAAAATGAGAGAACAGTGGCGGCTAAACCTCATTCAACCCTCCATTAAATACGTTATATAGTATAATATCTCAAATTAACACCATGCCCTTACTCATTCATTTATTAACCTAATCACTAAACCTCCCAATCCCATCCTTAAAATATTCACTATAATTTAATAAAGTAAACTGGTTAAACGAAACCGGGTGCTACAAATTCATTTTCGTAATCATTCAAAAACACGATGCATGACATACAAAAATCATTCACAAGATACATAACCCTACTATTTTGTGATGTAGGCCCGAAGGCACATGCATACTTTATTTACCTGGCTTCTGGAAATTGTTTGGTTGCTAGCTACTTCGGAAATCTGCTCACCTATGTTCATAAAAGAATATAAATCAAAACTCCACTAAACCTCACCAAGAATCAAACAGTGGTTTGAGGAATCCAGTTAGAAACTCTACTACCCGAGCGTTCCCCCTTTATTGCTAAAACCCGAATCTACGCTCAATCTCAGTATCCTCAAGATCCTCACATTGTACCCCCTTTAGGTATTTAACCACTATATCATAAGAGAAATGAGGAAAACTTACCTAAGTCGAAGGAGAATTGGGCGAGGAAAATCGCCTAGAGAGCTTGGCTGCTTGAGCTGAAAAACCCGAAGAGAAAGGTATGAAATGGTGGCGGCTACAGTGCATTAAACCCAATCCCTCTTTCCTTAAATACGTTATCCACTTTTTAAAAATGTAATTTACTCTAATGCCCTTGTCTAGTCTAATCATTCAATAACCCTACTTGAATTATTGACTACTAAAGTGTATACCATTAATAATAAAAGAGCTGGTTCGATAGAACCGGGTGTTACAATCTACCCTCCTTAAAAGAATTTTGTCCTCAAAATTCAGTACCTGAATAACTCTGGATGTTGGTCCATCATGTCTTGCTGGCGTTCCCAAGTTGTTTCCTCAATATTCTGGTTGTGCCACAAGACTTTCACTAGGGGAATCTCTTTGTTGCGCAATACCTTCACCGCATAATCTAAGATTTTTACTGGTTTCTCTTCGTAGGCAAGGGTAGGATGAATCTCAAGGTCTTGATGTTCCACGATTTGATATGGATCTCTTATGCATTTCTTCAACATAGAAACATGGAACACACTGTGTATCCCATCCATAGACGCCGGTAGCTGCAACTGATAGGCTGCTCTCCCAACTCTCTTCAGAATAGTGAATGGTCCAATAAATCTGGGGCTCAACTTTCTTCTCTTTCCAAATCTCACTACTCCTTTGAAAGGTGACACCTTAAGGAAAACTTCATTACCTACTTCAAATTCCAGTTCTCTTCGCCTTTTGTCTGCATAGTTTTTCTGCCGGCTTTGAGCTATCAAGATTCTTTGTCAGATAAGAGCAATTTTCTCCACTGTTTGCTGTACGATGTCAGGACCAATCAATCGTGCTTCTCCAACTTCATCCCAATACAATGGAGATCTACACTTTCGTCCATACAATGCCTCGTATGGCGTCATGCCTATTGTTGCCTGAAAACTGTTGTTATAAGAAAATTCAATCAAGGACAAGTATTTGCTCCATGAACCTTGAAAGTCTAAGACACATGCACGGAGCATATCCTCTAATGTTTGAATGGTTCTTTCGGATTGTCCATCTGTTTGAGGGTGGAAAGCTGTGCTAAAACTAAGCTGTGTTCCCATAGCCTTGTGCAAACTTTTCCAAAACTTAGATGTAAATCTAGAGTCTCGGTCTGAAACTATAATGCTTGGAACTCCATGCAGTCTAACAACTTCGTGCACATACAACTCAGCCAGTTGATCCATCGAGTATGTTATCTTCATTGGCAGAAAGTGAGCAGATTTGGTTAAACGATCGACTATTACCCAAATTGCATCGTGACCCTTTGCTGTTCTAGGTAATCCTATAACAAAATCCATCGTTATTTGTTCCCATTTCCATTCGGGAACTGGTAAGGGTTGTAATGTTCCAGCAGGCCTCTGATGTTCAGCTTTGACTTGCTGGCAGATCAGACAAGACTCCACATACTCCGCCACACTTCTTTTCATACCTGGCCACCAATAATGCTGCTTGAGATCTCTGTACATTTTCGTACCCCCAGGATGAACAGAGAGTCTAGAGGAATGTGCCTCAGATAGGATTTCCCTTCTAAGTTAAGTATCAGCCGGAATAAACCATCTATTTTGAAACTTGAGAATTCCATCAATTGAGCAGTTGAAATCCGACTTGTCAGTAGAATCCATGCACAACTTATACCTATTGCATTCAGTGTCATTCATTTGAACTTCCTTTATTCTCTCCAAAATAGTAGGCCTCGAGGATATGGTCGAAAGTATGGCTGTCATACTAGACACAACTTCCAGGTTGAATCTTTGGAATATCTTCAGATTTAACCTTCAGCTGGTAATAACCAGATCTAAGGTCAATCTTAGAGAAAACTCTTGCACCCTTAAGCTGGTCAAATAAGTCATCAATCCTCGGCAAAAGGTACTTGTTCTTGACTGTTAACTTATTCAATTCTCTATAATCAATGCACATACGCATTGATCCATCTTTCTTTTTGACAAAAAGGACAGGTGCACCCCACGGTGAAAAGCTAGGGCGTATGAACCCTTTCTCATACAGATCCTCCAACTGTTTCTTCAATTCCTTAAGTTCTGTTGGTGCTAATCTATATGGATTCTTAGATACAGTCTCAGCGCCGGGGTAAACATCCACAACAAACTCAATTTCCCTATCTGGTGGCAAACCAGGAAGGTCATCTAGAAATAATTTCGGAAAATCTTGGACAACTAAAATATTTTCGGGGCTCGCTTTTTCTACTAGCTGTGTGTCTAAAACACTGGCAAAAAAACACAAATACTCTCTGCATGGGGAGGGTCTACAATTGACAGAAGTCATTACAGTCATTTCTTTACTCTTCTTCAGAGCTTGGAAGGTTTGGTTTAAACCACCAGGGGATTGAAAACTAACAACTCCAGTCCTACAATCTATTGTGGCATAATGTTTAAATAACCAATCCATTCCTAGGATTACATCAAATCCCATTATGTCCATAACAATGAGATCGGCAGGCAAATTCATGTTTCCTACTAATACAACACTATCAGGCATCATTTGGTTAGAGTGCATGCATTCACCAGAGGGTAAGGCAACTTTGAATACATGTTCAAAAGAAGTAAACCGTACATCTAACTAATCAGCAAATGTAGAGGCTATAAAAGAATGTGTTGCACCCGAATCTATCAAAGTAAAAGCAGGTATAGAGTTAATCAGTATTGTACCCGACACTACAGCAGGCTGGTCCTCACCACATGACTCCATCATGGAGAATACTCTTGGCTTAATCTTGACAGGGCCACCCTTCAAAGCTGGGCAGTCTCTGTTGACATGGCCAACCTTGTTGCAATGGAAACATCGAATGACCCGGGGCTTTGGACAATCCTTGTACAAGTGTCCAACCTCTTCACAGTTGAAGCACTTACCCGTTCCAAATCTACACTCCCCCGAGTGATTCTTCGAACATTTCGGGCACTGAGGGAACTTCTGGGTATTCGGTACCTTCTTTCCAGATCCTTGGCCACTCTGGCCCTTAATAGGCCTCTTCATTCCCCTATGATGGTGTGGCTTGATAAACTTTTGTGGAACCTCCTTTGGTCCAGCACACTTCTTTTCAGCTTCTTCCACTTCTAGAGCAGTGGACACAACTTCACTAAATGTCAAGCCTTTAATGCCACAGAATTTGACTCCTCGGTAAATCTCTGGCTTCAGTTCATGCACAAATTTGAACACCTTATCCTCTTCCTTATGAGCAAAATGTCCAGCAAACGTGGACAGGGACTCGAATTGCCTACTGTAATCAGCCACAGACCCTGTCTGCTTCAAGTTCAGAAACTCCAACTTCTTCGCGGTCTGGACAGTGCTGTTAAAATACTTCCCATAGAAAAGGTCCTTGAATTGTAACCAAGGCATCAATAAAACATCTGTGGTGGTCTCTATTGTTTCCCACCAGAGTTGAGCTTCCCCAGCTAAATGAAATGTTGCCAACGTGACCTTGTCTCCTTCTCCTATGTTGGCACACCTAAACATACTCTCAATCTTTCTAAGCCATCCTTCAGCAATAACTGGATCAGATGACTGTCTATTAAACGTGGGTGGTCTTAGTCTCTGGAATCTATCTGTAGAATGTTCACTGCTAGAACCCGAGTTGGCACTTCCTTGTGTCTCCCGGCTCAATATCACTCCTAATTGGTCAGACAGTTGACGCACTATATCAGTCTGCTGACGCATCAATTCTGTCAGCTGCCTAATTACACTAGTGTCCTCCTCCCATCTCGGACTTGGTATCTCTCTTGGTAATCTTGGTCTTCCTGGTCGTCTAGACATTTGCTATATTCCTGTACAAGGTTAATTACACTCTTAAATATCTAATAGCTAAGGTTAAGATAAAAACTTACAGTTGTTGGAGTACTTCCATGCAACGATTGGCACTGATGAGTAATCTTTTGAATGGTTTAACTAAATGTCTCTGATACCATACTGTAACGCCCCAAGTTATCTGAACCCGGTTCGTTACACAAAAGTTCGTACATGACTAAGAAATCTCAACTGTATTATTTTTTTTTTAAACTTTGCTCAACAATCAACATTTGACATAAGCTAAAATCTCAAAACATTTAAAACTTGCAGCGGAAATCTTTTGGATAGCAATAGAGTTAAACAAAACTATGAACATTGTTGGAAATGTAAGAAATAATCGGCTAAAAGAAATAGAGGTTTAAATCGTGAAATACTTGGGAAGTCGCAGAAGTCAAACGCATCTGCTGATGGATAAAGTCAATGGAAGAAGCAGAACAGCAAATAGAAGGCTTCTACCGATGATGTGGACCAGAAGAGTTGGAAACAAAAGACATCTCTCGGTAGACTGCATCTACCGATGACGTCAGCCGGATAAATCAATTATCCAACATCAACCGATCGCAAGACGACAAGTTTTGCGACTCGTATCTACCGACGGCAAAACGACAAAATCTCTCATTCCCTTCTTTCGATAGAATAAACTGCATATACCGATAACTAAACGACAAAGCATAATACCCACTCATACCGATAGTGCAAAATCTACATCTTCCGATAGAATTAAACCTACATCATCCGATGGCTTTTCTGAAGACATCTTCCAATAGAATTAAACCTACATCATCCGATGGCTTTTCTGAAGACATCTTCCGATAGAATACAGAATGTAACACCTGGTTCTATCGAACCAGCTCTTTTATTATTAATGGTATACACCTGATTAATCAATAATTTAAATAGGGTTATTAAAAGACTAGGCAAGGGCACTAGAGTAAATTTTTAATTTTCAAAAGTGCATAAAGTATTTAAGGAAAGAGGGTTGGGTTTAATGCACTGTAGCCGCCACCAATTTCATACTTTTCCTCTTCGGGTTTTCAGCTCAAGCAGCCGAGCTCTCTAGGCGATTTTCCTCGCCTGATTCTCCTTCAACTTAGGTAAGTTTTCCTCATTTCTCTTAAGATATAGTGGTTAGTTACCTGAGGAAGTACAATGTGAGGATTTTGAAGGTTCTGAGATTGAGCGTAGGTTCGGGTTCTTAGAGATAAAAGGGATTACACGGGTAGCAGAGTTTCAAATCGGTTTTCTCAATCTTATTATTGATTTTTGGTAAGGTCTAGTGAGAGTTGGATTAATGTATTGCCATAAACTTAGGTAAGCAAGCTTTTGGAGTAGTTGAAACCGACCATCACCAGGAGAGCCAGGTAAGTAAAGTTTGTTTGTGCCTTCGGGCCTACATCACAAAACGTTAGGGTTTGTTTGCTAGAATGTGTTGGTATGTCATGCATCATGTTTTTTTAAAAATAAACGAAAATGAATTTGAATGCATGTCAGCATGGTGAGGATTGAACATATTGAAACAGTTATGTGAATCAGTTTTACCGTTAAGGGAACTAATCTGCCCCTTAATGAGACAGTAGATATTTATACTTTGGGAGAATTGATCCAACTTCCAATTTCACAGGGGGATCTGAACATGTGAATCAGCTTTACTGTTAAGGGAACTAATCCGCCCCTTAATGAGACAGTGGATATTTATACTTTGGGAGGGTTGATCCGACTCCTAACTTCACAGGGGGATCTGAACAGAAACGAAGCATGAACAACTGAGTTGAGAAAGTAGAAATTGCATATTTAGGAATTTATATTTCAGTGTTTTATTTCATTACTGCTTTACTTACTTAGCATTAGGCTAATAGATGAGTTTTGTGATGTAGGTGAAGAAGTGATAGCATGTGTGTTTACTGAGTCTGCTGAGGACTAGATTGGTTATGGAGTGCATCTTTGCAACAATCTGGCAGCTGATGGGGCGGTTTAACTGATGTCAGTTAGTGTGAAGGTTCAGTTGACAACGTTTCAATTTTAGTGTGTTGAGTTTTCATGACAGTAGTGGTTTTCAATATTTTGAATATATTTCTTTTCTTGAGCTTGCTGATAATAGTATTTGGTTTGGCATAAATGTTGATTTTACTGAAATTGAGTAATGTAAGGATTTGAATTGTTCTAAATGGTTTCAGTGAAGTAAGCTCGTCCTTCTCGCAGCTAGAGATGTTTTTGTATGAAATTTGAATAGTAGAAATATCGTCTACTTTCTGTTGAGTTTCCTGGAGTTACTTAGGGTCATTGAATGTCTTGAGTAAGTTTTTTTGCAAATTCAACCATTGGTGAATAGAGTTCACCGGTGGATGTTGGGTGTTTGTTCGCTGATAGACATTGGCGGATCGAATCATCCGGCTGACGTCACCGGATGATGTCGAGTATTCTACTCACCGGTGGATGTCGTGTGAAAACCCGTCGGATGATGAAGAGAGTCTTTTGTCGTTTAGTGACCGGTGGATGTCGTGTGTTAATCCACCGGAAGATGTAGGAAGTGTTTTGTCGTTTAGTGACCGGTGGATGTCATGTGTTAATCCACCAGAAGATGTAGGAAGTGTTTTGTCGTTTAGTGACCGGTGGATGTCGTGTGATAATCCACCGGAAGATGTAAGAAGTGTTTTGTCGTCTAGTCACCGGTGGATGCAGTATAACGTCGATCATCTGGCTAACGTCACCGGTAGGTGTAGAGAATATTTTGTCGTTTTGTCACCGGATGATGTCTTCTATTTTCTGCTTCAGCTACTTTTTGTTGACTTTGTTCAGCGGGCGACGCGTTTGACTTTTTGAGACTTATGAAGTATTTTGCAATTTAAACCTGTATTCTTTTGCTGATTATTCCTTAACATTTCAACTGATTAATCAAGCATCGTACAATAGCTTTGTTTAACTTTTTTTTACTTAAACGATTTCCGCTGTGAGTTCTTGAATGTTTGAAGTTTTAGGAAACATCAAATTTTGACTTTCGAGTAGACCTTTAGGTTTGGTTCAAAGTTTTTTCGAGTTTCGTGCAAGATTGTGTAACAAACCGGGTTCAGAAAACTCGGGTCGTTACAATATGGTATCAGAGACATTCAGTTAAACCGTTCAAAAGATTACTCATCAGTGTCAATCGTTGCATGGAAGTACTTCAACAACTGTAAGTGTTTATGTTAACCTTAGTTAATAGATATTTAAGAGTGTAATTAACCCTGTACAGGAATTTAGTACAATGGCCAGACGCCCAGGAAGACCTAGAGTGCCAAGAGAAATGCCAAATGTGAGGGGTGAAGAGGAGCCTAGTGTGATTAGGCAGCTGACAGATTTAGTGCGTCAGCAAACTGATTTAGTGTGCCAACAGTCTGACCAACTAGGAGTACTGTTGAACCGAGAGGTGCAAGGAAGTGCCAATTCGGGTTCTAGCAATGAATATTCTGGAGATAGATTTCGGAGATTAAGGCCACCCACGTTCGATGGACAGTCATCTAATCCAGTAATTGCTGATGGATGGCTTAGGAAGATTGAAAGTATGTTTAGGTGTGCCAACATTGGAGAAGGATACAAGGTCACATTGGCAACCTTTCATTTAGCTGGTGAAGCTCAACTCTGGTGGGAAACAATAGAGACCACCACTGATGTTTTGGCAATGTCCTGGTCACAATTCACAGACATTTTCTATGAGAAGTATTTCAGCAGCACAGTCCAGACTGCGAAGAAGTTGGAGTTTCTGAACTTGAAGCAGATAGGGTCTGTGGCCGAATACAGTAGACAATTTGAATCCTTGTCCAGGTTTGCTGGGCATTTTGCTCATAAGGAAGAGGATAAAGTGTTTAAATTTGTGCATGGACTGAAGCCAGAAATCTACCGTGGAGTTAAATTCTGTGGTATTAAAGGTTTAACGTTCAGTGAAGTTGTGTCCACTGCTCTGAAAGTGGAAGAAGCCGAAGGGAAGTGTGCTAGACCAAGGGAGGTCACACAAAGGTTTAACCAGCCACATCAGCATAAAGGAACGAAGAGGCCAAGTGAAGGCCAAAACAGCCAAGGAGCGGATGGGAAGATGCAAAATGTTAGGAAATTTCCCCAGTGTCCCAAGTGTTTGAAGAACCACCCGGGGGAGTGCAGACTGGGCTTTGGGAAGTGTTTCAACTGTGAGGAGGTTGGACACACATACAAAGAGTGCTCGAAGCCTAGAGTCACCAGATGCTACAACTGTAACAAGGTCGATCACATTAGTAGAGACTGTCCAGTTCCTAAGAGCGGCCCTGCTATGATTAAACCAAGAATTTTCTCCATGATAGAGTCGGGAAATGAAGAACAGCCTGCTGTGGTGTCAGGTACTATATTGATCAACTTTGTGCCTGCTTTTACTTTAATAGATTCTGGCGCAACACATTCATTTATAGCATCTTCTTTTGCTGTTAAGTTAGATGTACAGTTTACCCCTTCCATGCATGAGTTTAACGTTGCATTGCCTTCTGGTGGACGCATGCACTCTAACCAAGTGATGCTTGACAGCGAAGTGTTAGTAGGGAATGTAAGTCTACCTGCTGATCTTATAATTATGGATATAATAGGATTTGATGTAATGCTAGAAATGGACTGGTTGTTTAAACATCATGCCACAATAGATTGTAGGACTGGAATAGTTAGCTTCCAACCCCCTGGTAGTTCGAAACACACCTTTCAAGCTTCAAGGAAGAGTAAGGAAATGTCTGTGATGACTTCTATTAATACAAGACCTTCCCTATGTGGAGAGTATTTGTGCTTCTTAGCTAGCGTTTTAGACACACAGCTTGTAGGAAAAGCAAATCCTCAGAATGTCCTAATTGTCCAAGACTTCCCCGAAGTATTCTTAGATGACCTTCCTGGTTTGCCGCCAGATAGGGAAATTGAATTTGTTGTTGATGTTTACCCTGGAGCCGAGCCTGTGTCTAAGAATCCATATAGACTAGCACCAACAGAACTTAAGGAACTGAAGAAGCAGTTAGAGGATCTGTTGGAGAAAGGATTCATACGCCCTAGTTTTTCACCATGAGGTGCACCTGTCCTTTTTGTCAAAAAGAAAGATGGATCAATGCGTATGTGCATTGATTATAGAGAATTGAACAAGTTAACTGTCAAGAATAAGTATCCATTACCGAGGATTGACGATTTATTTGACCAACTTAATGGTGTAAGAGTTTTCTCTAAGATTGACCTTAAGTCTGGTTATTACCAGTTGAAAGTCAAATCTGAAGATATTCCTAAGACAGCTTTTCGCACAAGGTATGGACATTATGAGTTTTTGGTTATGTCCTTTGGATTGACTAATGCGCCAGCAGCATTCATGGATCTCATGAATAGGGTGTTTCATGAATACATAGATAAATTTGTCATAGTGTTCATTGAAGATATTTTAATTTATTCCCGTTCCAAGGACGAGCATGCTAGACACCTGACTTTGGTGTTGGAAGTATTAAAACAGCACCAACTTTACGCCAAGTTTTCTAAGTGTGAGTTTTGGTTGGACCAAGTTCACTTCTTAGGACATGTTATCTCTGGAGATGGGATATCCGTTGATCCAGCTAAGGTTCAAGCATTTAAGGAATGGCCCCAACCAAGGAATGCTACTGATATTCGAAGTTTCCTTGGATTAGCAGGATATTATAGAAAATTTATTGAGGGATTTTCAAAGATTGCTACACCTCTTACTAAGTTAACAAGGAAAAATGTGATGTATAGATGGACTGAGGAATGTGAGCATAGCTTTCAGACCTTGAAACAGAAACTGACAAATGCTCCAATTCTGACCCTTACTGTCGATAATGGTAAGTTTAGCATTTACTATGATGCTTCCAAGATTGGTCTTGGATGTGTGTTAATGCAAGATGGTAAAGTAATAGCTTATGCCTCTAGACAGTTGAAAACTCATGAGAAGAATTACCCTACCCATGACTTAGAACTAGCTGCTGTTGTATTTGCACTTAAGATTTGGAGGCATTACTTGTATGGACAGTCTTGCGAGATATTTTCAGACCATAAAAGTCTGAAGTATATTTTCACACAGAAAGAATTGAATATGAGGCAACGTCGGTGGTTAGAATTTGTCAAGGACTATGACTTTGAAATAAAATATCATCCTGACAAGGCAAATGTGGTGGCAGATGCCTTGAGTAGAGTAACAACATCAACCCCAACTATGGTTTTCAGTATGACGTTAGCTTTAGAGTCAGAATTCCTAAAGTTTAATCTAGAAGCAGTATCCAGTATATCAGCTATACTTTCAGCCATAACCTTAAAGCCTACCATTCTGGAGAAAATAAAGGAAGCCCAGACGAATGATGATGAGTGTAACAAGTACAAGTCAAGCATGGATTCTACGGACAAATCAGATTTTAACCACTCCACCGATGGAATCCTTAAGTTTAGAAATAGATAGTTTGTTCCTGCCATTAAGGAACTTCGTGATGAGATCCTTTCTGAGGCGCACTCTTCCAGGTTCTTTGTTCACCCTGGGAGCACCAAGATGTACAAGGATCTTAAACAGCATTATTAGTGGCCAAGCATGAAGAGAAGTGTGGCAGAATATGTAGGATCGTGTTTGTGCTGTCAGCAGATTAAGGCCGAGCATCAGAGACCCTCTGGAGCATTGCAACCCTTACCAGTTCCTGAATGGAAATGGGAACAAATAACGATGGATTTTGTTGTTGGATTACCTAGGACAGCAAGGGGACATGATGCAATTTGGATTATAGTTGACCGTCTAACCAAATCTGCTCATTTTCTGCCAATTAAGATAACTTACTCGATGGATCAGCTTGCCGAATTGTACATGCAAGAGATTGTTAGATTGCATGGGGTTCCTTGTACCATAGTTTCAGATCGGGATTCCAGATTCACATCTAAGTTTTGGAAGAGTTTGCACAGAGCTATAAGAACACAACTTAGTTTTAGCACAGCTTTCCACCCTCAAACAGATGGACAATCCGAAAGAACCATCCAAACACTAGAAGATATGCTTCGTGCCTGCATATTAGATTTTCAAGGATCTTGTAGTAAATATTTATCATTGGTGGAATTTTCTTATAATAATAGTTTTCAGACAACAATAGGAATGACACTGTATGAAGCATTGTATGGGCGCAAATGCAGATCACCTTTGTACTGGGATGAAGTTGGAGAAGTGTAGTTGCTTGGTCCTGACCTTGTGCAACAAACTATTGAGAAGGTTGCCCTCATCCGTCAGAGAATTTTGATAGCTCAGAGTCGACAGAAGAGTTATGCAGATTACAGGCGTAGAGAGTTAGAATTTGTGATCGGTGATGAAGTTTTTCTCAAGGTGTCACCACTCAAAGGAGTTGTGAGATTTGGGAAGAGAAGAAAGTTGAACCCCAGATTCATTGAACCATTCTCTATCTTAAAAAGGGTTGGGAAGACAGCCTACCAGTTACAGCTACCAACCTCTATGGAAGGAATCCATGATGTGTTTCATATCTCCATGCTTAAGAAATGTGTACGAGATCCTTCTCAGATTGTGGAACAGCAGAGTATTGAAGTTCACCCTACTCTTACATATGAGAAGAAACCTGTAAGGATCTTAGACTATGCAGTGAAGGTTTTGCGCAACAAAGAGGTTCCACTAGTGAAAGTCTTATGGCACAACCAGAACGTAGAGGAGACAACTTGGGAGCGCCAGCAAGACATGTTGGACCAATACCCAGATTATTCAGGTACTGAATTTTGAGGACAAAATTCTTTTAAGGAGGGTAGATTGTAACACCCGGTTCTATCGAACCAGCTCTTTTATTATTAATGGTATACACCTGATTAATCAATAATTTAAATAGGGTTATTAAAAGACTAGGCAAGGGCACTAGAGTAAATTTGAAATTTTCAAAAGAGGATAACGTATTTAAGGAAAGAGGGTTGGGTTTAATGCACTGTAGCCTCCACCAATTTCATACTTTTCCTCTTCCGGTTTTCACCTCAAGCAGCCGAGCTCTCTAGGCGATTTTCCTCGCCCGATTCTCCTTCAACTTAGGTAAGTTTTCCTCATTTCTCTTAAGATATAGTGGTTAGTTACCTGAGGGAGTACAATGTGAGGATTTTGAAGGTGCTGAGATTGAGCGTAGGTTCGAGTTCTTAGAGATAAAAGGGATTACACGGGTAGCAGAGTTTCAAATCGGTTTTCTCAATCTTATTATTGATTTTTGGTAAGGTCTAGTGAGAGTTGGATTAATGTATTGCCATAAACTTAGGTAATTGAGCTTTTGGTGTAGTTAAAACCGAGCATCACAAAGAGAGCCAGGTAAGTAAAGTTTGCTTGTGCCTTCGGGCCTACATCACAAAACGTTAGGGTTTGTTTGCTAGAATGTGTTGGTATGTCATGCATCATGTTTTTTTAAAAATAAACGAAAATGAATTTGAATGCATGTCAGCATGGTGAGGATTGAACATATTGAAACAGTTATGTGAATCAGTTTTACTGTTAAGGGAACTAATCCGCCCCTTAATGAGACAGTGGATTTATACTTTGGGAGAATTGATCTAACTTCCAATTTCACAAGGGGGATCTGAACATGTGAGCAGTTTTAACTGTTAAGGGAACTAATCCGCCCCTTAATGAAGAGACAGTGGAATTAGTTATACTTTGGGATCGGTATGATCCACGACTCCAACGTCGACAGGGGGATTCTGAACAGAAATGAAGCATGGACAACATGAGTTGAGAAAGTAGAAATTTCATGTTTAGAAATTATATTTCAGTGTTGTCATTTCCTTACTGCTTTACACTTACTTAGCATTAGGCTAATAGATTGAGTTTTTGGATGTAGGTGAAGAAGTGATAGCATGTGTGTTTACTGAGTCTGCTGAGGAATCTAGATTGGTTATGGAGTGCAGTCTTTGCAAAAAATCTGGCTAGCTGAGGGGAGCTGTTTAACTGATGTCAGTTGGGGTGAATAGGTGCAGTATGACAACGTTTCAAGTTTTAGTGGTGTTGAGTTTTAATCCACCGGAAGATGTAGGAAGTGTTTTGTCGTTTAGTGACCGGTGGATGTCGTGTGTTAATCCACCGGAAGATGTAGGAAGTGTTTTGTCGTTTAGTGACCGGTGGATGTCGTGTGTTAATCCACCGGAAGATGTAGGAAGTGTTTTGTCGTTTAGTGACCGGTGGATGTCGTGTGTTAATCCACCGGAAGATGTAGGAAGTGTTTTGTCGTTTAGTGACCGGTGGATGTCGTGTGTTAATCCACCGGAAGATGTAGGAAGTGTTTTGTCGTTTAGTGACCGGTGGATGTCGTGTGTTAATCCACCGGAAGATGTAGGAAGTGTTTTGTCGTTTAGTGACCGGTGGATGTCGTGTGTTAATCCACCGGAAGATGTAGGAAGTGTTTTGTCGTTTAGTGACCGGTGGATGTCGTGTGTTAATCCACCGGAAGATGTAGGAAGTGTTTTGTCGTTTAGTGACCGGTGGATGTCGTGTGTTAATCCACCGGAAGATGTAGGAAGTGTTTTGTCGTTTAGTGACCGGTGGATGTCGTGTGTTAATCCACCGGAAGATGTAGGAAGTGTTTTGTCGTTTAGTGACCGGTGGATGTCGTGTGTTAATCCACCGGAAGATGTAGGAAGTGTTTTGTCGTTTAGTGACCGGTGGATGTCGTGTGTTAATCCACCGGAAGATGTAGGAAGTGTTTTGTCGTTTAGTGACCGGTGGATGTCGTGTGTTAATCCACCGGAAGATGTAGGAAGTGTTTTGTCGTTTAGTGACCGGTGGATGTCGTGTGTTAATCCACCGGAAGATGTAGGAAGTGTTTTGTCGTTTAGTGACCGGTGGATGTCGTGTGTTAATCCACCGGAAGATGTAGGAAGTGTTTTGTCGTTTAGTGACCGGTGGATGTCGTGTGTTAATCCACCGGAAGATGTAGGAAGTGTTTTGTCGTTTAGTGACCGGTGGATGTCGTGTGTTAATCCACCGGAAGATGTAGGAAGTGTTTTGTCGTTTAGTGACCGGTGGATGTCGTGTGTTAATCCACCGGAAGATGTAGGAAGTGTTTTGTCGTTTAGTGACCGGTGGATGTCGTGTGTTAATCCACCGGAAGATGTAGGAAGTGTTTTGTCGTTTAGTGACCGGTGGATGTCGTGTGTTAATCCACCGGAAGATGTAGGAAGTGTTTTGTCGTTTAGTGACCGGTGGATGTCGTGTGTTAATCCACCGGAAGATGTAGGAAGTGTTTTGTCGTTTAGTGACCGGTGGATGTCGTGTGTTAATCCACCGGAAGATGTAGGAAGTGTTTTGTCGTTTAGTGACCGGTGGATGTCGTGTGTTAATCCACCGGAAGATGTAGGAAGTGTTTTGTCGTTTAGTGACCGGTGGATGTCGTGTGTTAATCCACCGGAAGATGTAGGAAGTGTTTTGTCGTTTAGTGACCGGTGGATGTCGTGTGTTAATCCACCGGAAGATGTAGGAAGTGTTTTGTCGTTTAGTGACCGGTGGATGTCGTGTGTTAATCCACCGGAAGATGTAGGAAGTGTTTTGTCGTTTAGTGACCGGTGGATGTCGTGTGTTAATCCACCGGAAGATGTAGGAAGTGTTTTGTCGTTTAGTGACCGGTGGATGTCGTGTGTTAATCCACCGGAAGATGTAGGAAGTGTTTTGTCGTTTAGTGACCGGTGGATGTCGTGTGTTAATCCACCGGAAGATGTAGGAAGTGTTTTGTCGTTTAGTGACCGGTGGATGTCGTGTGTTAATCCACCGGAAGATGTAGGAAGTGTTTTGTCGTTTAGTGACCGGTGGATGTCGTGTGTTAATCCACCGGAAGATGTAGGAAGTGTTTTGTCGTTTAGTGACCGGTGGATGTCGTGTGTTAATCCACCGGAAGATGTAGGAAGTGTTTTGTCGTTTAGTGACCGGTGGATGTCGTGTGTTAATCCACCGGAAGATGTAGGAAGTGTTTTGTCGTTTAGTGACCGGTGGATGTCGTGTGTTAATCCACCGGAAGATGTAGGAAGTGTTTTGTCGTTTAGTGACCGGTGGATGTCGTGTGTTAATCCACCGGAAGATGTAGGAAGTGTTTTGTCGTTTAGTGACCGGTGGATGTCGTGTGTTAATCCACCGGAAGATGTAGGAAGTGTTTTGTCGTTTAGTGACCGGTGGATGTCGTGTGTTAATCCACCGGAAGATGTAGGAAGTGTTTTGTCGTTTAGTGACCGGTGGATGTCGTGTGTTAATCCACCGGAAGATGTAGGAAGTGTTTTGTCGTTTAGTGACCGGTGGATGTCGTGTGTTAATCCACCGGAAGATGTAGGAAGTGTTTTGTCGTTTAGTGACCGGTGGATGTCGTGTGTTAATCCACCGGAAGATGTAGGAAGTGTTTTGTCGTTTAGTGACCGGTGGATGTCGTGTGTTAATCCACCGGAAGATGTAGGAAGTGTTTTGTCGTTTAGTGACCGGTGGATGTCGTGTGTTAATCCACCGGAAGATGTAGGAAGTGTTTTGTCGTTTAGTGACCGGTGGATGTCGTGTGATAATCCACCGGAAGATGTAAGAAGTGTTTTGTCGTCTAGTCACCGGTGGATGCAGTATAACGTCGATCATCCGGCTGACGTCACCGGTAGGTGTAGAGAATATTTTGTCGTTTTGTCACCGGATGATGTCTTCTATTTTCTGCTTCAGCTCCTTTTTGTTGACTTTGTTCAGCGGGCGACACGTTTGACTTTTTGAGACTTATGGAGTATTTTGCAATTTAAACCTTTATTCTTTTGCTGATTATTCCTTAACATTTCAACTGATTAATCAAGCATCGTACAATAGCTTTGTTTAACTTTTTTGTACTTAAACGATTTCCGCTGTGAGTTCTTGAATGTTTGAAGTTTTAGAAAACATCAAATTTTGACTTTCGAGTAGACCTTTAGGTTTGGTTCAAAGTTTTTTCGAGTTTCGTGCAAGATTGTGTAACAAACCGGGTTCAGAAAACTCGGGTCGTTACACAGAACGACATTTCAACTATTTCTTGCTATGCAGACACAACTCTAAGTGCATAAAAGAATTTACTTACTTCACCACAACCATTCAAAAACAATTCAAATCATTGCATTTCTCAAAATCCAGTAAGTACCAACATCAAATCCCAACAGAATAATACTATCAGAAAAGTCTCAAAGTACTTTTTGAAAACATCAAACAACTTCTATCATCAGAAAGTTTAACATACTCAAATTTGAAATCATTGTTCACTAAACCTTCACAACCACTGACACCAGTTAAACCGTCCCATCAGATGCCAGATCGATGCCTGAATGCACCCCTTCAACCTGTCTAGTCCTTAACTAACTCAGAGAATTCACCTGCAGTGTCCTCAACACCTACATCACAAAACTCATCTATTAGCCTAATGATAAGTAAGTAAAGCAGTAATGAAATGAAATGCTGAAACATAAATTCCTAAACATGCAATTTCTACTTTCTCATCTCAGTTGCATTCACATTCATTCATAAGCTGATCTGACCCCTCGGTTCCCTTGGGAAGTGGATCAATTTTTCCAATGTTATACATCCTCCACTCGATTAAGGGGCGGATGAATTCCCTTAATAGCTGATCTGATCCCTCAGTTCCCTTGGGAGTGGGATCAATCCTCCCAATGTTATAAATCCCTTCATAAGTTAAGAGGTGGATTAGTTCCCTTAATAGTTTGTTTGTCACATTCAGTTCATGCCTTACCTTCCTTATATGGAAATTCATTTTCGTAATCATTCAAAAACATGATGCATGACATACAAAAATCTTTCACAAGATACATAACCCTACTGTTTTGTGATGTAGGCCAGAATGCACATGCATACTTTACTTACCTGGCTTCTACAAATTGTCTGGTCGCTAGCTATTTCAGAAATCTGCTCACCTATGTTCATAACAGAATATAAATCAAAACTCCACTAAACCTCACCAAGAATCAAACAGTGGCTTGAGGAATCTAGTTAGAAACTCTACTACCCGAGCATTCCCCCTTTATTGCTAAAACCCGAATCTAAGCTCAATCTCAGTATCCTCAAAATCCTCACATTGTACCCCCCTCAGGTATTTAACCACTATATCATAAGAGAAATGAGAAAAACTTACCTAAGTCGAAGGAGAATCGGGCGAGGAAAATTGCCTAGAGAGCTCGGCTACTTGAGCTGAAAAACCCGAAGAGAAAGGTATGAAATGGTGGCGGCTACAGTGCATTAAACCCAATCCCTCTTTCCTTAAATACGTTATCCACTTTTTAAAAATGTAATTTACTATAATGCCCTTGTCTAGTCTAATCATTCAATAACTCTACTTGAATTATTGACTACTAAAGTGTATACCATTAATAATAAAAGAGCTGGTTCGATAGAACCGGGTGTTACAGGATCAGCCACATGCGCTGTGATGACCCGAATGTGAACGTATGTGTACGACTGCGAGGCAAACCTCGGGTTGCGGGGCAAACCTCGGGACCTAAGCCGAGTGTAGGTGAATCCCGGACTCGAGTATAGGCGAATCCCGGGTCGTAAAAGAGGGGGTTGCCACAATCCCACATCGCTTGGGGAAGTACATGGAAATGAAACATATGTAAGAGATCCCTCCCAAGATAGTAAGACGCGTTTTGGAGCACGATTGGTAACGGATCTCATAAGAACTCCGAAGTTAAGAGTGCTTCGGCGAGAGCAATGCCAGGTTGGGTGACCTTTCGGGAAGTTCTCGCCAAACAAAGCCGTGAGGAAAGGATATTGGGCTGCGGCCCAATCCCCAGAGCGGACAATATCTTGCTGGGAAAATGGGTCGTTACAAATGGTATCAAAGCCTGTACCCAACCGAAAATGTGACCAACGAGGACGTTGGGCCCCCGAGGGGGGGTGATTGTGATGACCCGAATGTGAACGTATGTGTACGACTGCGAGGCAAACCTCGGGTTGCGGGGCAAACCTCGGGACCTAAGCCGAGTGTAGGCGAATCCCGGGTCGTAAAAGAGAGGGTTGCCACAATCCCACATCGCTTGGGGAAGTACATGGAAATGAAACATATGTAAGAGATCCCTCCCAAGATAGTAAGACGCGTTTTGAAGCACGATTGGTAACGGATCCAATAAGAACTCCGAAGTTAAGAGTGCTTCGGCGAGAGCAATTCCAGGTTGGGTGACCTTTCGGGAAGTTCTCGCCAAACAAAGCTGTGAGGGGAGGATATTGGGCTGCGGCCCAATCCCCAGAGCGGACAATATCTTGCTGGGAAAATGGGTCGTTACATGCGCCGATCCATCGGCGGAGCCCCTGGATTCTGTGTGAGAAACCAGCGCTCTAGCCGATAGATCAACCATCGGGCGTCGATTCATTGGTAGGGAAGGGCAGCGCGCCCACGCCCGCCGCTCCTGGTGGCCTACCTGCCCAACGCGCCTATGGCGTGCGCCCAGCGCACCCCTCCTTGCTCCTTTCCCTTTTTCCTTTGCTTTTCATTCTTTTTACTTACAAAACTTCAACCCTAACATATCCTCAATTTAACCACCTATCTCACCTAGGGAAAAACAGAAGAAACTAGGGAAAAATAGGAAACAGAAGGCGTGGACGACTAACACTTAGCCAAATACTTAAAAACTCGAAAGACAGAAACTGAAAGGCATAAAACAGAAGGCGTGGACGACTAACACTTAGCCAAATACTTAAAAACTCGAAAGACAGAAACTGAAAGGCATAAAACAGAAGGCGTGGACGACTAACACTTAGCCAAATACTTAAAAACTCGAAAGACAGAAACTGAAAGGCATAAAACAGAAGGCGTGGACGACTAACACTTAGCCAAATACTTAAAAACTCGAAAGACAGAAACTGAAAGGCATAAAACAGAAGGCGTGGACGACTAACACTTAGCCAAATACTTAAAAACTCGAAAGACAGAAACTGAAAGGCATAAAACAGAAGGCGTGGACGACTAACACTTAGCCAAATACTTAAAAACTCGAAAGACAGAAACTGAAAGGCATAAAACAGAAGGCGTGGACGACTAACACTTAGCCAAATACTTAAAAACTCGAAAGACAGAAACTGAAAGGCATAAAACAGAAGGCGTGGACGACTAACACTTAGCCAAATACTTAAAAACTCGAAAGACAGAAACTGAAAGGCATAAAACAGAAGGCGTGGACGACTAACACTTAGCCAAATACTTAAAAACTCGAAAGACAGAAACTGAAAGGCATAAAACAGAAGGCGTGGACGACTAACACTTAGCCAAATACTTAAAAACTCGAAAGACAGAAACTGAAAGGCATAAAACAGAAGGCGTGGACGACTAACACTTAGCCAAATACTTAAAAACTCGAAAGACAGAAACTGAAAGGCATAAAACAGAAGGCGTGGACGACTAACACTTAGCCAAATACTTAAAAACTCGAAAGACAGAAACTGAAAGGCATAAAACAGAAGGCGTGGACGACTAACACTTAGCCAAATACTTAAAAACTCGAAAGACAGAAACTGAAAGGCATAAAACAGAAGGCGTGGACGTTACATAAAAGACTAAAATAAGGACGCAGGAGTCCGTGGACGTTTGCCACTAAAAGACAAAACATTGAACACAGGAGTCCGTGGACGTTTACAATAAAAGACTAAAATAATGGACGTAGGAGTCGTTAGAAATTTGCACTAAAAGACAAAAACAGTGGACACAGGAGTCCGTGGACGTTTAAATCAGAGACAGACTTGGGCTTTTAAAATAACAGGCGACTCTCGGCGACGTTATCGTGGACGATAACTTTGGACGATGACACTTAACCGAATAAAAGAACAGAAGCCGAAGGCACAATAGACTATTATTTTGAAGGCAGAAGGATGTTAACACTTAGCCAAATACTTAAAAAACTCGAAAGACAGAAAACGGAAAGGCATAAAACAGAAGGCGTGGACGACTGTTCACAGAACAAATAAACAACTCTTTTACAGCCAAAATGGACGATATTTACAGGGAGACCATAAAAACATAAAGCCTGAAAACAGAAGGCATAGGAATTACAAATTTCACAAAAACCCGATTCAAAACACAGTTTTAAAACCTGCATAAAAACATGACAGAAGTTGGAAAACATGACAGAAGTGCAAGAAACCAGACTGCTTGGATAACTCTAAAGCTCGAGACACTCCATGCACGGCCTAAAATAGGAGAACTCCAAGCAGTTCCAGAATAAATCAAAACATGCATTCAACTATCAATTAGAAAGGTTTAAAAACTTGAACACCAAAACCTATACATTACAAAAATTCCAACAGAGTTCCCAACAGGGTTTTAAAACGAAAACGCCAAAATCCTAACAGGGTTTCCAGACATGAAATTCACTTTAAAACTTAAACCTCGGGACAGAAATGCGTCTGACTGCAGCAACCACCCCGCGAGAGCTCGAACCACCAACCACCTATTCGTCGGTCTGAGACACAAAATCCTCATCCACGGGTTCAGTACCTACATCAGAGAGTTCAACTATGAGCCTAGAGCTCAGTAAGAACATAATATAATGCAGTGATGCATATGCAATGCATGAACATTTCAGAAATACAGTGACATTACAGAATATTATTTTTATCTGTCAGAAAGTGGGGCTTATAGGGAAACAGGCGTAACAGAAGTGCACTATCAGGCACTAGTAATTCAGAACACCAGTCTCCGTCCCACACTTAACCGAACGTTACATAACAGTCAGATTTTAACCTTTTTAACTTCAAAGTCGTGCACAGAAAATGTTTGCATGTCCTTCGGAGAAATCGTGTATGCATGAGTATTTACAGTGCTTGAACTAAAAACAGCAGACAACAGGAATAAAACAGCAGAGTATAAAAGAAAATACAGATAACTCAGGACATAACTCTAACTTTTCTACCCAAAACAACCCGACAGAAATGAAAACCTAGTACCTCTGTGATGTAGGGCCTTAAGGGCCAACCTACGGATATGAACTTACCTGTTTGCTGTAGAGTTGCAAGTCTTGAACGGTTTACCTCGGTGATGCACGAACCTTTACTGGAGAAAACTAGAGAAAACAAGAGAAGACAGAGTTTTGGAAATCTGTCGCACTCCGTCCAGAAGAGAGAAAGCAGAGAAGAGAAAAATGAGGGTTTCACGTAGGAGGAAGAACATATCTTATTTCAGGAAGTTGAACACTTGGCAACCATTCATTGGCTTCCTCCCACCTACCTTAATTCCTACCTAAACAACCCCTCCATTGGTTTTCTAACTAAATGAATGCTTTGGTTACACTTTGGTTTAGTTTTCCACTAAACATCCCAACAAATTTCACCAAAACATACATTATATTAATATAAACCTAATCCAATTGGATAATTTTGAGGGATAATTTCCCGGCCAAAATGCCAGGTGTTACATGAACCCATTCATAAAAACTATCTAAAACATCAATATCTCCAAGCTATTCCACTATACAATTCATCCAAAAATAGACATCATCGACAATTAATCCTATATCTATCATGTTCACTCATAATTACCAAAAACTTCTCAGAGCACACCCACGGGTCAGTAAGCCATGTCAAAACACTCTCCACCCGCCACGAGCACCATCCGTCAACTACCTATGCTTTATCATCGAGACGAGGTTCCTCACAATTTCGTTACCTACATCATACGATTTAAACAGTAAGTCTAATGCTTAATAAGGAGTGCACTAAATATAACATATACATAAATGCATGACTTTCGTAAAAACATGTCCATTTCTTTAACGTTAACATAACCGTCTAGTCCGTAGATGTAACACCCGAGTTAACGGCCAGGTGATTTTCCTAACTGTACTAACGGTCATGAATATTTAATCTTTACAGTTTGGGACTTATACCAAGAATAATTAATTTCATGTGGATTTAGACTAGGTTGGGTGGCAAAGTTGTAATAATGGAGGGTGATGACCGATATATAAAGAAAAATGAAATGTTTTAATTTCACTCAACCCACTGTAGCCGACATTCCCCTACTTTCTAGCGATTTCTTCTCTCGCAAGTTCTTACTCTCTGCTGCCAGCAAACTCTCCTCGACGGCCGGTTTACTCCGCCACCACCCGCATTCCTCAGCGAATCCGCACCCGAGGTATGAAATGGACAATGTAGTTATCTGTTTGTGTTTGGAGTTCTATTTTCAGCTCGGCATTTGAACTCAGATTTTATCAATGGCCGAGTAGTATTAGAACATTTTAGAATCCGAGAGTTGTAACACCCGAAATCTCCCACTGGTGGAGGCCGAGTTAATGATATGTACGACTCGCGAAATCTCCCACTGGTGGAGGCCGAGTTAATGATATGTACGACTCGCGAAATCTCCCACTGGTGGAGGCCGAGTTAATGATATGTACGACTCGCGAAATCTCCCACTGGTGGAGGCCGAGTTAATGATATGTACGACTCGCGAAATCTCCCACTGGTGGAGGCCGAGTTAATGATATGTACGACTCGCGAAATCTCCCACTGGTGGAGGCCGAGTTAATGATATGTACGACTCGCGAAATCTCCCACTGGTGGAGGCCGAGTTAATGATATGTACGACTCGCGAAATCTCCCACTGGTGGAGGCCGAGTTAATGATATGTACGACTCGCGAAATCTCCCACTGGTGGAGGCCGAGTTAATGATATGTACGACTCGCGAAATCTCCCACTGGTGGAGGCCGAGTTAATGATATGTACGACTCGCGAAATCTCCCACTGGTGGAGGCCGAGTTAATGATATGTACGACTCGCGAAATCTCCCACTGGTGGAGGCCGAGTTAATGATATGTACGACTCGCGAAATCTCCCACTGGTGGAGGCCGAGTTAATGATATGTACGACTCGCGAAATCTCCCACTGGTGGAGGCCGAGTTAATGATATGTACGACTCGCGAAATCTCCCACTGGTGGAGGCCGAGTTAATGATATGTACGACTCGCGAAATCTCCCACTGGTGGAGGCCGAGTTAATGATATGTACGACTCGCGAAATCTCCCACTGGTGGAGGCCGAGTTAATGATATGTACGACTCGCGAAATCTCCCACTGGTGGAGGCCGAGTTAATGATATGTACGACTCGCGAAATCTCCCACTGGTGGAGGCCGAGTTAATGATATGTACGACTCGCGAAATCTCCCACTGGTGGAGGCCGAGTTAATGATATGTACGACTCGCGAAATCTCCCACTGGTGGAGGCCGAGTTAATGATATGTACGACTCGCGAAATCTCCCACTGGTGGAGGCCGAGTTAATGATATGTACGACTCGCGAAATCTCCCACTGGTGGAGGCCGAGTTAATGATATGTACGACTCGCGAAATCTCCCACTGGTGGAGGCCGAGTTAATGATATGTACGACTCGCGAAATCTCCCACTGGTGGAGGCCGAGTTAATGATATGTACGACTCGCGAAATCTCCCACTGGTGGAGGCCGAGTTAATGATATGTATGGCTCGCGAATTCTCCCACTGGTGGAGGCCGAGTTAATGATATGTACGACTCGCGAAATCTCCCACTGGTGGAGGCCGAGTTAATGATATGTACGACTCGCGAAATCTCCCACTGGTGGAGGCCGAGTTAATGATATGTACGACTCGCGAAATCTCCCACTGGTGGAGGCCGAGTTAATGATATGTACGACTCGCGAAATCTCCCACTGGTGGAGGCCGAGTTAATGATATGTACGACTCGCGAAATCTCCCACTGGTGGAGGCCGAGTTAATGATATGTACGACTCGCGAAATCTCCCACTGGTGGAGGCCGAGTTAATGATATGTACGACTCGCGAAATCTCCCACTGGTGGAGGCCGAGTTAATGATATGTACGACTCGCGAAATCTCCCACTGGTGGAGGCCGAGTTAATGATATGTACGACTCGCGAAATCTCCCACTGGTGGAGGCCGAGTTAATGATATGTACGACTCGCGAAATCTCCCACTGGTGGAGGCCGAGTTAATGATATGTACGACTCGCGAAATCTCCCACTGGTGGAGGCCGAGTTAATGATATGTACGACTCGCGAAATCTCCCACTGGTGGAGGCCGAGTTAATGATATGTACGACTCGCGAAATCTCCCACTGGTGGAGGCCGAGTTAATGATATGTACGACTCGCGAAATCTCCCACTGGTGGAGGCCGAGTTAATGATATGTACGACTCGCGAAATCTCCCACTGGTGGAGGCCGAGTTAATGATATGTACGACTCGCGAAATCTCCCACTGGTGGAGGCCGAGTTAATGATATGTACGACTCGCGAAATCTCCCACTGGTGGAGGCCGAGTTAATGATATGTACGACTCGCGAAATCTCCCACTGGTGGAGGCCGAGTTAATGATATGTACGACTCGCGAAATCTCCCACTGGTGGAGGCCGAGTTAATGATATGTACGACTCGCGAAATCTCCCACTGGTGGAGGCCGAGTTAATGATATGTACGACTCGCGAAATCTCCCACTGGTGGAGGCCGAGTTAATGATATGTACGACTCGCGAAATCTCCCACTGGTGGAGGCCGAGTTAATGATATGTACGACTCGCGAAATCTCCCACTGGTGGAGGCCGAGTTAATGATATGTACGACTCGCGAAATCTCCCACTGGTGGAGGCCGAGTTAATGATATGTACGACTCGCGAAATCTCCCACTGGTGGAGGCCGAGTTAATGATATGTACGACTCGCGAAATCTCCCACTGGTGGAGGCCGAGTTAATGATATGTACGACTCGCGAAATCTCCCACTGGTGGAGGCCGAGTTAATGATATGTACGACTCGCGAAATCTCCCACTGGTGGAGGCCGAGTTAATGATATGTACGACTCGCGAAATCTCCCACTGGTGGAGGCCGAGTTAATGATATGTACGACTCGCGAAATCTCCCACTGGTGGAGGCCGAGTTAATGATATGTACGACTCGCGAAATCTCCCACTGGTGGAGGCCGAGTTAATGATATGTACGACTCGCGAAATCTCCCACTGGTGGAGGCCGAGTTAATGATATGTACGACTCGCGAAATCTCCCACTGGTGGAGGCCGAGAGTTAATTGTTTGATGGTTTAGTCTTCCGGCTGACGTCATCGGCAGATGCCGAAGGGTAGTTGTTTGTTGGTTTAGTCTTCCGGCTGACGTCATCGGCAGATGCCGAAGGGTAGTTGTTTGTTGGTTTAGTCTTCCGGCTGACGTCATCGGCAGATGCCGAAGGGTAGTTGTTTGTTGGTTTAGTCTTCCGGCTGACGTCATCGGCAGATGCCGAAGGGTAGTTGTTTGTTGGTTTAGTCTTCCGGCTGACGTCATCGGCAGATGCCGAAGGGTAGTTGTTTGTTGGTTTAGTCTTCCGGCTGACGTCATCGGCAGATGCCGAAGGGTAGTTGTTTGTTGGTTTAGTCTTCCGGCTGACGTCATCGGCAGATGCCGAAGGGTAGTTGTTTGTTGGTTTAGTCTTCCGGCTGACGTCATCGGCAGATGCCGAAGGGTAGTTGTTTGTTGGTTTAGTCTTCCGGCTGACGTCATCGGCAGATGCCGAAGGGTAGTTGTTTGTTGGTTTAGTCTTCCGGCTGACGTCATCGGCAGATGCCGAAGGGTAGTTGTTTGTTGGTTTAGTCTTCCGGCTGACGTCATCGGCAGATGCCGAAGGGTAGTTGTTTGTTGGTTTAGTCTTCCGGCTGACGTCATCGGCAGATGCCGAAGGGTAGTTGTTTGTTGGTTTAGTCTTCCGGCTGACGTCATCGGCAGATGCCGAAGGGTAGTTGTTTGTTGGTTTAGTCTTCCGGCTGACGTCATCGGCAGATGCCGAGAGTTAATTGTTTGATGGTTTAGTCTTCCGGCTGACGTCATCGGCAGATGCCGAAGGGTAGTTGTTTGTTGGTTTAGTCTTCCGGCTGACGTCATCGGCAGATGCCGAAGGGTAGTTGTTTGTTGGTTTAGTCTTCCGGCTGACGTCATCGGCAGATGCCGAAGGGTAGTTGTTTGTTGGTTTAGTCTTCCGGCTGACGTCATCGGCAGATGCCGAAGGGTAGTTGTTTGTTGGTTTAGTCTTCCGGCTGACGTCATCGGCAGATGCCGAAGGGTAGTTGTTTGTTGGTTTAGTCTTCCGGCTGACGTCATCGGCAGATGCCGAAGGGTAGTTGTTTGTTGGTTTAGTCTTCCGGCTGACGTCATCGGCAGATGCCGAAGGGTAGTTGTTTGTTGGTTTAGTCTTCCGGCTGACGTCATCGGCAGATGCCGAAGGGTAGTTGTTTGTTGGTTTAGTCTTCCGGCTGACGTCATCGGCAGATGCCGAAGGGTAGTTGTTTGTTGGTTTAGTCTTCCGGCTGACGTCATCGGCAGATGCCGAAGGGTAGTTGTTTGTTGGTTTAGTCTTCCGGCTGACGTCATCGGCAGATGCCGAAGGGTAGTTGTTTGTTGGTTTAGTCTTCCGGCTGACGTCATCGGCAGATGCCGAAGGGTAGTTGTTTGTTGGTTTAGTCTTCCGGCTGACGTCATCGGCAGATGCCGAAGGGTAGTTGTTTGTTGGTTTAGTCTTCCGGCTGACGTCATCGGCAGATGCCGAAGGGTAGTTGTTTGTTGGTTTAGTCTTCCGGCTGACGTCATCGGCAGATGCCGAAGGGTAGTTGTTTGTTGGTTTAGTCTTCCGGCTGACGTCATCGGCAGATGCCGAAGGGTAGTTGTTTGTTGGTTTAGTCTTCCGGCTGACGTCATCGGCAGATGCCGAGAGTTAATTGTTTGATGGTTTAGTCTTCCGGCTGACGTCATCGGCAGATGCCGAAGGGTAGTTGTTTGTTGGTTTAGTCTTCCGGCTGACGTCATCGGCAGATGCCGAGAGTTAATTGTTTGATGGTTTAGTCTTCCGGCTGACGTCATCGGCAGATGCCGAAGGGTAGTTGTTTGTTGGTTTAGTCTTCCGGCTGACGTCATCGGCAGATGCCGAGAGTTAATTGTTTGATGGTTTAGTCTTCCGGCTGACGTCATCGGCAGATGCCGAAGGGTAGTTGTTTGTTGGTTTAGTCTTCCGGCTGACGTCATCGGCAGATGCCGAAGGGTAGTTGTTTGTTGGTTTAGTCTTCCGGCTGACGTCATCGGCAGATGCCGAAGGGTAGTTGTTTGTTGGTTTAGTCTTCCGGCTGACGTCATCGGCAGATGCCGAAGGGTAGTTGTTTGTTGGTTTAGTCTTCCGGCTGACGTCATCGGCAGATGCCGAAGGGTAGTTGTTTGTTGGTTTAGTCTTCCGGCTGACGTCATCGGCAGATGCCGAAGGGTAGTTGTTTGTTGGTTTAGTCTTCCGGCTGACGTCATCGGCAGATGCCGAAGGGTAATTGTTTGATGGTTTAGTCTTCCGGCTGACGTCATCGGCAGATGCCGAAGGGTAGTTGTTTGTTGGTTTAGTCTTCCGGCTGACGTCATCGGCAGATGCCGAAGGGTAGTTGTTTGTTGGTTTAGTCTTCCGGCTGACGTCATCGGCAGATGCCGAAGGGTAGTTGTTTGTTGGTTTAGTCTTCCGGCTGACGTCATCGGCAGATGCCGAAGGGTAGTTGTTTGTTGGTTTAGTCTTCCGGCTGACGTCATCGGCAGATGCCGAAGGGTAGTTGTTTGTTGGTTTAGTCTTCCGGCTGACGTCATCGGCAGATGCCGAAGGGTAGTTGTTTGTTGGTTTAGTCTTCCGGCTGACGTCATCGGCAGATGCCGAAGGGTAGTTGTTTGTTGGTTTAGTCTTCCGGCTGACGTCATCGGCAGATGCCGAAGGGTAGTTGTTTGTTGGTTTAGTCTTCCGGCTGACGTCATCGGCAGATGCCGAAGGGTAGTTGTTTGTTGGTTTAGTCTTCCGGCTGACGTCATCGGCAGATGCCGAAGGGTAGTTGTTTGTTGGTTTAGTCTTCCGGCTGACGTCATCGGCAGATGCCGAAGGGTAGTTGTTTGTTGGTTTAGTCTTCCGGCTGACGTCATCGGCAGATGCCGAAGGGTAGTTGTTTGTTGGTTTAGTCTTCCGGCTGACGTCATCGGCAGATGCCGAAGGGTAGTTGTTTGTTGGTTTAGTCTTCCGGCTGACGTCATCGGCAGATGCCGAAGGGTAGTTGTTTGTTGGTTTAGTCTTCCGGCTGACGTCATCGGCAGATGCCGAAGGGTAGTTGTTTGTTGGTTTAGTCTTCCGGCTGACGTCATCGGCAGATGCCGAAGGGTAGTTGTTTGTTGGTTTAGTCTTCCGGCTGACGTCATCGGCAGATGCCGAAGGGTAGTTGTTTGTTGGTTTAGTCTTCCGGCTGACGTCATCGGCAGATGCCGAAGGGTAGTTGTTTGTTGGTTTAGTCTTCCGGCTGACGTCATCGGCAGATGCCGAAGGGTAGTTGTTTGTTGGTTTAGTCTTCCGGCTGACGTCATCGGCAGATGCCGAAGGGTAGTTGTTTGTTGGTTTAGTCTTCCGGCTGACGTCATCGGCAGATGCCGAAGGGTAGTTGTTTGTTGGTTTAGTCTTCCGGCTGACGTCATCGGCAGATGCCGAAGGGTAGTTGTTTGTTGGTTTAGTCTTCCGGCTGACGTCATCGGCAGATGCCGAAGGGTAGTTGTTTGTTGGTTTAGTCTTCCGGCTGACGTCATCGGCAGATGCCGAGAGTTAATTGTTTGATGGTTTAGTCTTCCGGCTGACGTCATCGGCAGATGCCGAAGGGTAGTTGTTTGTTGGTTTAGTCTTCCGGCTGACGTCATCGGCAGATGCCGAGAGTTAATTGTTTGATGGTTTAGTCTTCCGGCTGACGTCATCGGCAGATGCCGAAGGGTAGTTGTTTGTTGGTTTAGTCTTCTGGATGACGTCACCGGAAGATGTAAAATGTGTTTTGTCGCTTAGCGACCGGAAGATGTAAAATGTGTTTTGTCGCTTAGCGACCGGAAGATGTAAAATGTGTTTTGTCGCTTAGCGACCGGAAGATGTAAAATGTGTTTTGTCGCTTAGCGACCGGAAGATGTAAAATGTGTTTTGTCATTTAGTGACCGAATGATGTTTTAATTTAGCACGCGAGGCCCACGTGCCCACCGGAAGATGTAAAATGTGTTTTGTCGCTTAGCGACCGGAAGATGTCTCCTTTTAGGTGATGATAAGCGAGTCACGCGTAATACACGTGATGACCGGACGACTAAATTTCTGAGGGTTGTCAACGCATGCAACCTATGCAGACCCGAGTGGTATTTTGTTAAGAGAATTGAGGGCACTTCCTCTTTTCCCGAAATTGTCAAGAAACCGATGACCGAGTCCAGTCGCTCGACTCTGTGAAAGTTTGAGCCGACGAGGCGTGGGAAGTTGGGCATGAGAGGGTTCGTCTTCCTTAATGGTTCTGCGTCTCTATTACCAGTTTAGAAAAAAATATATATGTAAAATGTGAAAGTCTGTTGAGAGATAGTAAGTGAATGTAATAATAGTAAAAGTCAAGCAAATGATGAATATGAACAATGACTATGAATGATGAATATGAACAATGACTATGAATGATGAATATGAACAATGACTATGAATGATGAATATGAACAATGACTATGAATGATGAATATGAACAATGACTATGAATGATGAATATGAACAATGACTATGAATGATGAATATGAACAATGACTATGAATGATGAATATGAACAATGACTATGAATGATGAATATGAACAATGACTATGAATGATGAATATGAACAATGACTATGAATGATGAATATGAACAATGACTATGAATGATGAATATGAACAATGACTATGAATGATGAATATGAACAATGACTATGAATGATGAATATGAACAATGACTATGAATGATGAATATGAACAATGACTATGAATGATGAATATGAACAATGACTATGAATGATGAATATGAACAATGACTATGAATGATGAATATGAACAATGACTATGAATGATGAATATGAACAATGACTATGAATGATGAATATGAACAATGACTATGAATGATGAATATGAACAATGACTATGAATGATGAATATGAACAATGACTATGAATGATGAATATGAACAATGACTATGAATGATGAATATGAACAATGACTATGAATGATGAATATGAACAATGACTATGAATGATGAATATGAACAATGACTATGAATGATGAATATGAACAATGACTATGAATGATGAATATGAACAATGACTATGAATGATGAATATGAACAATGACTATGAATGATGAATATGAACAATGACTATGAATGATGAATATGAACAATGACTATGAATGATGAATATGAACAATGACTATGAATGATGAATATGAACAATGACTATGAATGATGAATATGAACAATGACTATGAATGATGAATATGAACAATGACTATGAATGATGAATATGAACAATGACTATGAATGATGAATATGAACAATGACTATGAATGATGAATATGAACAATGACTATGAATGATGAATATGAACAATGACTATGAATGATGAATATGAACAATGACTATGAATGATGAATATGAACAATGACTATGAATGATGAATATGAACAATGACTATGAATGATGAATATGAACAATGACTATGAATGATGAATATGAACAATGACTATGAATGATGAATATGAACAATGACTATGAATGATGAATATGAACAATGACTATGAATGATGAATATGAACAATGACTATGAATGATGAATATGAACAATGACTATGAATGATGAATATGAACAATGACTATGAATGATGAATATGAACAATGACTATGAATGATGAATATGAACAATGACTATGAATGATGAATATGAACAATGACTATGAATGATGAATATGAACAATGACTATGAATGATGAATATGAACAATGACTATGAATGATGAATATGAACAATGACTATGAATGATGAATATGAACAATGACTATGAATGATGAATATGAACAATGACTATGAATGATGAATATGAACAATGACTATGAATGATGAATATGAACAATGACTATGAATGATGAATATGAACAATGACTATGAATGATGAATATGAACAATGACTATGAATGATGAATATGAACAATGACTATGAATGATGAATATGAACAATGACTATGAATGATGAATATGAACAATGACTATGAATGATGAATATGAACAATGACTATGAATGATGAATATGAACAATGACTATGAATGATGAATATGAACAATGACTATGAATGATGAATATGAACAATGACTATGAATGATGAATATGAACAATGACTATGAATGATGAATATGAACAATGACTATGAATGATGAATATGAACAATGACTATGAATGATGAATATGAACAATGACTATGAATGATGAATATGAACAATGACTATGAATGATGAATATGAACAATGACTATGAATGATGAATATGAACAATGACTATGAATGATGAATATGAACAATGACTATGAATGATGAATATGAACAATGACTATGAATGATGAATATGGACAATGACTATGAATGATGAATATGAACAATGACTATGAATGATGAACATGATCAATGATTATGATTGATGAATATGATCCATGACTATGAATGATGATTACGAGCAAAGACATGAACAAGAAAAGACTTATGAGCATGTGATTTTCCCAACTTATGCATTCATGCATCCATGTTAGTGTTGGATTCCTTACTATAAGCATTAGGCTTATAGTTTAAACCTTATGATGTAGGTGACGAGTTTTCAGGTGAGGAACTCAAGGTCAATGAAGATGTCTAAGCTTGGTTGCTGGAGGATGCTCAGTGTGACAGTGGAGGCTGGATAGGCGATCAAGTTCTCTGGTTATACCTTTAGTAAGTCAGAGAAGTTTATGATAAACAGATGACTAAGTAGAATAGAGTTTTCTTATAACAATGAGATTCGGATTTTGAATGGTTTGACCTCAGAGTCTGTTAACGATTTTAAGGATTATTGAATGGTCTGTTTAGCTTAAGCCTTCCGCTATGTGTATCTTATATGAGATATGGTTTTCACTCATTAGAGTTTATAATTCCCAGGTTAAGGTTTGGGTGAGTTGTAGTATTCTCTGTGGATGAGGTTGTTTTAATGATTATAGTGTTTTACTGCCGTAAATAGAAGCTGGATGAGGCATTCATCCGGCTGACGTCATCGGCAGGTGTCAAATGATAGGAATCGAACGATTGAGTCTTCCGGATGACGTCACCGGAAGATGTAGTATGTTCTTCATCGGCAGATGTAGAGTGTTAGCCATCGGATGATGAAAGTGTTATTTTGTCGTCTAGCGATCGGCAGATGTAGAGTGTTAGCCATCGGATGATGAAAGTGTTATTTTGTCGTCTAGCGATCGGCAGATGTAGAGTGTTAGCCATCGGATGATGAAAGTGTTATTTTGTCGTCTAGCGATCGGCAGATGTAGTGTTTGAGCCATCGGATGATGGAAGTGCTATTTTGTCGTCTAGCGATCGGCAGATGTAGAGTGTTTAGCTATCGGACGATGTGAGGGTTTTCTTGTCGTTTAGTGACCGGGTCATGTTTTAATTATGCACGTGGGGAGCACATGTCCATCGGATGATGTTTCCCTATTTCACCGGAAGATGAAGTATATTTCCTCACCGGATGATGTAAGTGATAATTTGTCGTTTAGTGATCGGATGATATAGAGCTTGTAAGCCATCGATAGATGTTTTTAAATTGGTCACACGAGATGCACGTGATCATCGGTCGATGCGAGTGTTCGCATCTGCCGATAGGTGGTTAAATGAGTCATGTAGGGTGCACGTGCCATCCGGATGACGCAATGTCTATCAGTTGTTGCATGCAGATCCATGCAACTTGTACGTCGATTGGAAGCATGAACGAGGGATTAATTTTCCATCCATTAAGTTGAAGTCTTTAGGCCTGCTAAGTATACTGTCATTAAAGAAAAAAAAAAAGAGAAGGAGAAAAGAGTTCAAAAATGAGTTAAAGTTTTATGTAAAGTCAAGAATTTCGTGGCGATTATCCCCGGGTCGTTACAGTAGACCACATACTTGCTCCGTGAGAATACATGACTTGCCCCGTGAGAACACATAACTTGCCCCGTGAGAACACATAACTTATCTCGTGAGATCATTACTTCATTTCCATCTTTTTACTTTACTTTTCATGAAAACATGCTTACAAAACATTTTGTGTGCTCTTTTCGAGAAAAACATGATTCATGAGCGAATTACACGTATAACAACCATCAAAGACAATTTATAATCATTTCTTAAATATACATAGCTCGTAAGCGAACAAAACACATAACTAATAGCTAACGTTCTATCCTAGGCTACCCGACTCCCCAAAACCCTACAACCATCAAACATCATCAACACATATATATATCATAGCATCGATACAACGTAGGGCCTTAAGGGCCAGAAACCTAGCACACACTTACCTGGCGTCCTTAGCAATACCGAGCACCCTCCTTAGCTTGGTTCACCTATGACATTTCACAATCCGTCATTAGAATCTATTCTACATAAACCGTTCCTAACCAAACGAAACTCCTAGCTAAGATGAATTTCCTAAAACTTCAATATACGTCATTCGTGCATTTCATCGAGCACTTTGCGCTCACTAATTCTCCAACAAGTCATTAATGGCTTTCATACACATTCAACCACCAAATTTATACCACATCCAATCTTTTTCACTCTAACTACCACAATAATCATAAATGCATCATCAATAGCTATTAATACGGTAAACCTAACAATATCTAACAGAAAACCTATAATTTCCTAAACCCTAAATCGATAAACCCTAACCATTATCAAACCCTAAAATGAAACTAAACTCATAAAACACTAGAATCTTACCGAGAGCGTTGATTCGTTGAAGAAAAACGGAAGAGAAACGATCGCCGGAAGACGAATTGTCGGTAGAAGGAGGAAACGGCGTGGGAGGCGTGAAATCGCCTAAGGGGAGGAGGTATTTTCGTTCGGGAGAAAAACTGATTGGGGGGGGGGGGGTATTTTGTTTTTAAGTAAATTTTTGACTTACTAAATTACCTTTTTGCCCCTTATTTCGCTATTTAGCCTATCGATTTGGATTCTCCAAAATTTCTTATTCCACCAAATATTTCAATTAATTTCTAGGGTTCTAACAAAATTTCCCGCTCGTAAAACGGACTTAATTTACTTTATTTACGAATATGACACTATATAGCGGAAAACCCGCAAACCCGAAAATCCAGGCGTTACAGAAAGAGAATCGTGAGTAGTATCTAATTGAAAATAATTTTTAAAATAAGAAATAGCACATCGTTAGCACTAGCATTATCATGTGTTATACTAAATATTCTATCTCGAATAGAATATTCTTGCAATATCGTTATAATGTATCTATAAATAGTAATACCAGTGTGAAGATATTCATAATTACGAAATCCTAAAATTCTTTTATTTAATTGCCAAGAGTCATCAATAAAATGAGAAGTTACAACGACATAGCCTATAGAATTACGTGCACTTCATAAATCAGAGGTGATACAAATAGACATTGAAAGGGCGCTTGAAAAAAATGAAATTAGTTCATTTTTCATATTATTAAATATTTTTATAATATCATTTCTAGTTGTACTTCTAGGAACACGTTTAAAATTAGGAGTAACATACTCTTTCATAAATTTTTCAAATTCATGACTATCGGTGAACTCTAAAGGCAACTCACATTGTGTGACAGCCCCCGACCCGATCGGGGTCCGAGGAGCCATCACTCCGGGACATTCAAAATGGGGACCATTTTTTTGTAAACGGAGTGAACTTTTAAACAACAAACCCGTAAAACTTTAGAGAGAGAGAGAGTGTTCTCTAGAGTCGAAAACAAAAAGGGAAAAACAGTTAAAACCGAACTGCAGAATAATCAACATAAGGGAATCAGAATACTTGGAACAGAATCAGAAGACATATTAATTTTTGAACCACGGAAATAAAAGACTGAAGAAAACAGGGAGACAGAACACTTTGAACGTTTAAATAAAAGGCTGGGTGGACGGCGGGCATGCGGAGAACCACGTGATGAAATCCATGCAGTGAAAATAATTGAGAAATATAAACTGAAACACATATTGAAAGAAAGGCTACAGTGAATACTGGAATCAGGTGATCTATGGCCAAAGGAGTAAATAAAACGGGGTGCAAGACGTAGGTAGAAAATGTAAGTAAACTGAGCAGACAATATAGACTAGCGGTGGATGTGAATAAGACAAAAGTGAACAGTGGCAGCGGTGGATGTGAATAAGACAAAAGTGAACAGTGGCAGCGGTGGATGTGAATAAGACAAAAGTGAACAGTGGCAGCGGTGGATGTGAATAAACAAAAGAAAACGGTGGATGTGAATAAATAAAAGAGAACGGTGGATGTGAATAAGACAAAAGTGAACAGTGGCAGCGGTGGATGTGAATAAATAAAAGAGAACGGTGGATGTGAATAAATAAAAGAGAACGGTGGATGTGAATAAATAAAAGAGAACGGTGGATGTGAATAAATAAAAGAGAACGGTGGATGTGAATAAGACAAAAGTGAACAGTGGCAGCGGTGGATGTGAATAAATAAAAGAGAACGGTGGATGTGAATAAATAAAAGAGAACGGTGGATGTGAATAAATAAAAGAGAACGGTGGATGTGAATAAATAAAAGAGAACGGTGGATGTGAATAAGACAAAAGTGAACAGTGGCAGCGGTGGATGTGAATAAGACAAAAGTGAACAGTGGCAGCGGTGGATGTGAATAAGACAAAAGTGAACAGTGGCAGCGGTGGATGTGAATAAGACAAAAGTGAACAGTGGCAGCGGTGGATGTGAATAAGACAAAAGTGAACAGTGGCAGCGGTGGATGTGAATAAGACAAAAGTGAACAGTGGCAGCGGTGGATGTGAATAAGACAAAAGTGAACAGTGGCAGCGGTGGATGTGAATAAGACAAAAGTGAACAGTGGCAGCGGTGGATGTGAATAAGACAAAAGTGAACAGTGGCAGCGGTGGATGTGAATAAATAAAAGAGAACGGTGGATGTGAATAAGACAAAAGTGAACAGTGGCAGCGGTGGATGTGAATAAATAAAAGAGAACGGTGGATGTGAATAAGACAAAAGTGAACAGTGGCAGCGGTGGATGTGAATAAATAAAAGAGAACGGTGGATGTGAATAAGACAAAAGTGAACAGTGGCAGCGGTGGATGTGAATAAATAAAAGAGAACGGTGGATGTGAATAAGACAAAAGTGAACAGTGGCAGCGGTGGATGTGAATAAGACAAAAGTGAACAGTGGCAGCGGTGGATGTGAATAAATAAAAGAGAACGGTGGATGTGAATAAGACAAAAGTGAACAGTGGCAGCGGTGGATGTGAATAAGACAAAAGTGAACAGTGGCAGCGGTGGATGTGAATAAATAAAAGAGAACGGTGGATGTGAATAAATAAAAGAGAACGGTGGATGTGAATAAATAAAAGAGAACGGTGGATGTGAATAAGACAAAAGTGAACAGTGGCAGCGGTGGATGTGAATAAATAAAAGAGAACGGTGGATGTGAATAAGACAAAAGTGAACAGTGGCAGCGGTGGATGTGAATAAGACAAAAGTGAACAGTGGCAGCGGTGGATGTGAATAAGACAAAAGTGAACAGTGGCAGCGGTGGATGTGAATAAGACAAAAGTGAACAGTGGCAGCGGTGGATGTGAATAAGACAAAAGTGAACAGTGGCAGCGGTGGATGTGAATAAGACAAAAGTGAACAGTGGCAGCGGTGGATGTGAATAAATAAAAGAGAACGGTGGATGTGAATAAGACAAAAGTGAACAGTGGCAGCGGTGGATGTGAATAAGACAAAAGTGAACAGTGGCAGCGGTGGATGATGGAATAAGACAGAAGTGAACAGTGACAGCGGTGGATGTGAATAAGACAAAAGTGAACAGTGGCAGTGGTGGATGTGAATAAACAAAGATAAAGGTGATGTAAATAAATAAAAGAGAACGGTGGATGTGAATAAATAAAAGAGAACAGTAAACAGCGGCAAATGTGAATAAAACAGAAGTGAACAGTGACAGCGGTGGATGTGAATAAGACAAAAGTGAACAGTGGCAGCGGTGGATGTGAATAAACAAAGAGAACAGTGGATGTGAACTACAGAAAAAAATGAGTTTACCGGTGGAGGTGAACTACAGACAGAAATGAGTTCATCAGTGGATGTGAACTACAGACAGAAATGAGTTCACCGGTGGATGTAGAGTTTAAAGACAAAGTTGACAACTTTTAACAGGATTACATAAAAACAGAAGTCGTGAAGACAGAAAGTATGAAAGCTTCAAATTTCAGAAAAACGATTCAAAAAATGATTTTGGACAAATCAGGAAAACATGACAGAAATATAAGAAAAGCAGATTGCATGGATGGCTCTAAAATCAGAGATAATCCATGCACACCTTAAAAGAGAAAATATTCCAATCAATTCCAGAATACTTCAGAACAGAAACTCAACTGTCAAATACAGAGGTTTTAAACATCTGTACTGTAACGCCCCGAGTCCTCTGAACCTAGTTCGTTACACATAATCCGAACATAACTGAGAAACTTTGGACCAAATTTAAAACTTCGCTCGAAAGTCAAAATTTGACATTTTTCTAAAGTCTCAAAACATTTAAAATCTTGCAGCGGAAATTCTTTTGAGCAAAATAGAATTAAGCAGAGCTACGAAACAATGTTCGAATAATCGGTTAAAATATTGAGAAATAATTCGGCCAGAAGAGATCAAGACTTAAGCGTGAAAATTTGAAAATCGTAAGAGTCAAACACATCTGCCGATAAGCAAAGTCAACGAAAAGGGGCAGAAACAGAAACTGAAGGCTTCCACCGATCACAAAATGACAAAACTTATTATACACTTCTACCGATGTCGTAAGTCGGATGATTCACTCATCTAACTCACACCGATCACAAAACGACAAACTTATTATACACTTCTACCGATGACGTAAGCCGGATGATTCACTCATCTAACTCACACCGATCACTAAACGACAAATTTACTGCCTACATCTTCCGATGGCTTTTACTGAAGACATCATCCGATGGCCTCTACTGAAGACATTCTTCCGATGACGTCAGTCGGATGATTCAATCCTTCAACATCTGTTGGCAGACAAAACACCCAACTTCTACTGATAGACCAAAAGAGACTCTAATAAGGAGCAAACCCGACTACTAAACGACTTTTGTACATTTTACTGAAATCATTCTGATCAACACAAATCCACAATTCTTAGAAATTCAGAATAGCAAGCTGCAATCGAAATCAAATCATATTTCTAAGAAAAGAAGTTCACAGAAGCGTTAAATGCAGTAACAAACTTCTACTATCATTTAAAATTCTCAGAACACTTCATCAGAATACCTAACCTGTGAAAACTCTCATTCAGACAAAAGTTAAACCGCCTCATCAGAGCACCTAACCGTAGCATAGAAGTGCTCCTCCAACTTCACCTATTCCTCAGTAAACTCAGGGAATTCACCTGTTGAATGCTCAGCACCTACATCACAAAACTCATCTATTAGCCTAATGCTAAGTAAGTAAAGCAGTAATGAATGAAATGCTGAACATAAATTCCTAAACATGCAAATTTCTACTTTCTCATCTCAGTTGCATATGCATTCGTTTCTGATCTGATCCCCCTTTGAAATTGGGAGTTGGATCACTTCTCCCAAAGTCATACGTCCTCTCTCTCGATTAAGGGGCGGACTAGTTTCCTTAACAAACTGTTCAGATCCCCTTGTGAAATTGGGGTTTGGATCACTTCTCCCAAAGTCATACATCCTGTCTCTTGATTAAGGGGCAGATTAGTTCCCTTAACAACTGTTACAGTCTGTTCATTCCTTACCATGCCATTTCATGTAAATTCATTTTCGTATACTTTCAAAATATGATGCATGACATACAAACACAATCAAGCATACACAATCCTACTGTTTTGTGATGTAGGCCCGAAGACACAAGCATACTTCACTTACCTGGCTCTCCTGGAAATGCCCGGTTTCAAACTACTTCAGAAGTTTTGTTCACCTAAGTCATAAACAGAATATTATTCAGATTTCTACTAAGTCTCATTCTAATCTATCCAGAAATCTAGGAAAACTAGTTTGGAAGTTTAGTTCACAGGACATTCCCGATTTACCACAAAACCTGGACTAGCTTACCCATACAGCATTCACAAAACCCACATTTATACTCTCTCCAATCATCGATAACTACCAGTACAGCAAGAAATCGAAATAGGGCTCACCTAGTTCGGAGAAGATTCGAGTAGAAGAATCGCCTAGAGAGCTCTGTTGCTTGAGCTGCAGACCGTAAGAGAGAAAATAGGGAATAGTGGCGGCTACAATGCATTAAACCCAAACTTCTTTCCTTAAATACATTATCCACTTTTAAATTTCCAATTACTCTTATGTCCTTGCCTAGTCATCCACTAACCCTACTTTTATTATTGTCATTTAAAGTGTACCATTAATTAAAAGAATAGAGAATTAATCCGATAGAACAGGGTGTTACATGTACAGATGCCATACATCATTTTAAAATCTCAGAAACAGTACAGAACTTGGCATGCATTTCCAGAATTCACCATAACAGAAGTTTTTAAATCATAACATAAAACTTTAAAACCTCTTTCTCTCTGGTCAGGAATATGTCTAGCTGCCACAACCAAACCCCATGAGCTCGATCCGCCAACTACATCAAATCATCATCTTGAGGCACAAAGTCCTCATTCACGGGTTCAGTACCTACATCAGGGAGTTCACCTATGAGTCTAAAACTCAGTAAGAACATATAAAAATGCAGTGATGCATATGCTATGCATGGACTTTTAGAATACGGTGACAGTACAGTACATTACGTTTCACTGGTAGAGGGGTATAAGTGGGGCTTATAGGGGAACTGGCAAGTGCACGACAGGCACATACAGATTTACAGAACAGAAACAGAACAGAACAGAAACAGTAGGCCAGTCCCCGTCCCGCATTTAACCAATACATTACATTCAGATTTTATCTTTCTTAACTTCAAACCGTGTACAGAAAACATTTTGCATGAACTTTCGGGAAAAACATGTATGCATGTACTTTTACAGTGCTTAAACATAAAACGGTAAGCAACAGAAATAATACGATAGAACATAATGAGAGACACAGATAACACAGAACTTAACTCTAACTTTCTCTACCCGAAACCACCCGACATAAGAAATACCTAGTACCTCCGTGATGTAGCGCCTTAAGGGCCAACCTACGGATATGAACTTACCTGTTTGCTGTAGAGTTGAGAGTCTTGAACGTGTTGCCTCGGTGATGCACGAACATATGACGTGCAAGAAAAGGGAAATCAACAAGCTGCAAATGCTAACTAATAACTTAGTAGAGTATGCAGCAAACTCCATTCAAACCTTTAGAATACAGACTAACGTGTTTTCATCCAAAAACAATGAGTTTTCTCATAATATCGTAACCTTAAACTTCCACAAAATTTGCATTTTAACTTATCCAAACTCGTTAACTTTAGCAGATGATTACCTTCACTAGAGAAAATAGAAGAATGGAAGTCTTTTGGAAAGGTTGCAGTCGCCTAGAGGAGAGAAAACAGAGAGCAGTGGAAAGAAGCAGATGAGAAATGAGGGTTTCACGTAGGAGGGAAGAGAAAAGAACATGGCTTCTTCAACAAGTTGCCAGGTGTCATTCAACCATTGGCTTCCTTCCACCAACCTTAATTGGCTCCCTATTTTGACCTTCCATTGGTTTTTAACTAAATTACTATTTAGTTCCACAAATCGGTTTTGCGAATCACACATATTCAATTAAAAACATCGGCAAATTCGTAAAAACACGCATTGTATAAATATTCCCATTAATCTCGTTTAATAATTCAAGGAATATTTACATGGCGAAATTGTCGGGTGTTACATTCCACCCACCTTAACAAAAATTTTGTCCTCAAAATTTGTTTAAGCGAAAACGCTGGATATTGGGCCCTAACATCCTCTTGTCTTTCCCATGTAGCTTCCTCTACATTATGATTGCGCCACAACACCTTCACCAATGAGACTACCTTGTTGCGCAACACCTTGAGTGAAGTATCCAATATCTGTATGGGCCTTTCTTCATATGTCAGCGTCGGCATGATATCAAAGTCCACCTACTTCACGATCTGAGTTGGATCTCGTACACATTTTCTCAGCATCGAAATATGGAAAACATTGTGAACTCCATCCATAGAAGCTGGCAACTATAGTCTGTAAGCCATGTTTCCCACACGCTTCAAGATGGGAAAAAGGCCAATGAACCGCGGGCTGAGCTTTCCTTTCTTACCGAATCTCATTACGCCCTTGAAAGGTGACATTTTCAGGAATACTTCATCGCCCTCCGCGAACTCTAAGTCTCTTCTTCTATGGTCCGTATAACTCTTCTGTCGACTCTGAGCAATCTTTATTCGTTGTTTGATAGTAGCTATCACCTCGGATATCTGCTGTAATAACTCAGGGCCGATAAGCTTGGCTTCTTCGACTTCATCCCAACACAATGGGGATCTACACTTCCTGCCGTAAAGAGCTTCATAAGGAGCCATGCCAATTGTAGCCTGGTAGCTATTGTTATAAGCAAACTCCACGAGTGGCAAATATCTACTCCAAGAAGCATGAAATTCCAGCACGCACGATCTTAACATATCCTCCAGTATTTGGATCGTCCTCTCGGATTGTCCGTCAGTCTGTGGATGAAAGGCTGTGCTGAAGTTCAATTTTGTACCCAAAGAGTTCTACAAACTTTTCCAAAACCTGGAAGTGAATCTGGGATCCCGGTCTGAGACGATCGACACAGGAATGCCATGCAGCTTAATAATCTCATTGATATACAGCTCTGCGTACTGATTCATGGAGTACGTCGTCTTCACAGGTAGGAAATGGGCCGACTTCGTCAACCTGTCCACTATGACCCAAATGCTATTATGGCCCTTAGCTGTCCTTGGAAGGCCGACAACAAAATCCATCGTTATGTTCTCTCATTTCCATTTGGGGATCGGGAGAGGATGAAGCGTTCCACTTGGTCGTTGATGTTCAGCTTTGACCTGTTGACATATCATGCAAGACTCCACATATTTGGCCACTTCATCTTCATATTCAGCCACCAGAAGTGAAGTTTCAAGTCTTGATACATCTTTGTGCTTCCAGGATGCACAGAGAAAGAAGATGAGTGGGCTTCCGACAAGATGTTTTTTCGTAGCTCTTCATCTTTCGGAACATACCATCTATCTTTGAACTTCAGAATACCGTCTCCCGAAAAACTGAAATCGGAAGAAGCCATAGGTAATTTGCTCACAACATCAGCCATTTCCTTTGAATTAGTCTTCTGGGCTTCCTTAATTTGGTCCAGGATGGTGGAATGTAGTGTCAAGTCTGCCAGTATGGCCGATAGCCCAAAAACTATCTCCATATCGAACTTCTGTATCTCTGTCCTCAAAGGCATTGATATGGCCGACATAGCTGGTTGCATAGTAGCTGGCATCCTGTTCAGTGCATTAGCTACCACATTAGCTTTACCAGGGTGCTATTTAATCTCCACATCGTAATCTTTCACCAATTCTAACCACCGTCTTTGTCTCATGTTTAGCTCTTTCTGGGTAAATATGTACTTCAGGCTCTTGTGATCGGAAAACACCTCACATGATTGTCCGTACAAGTGGTGTCTCCATACTTTCAGCGCAAACACAACCGCTACTAACTCGAGGTCGTGTGTAGGGTAGTTTTGTTCATGGTTCTTCAATTGCCTAGATGCGTACGCCACTACTTTCCCTTCTAGCATTAATACACATCCCAAGCCGGCCTTGGACGCATCACAGTATACGCTGAATTTGCTGTCTTCAACTGGCAATACTAACAGAGGAGCAGTGGTTAATTTCTGCTTAAGTGTCTGAAAACTCACCTCACAAGCTTAAGACCACTTGAACTTGATGTCTTTCCTTGTCAAGCTGGTCATAGGTTTTGCTATCACAGAAAATCCTTTGATAGACTTTCTGTAATAACCAGCTAGTCCGATAAAGCTCCGTACCTCACTGGCATTTCTCGGTCTCGGCCATTCCTTCACTTCCAGAATCTTGGCTGGATCCACGGACACTCCTTCTGCCGACACGACATGGCCTAAGAAGTTAATCCTGCTCAATCAGAATTTGCACTTCGACAGTTTGGCATACAACCGGTGCTGTTTCAGAGTCGATAGCACAATTGCCAGGTGCTCCTCGTGCTCGGTCTCATTTCTGGAGTAAACCAGGATGTCGTCGATGAAGACGATTACAAATCTATCCAACAAATCTTGGAATATCCTGTTCATCAAGTCCATGAATGCCGTCGGGGCATTAGTCAATCCAAAAGACATTACCAAGAACTCGTAGTGTCCGTACCGGGTCCTGAAGGCGGTCTTTGGAATATCATCAGCCCTGACTTTCAACTGGTAATAACCAGAGCGCAAGTCAATCTTTGAAAATACTCGAGCCCCTTGTAGTTGGTCAAATAAATCGTCGATCCTCGGCAACGGGTACTTATTTTTTATGGTCAATTTGTTCAGCTCACAGTAATCAATGCACATACGTAGAGACCCATCTTTCTTCTTGACAAACAAGACGGGAGCACCCCATGGAGAGAAACTAGGGCGCACAAAACCCTTGTCTACCAATTCTTTCAGCTGAGCCTTCAACTCCCTCAGCTCTATTGGTGCCATACGATACGGATTCAACTGAGAAAAGGAATAAAAATTTAAAATTTGAGGGACTGCTCCTAAAGGTCCTAATGAATTCCTAATTGAAATTAGAGAATCTTTTTTAATTGATTCTTTTATCACATTATAATATTTTCCATCATTGAATGGATCCATTTGAAAGCAATTAGATGCTGACAAAATTATCAAAGATTGTCGTTCTTTATTCCGATTTATATTTAACAACGTACGAATAGTTCCTTGATTTTGACTAAAGGATTGTTGAACCCTTGCCTTGGAATAAAAAGAATCCAATGGATTGCTATTGGTGTAATCAGACTCATTATTGAAGATCAATCCTGAACCTGAGGGGTCTTCCCTTTTTCTGATATACGAAATATGGGATTTCACTAAGTCTATTCTTAGGAAATTTTGATTCGATACCGGTTCAGCACCAGGATATACGTCAATTTCAAACTCGATTTCACGATCAGGTGGCAATCCCGATAAGTCATCTAAGAAAACCTCCGAGAAGTCTTGAACTACCAGAATATTTTGAAGTTCCACCTCACCTTGCCTTTGAACATCTACTACGTGGGCAAGAAATCCGATGCATCCTGACCTCATCAGCTGTTGAGTTTTCAAGGAAGATATAACAGGCATAGGGTGTTTCTTTGGTATTGCCTGATAGGAGAACTCTATCTCGTTCGGGCGCTTAAACGACACTAGCCCGGACCTGCAGTTGATGGTGGCGTGATGTCTAAACAGCCAGTCCATCCTCAGAATAATATCGTATCCTTTCATACTGATGACGATAAGGTTGGCATACAACTTCTGGTCTCCTACTGACACTATATCACCCCGTATAACCTGCTCGTAGAGCATAAACTCTCCGGACGGTAGCATAATGTTGTAGGGCTGATCTGACGACATACAACAAAACTTCTGTCTAACTACGAAGTCCATTGCCATAAACGAATGTGTGGCCCCCGTGTCCCACAAGGTATAAGCAGGTGCATCACATATCAAAATTGTACCTGTAATTGCTGTGTACGGGGCGGTATCATCATCATCCTCCATCATTGCAAAAACTCTTGGTACGGCCAGATTTGGTCTCGTGTCCGGCATTGGGCAATCCCGGACGTGATGGCCCTCCTTGCCACATCGGAAGCATTGGCCGGTAATGAGTCTACATTCTCCCCTATGAATCTTCTGGCATCGTGGGCATGCTGAAAGTTGAAGAGCCCCCATTGGTCTCTTTCCTTTGTTTTGATAAGTGGTGGTCTCATTTGGCCTCTTAATGCCCCTGTTCTGTTGCTGTTGAGTTTGCAAAATTTGACCCATTTGTTTTTGTTGTTGTTGAGGGGCATCACGGGGAAATCTCTTCAACGAATCTCTCTGTCTCTAGGACTTCATTTCTAAGGCCTCCAACTAATAATCCTTGGCCACCACCTTCGTATACGAGGCCTCGTCAAATCCCCCGTATGAAATCCCTCGTAAGAGGTCTAGCTTCAAAACCTGAATAAATTGGTGCACATTGTTTTCGTCATTGGCTACCAGATGAGGTGCATAGCGGGATAAGGATTCAAACTTCTGAACATATTCGGCCACCGATCCATACTGTCGTAGCCGAGAGAATTCAATCATCTTTTCCTTCTTTGCACTTCTGTCAAAATACTTCTCATAGAATATCCGTTTAAATCCCTCCCAGCTTAACGCCACCGTTGTTGCCTGGATGGTGTCCCACCAAAATCTTGCATTCTTGGTGAACTGATACGTGGCACATAGAACCTTCTTATTTTCTTCCACCTCTGCTCATCTAAACATTCTCTCTATCTGCCGGACCTATTCCTCAGCGTGGGTTGGGTCAGTAGATAGTCCATCAAATGTAGGCGGCTGGAGTCGCCTGAATCTATCTCCATGGTGTCGTGTGAAGCATTCCCATGATTATTATTATTATTCCCGTTGTCTTCCCAGGCCATCATACGTTCCACCATGCGGGATTGTACATCTACCAGCTCAGTTAATCAGTCAATGACACGAGAACTTTCGCTTGCTTCTTCCTGATGTTCTCTCACCATTTCTAAGAAACCCTATAAACAGAATAACCTAACTTCGTAAACAGAACTTTTACGGGAATTGAAACACTTATAGTTGGTGGAGCAATCTCACGTGGCGGGTTGCGCAGTCAGACATTTTACAGAATCGCTTTTAAAACCTGATTTTTCTCTGATACCATAACTGTGACAGCCCCCGACCCGATCAGGGTCCGAGGAGCCATCGCTCCGGGACATTCAAAACGGGGACCATTTTTTTTTTGTAAACGGAGTGAACTTTTAAACAACAAACCCTTAAAACTTTACAGAGAGAGAGAGCGTTCTCTAGAGTCGAAAACAAAACGGGAAAAACAGTTAAAACCGAACTGCAGAATAATCAACATAAGGGAATCAGAATACTTGGAACAGAATCAGAAGACATATTAATTTTTGAACCACGGAAATAAAAGACTGAAGAAAACAGGGAGACAGAACACTTTGAACGTTTAAATAAAAGGCTGGGTGGACGGCGGGCATGCGGAGAACAACGTGATGAAATCCATGCAGTGAAAATAATTGAGAAATATAAACTGAAACACATATTGAAAGAAAGACTACGGTGAATACTGGAATCAGGTGATCTATGGCCGAAGGAGTAAATAAAACGGGGCGGAAGACGTAGGTAGAAAATGTAAGTAAACTGGGCAGACAATATAGACTAGCGGTGGATGTGAATAAGACAAAAGTGAACAGCGGCAGTAGTGGATGTGAATAAACAAAAGAAAACGGTGGATGTGAATAAATAAAAGAGAACGGTGGATGTGAATAAGACAGAAGTGAACAGTGACAGCGGTGGATGTGAATAAATAAAAGAGAACAGTAAACAGCGGCAGATGTGAATAAGACAGAAGTGAACAGTGACAGCGGTGGATGTGAATAAACAAAGAGAACGGTGGATGTGAATAAACAAAGAGAACGGTGGATGTGAATAAACAAAGAGAACGGTGGATGTGAATAAGACAGAAGTGAACAGTGACAGCGGTGGATGTGAATAAACAAAGAGAACGGTGGATGTGAATAAACAAAGAGAACGGTGGATGTGAATAAATAAAAGAGAACGGTGGATGTGAATAAATAAAAGAGAACAGTAAACAGCGGCAGATGTGAATAAGACAGAAGTGAACAGTGACAGCGGTGGATGTGAATAAATAAAAGAGAACAGTAAACAGCGGCAGATGTGAATAAGACAGAAGTGAACAGTGACAGCGGTGGATGTGAATAAATAAAAGAGAACGGTGGATGTGAATAAACAAAGAGAACGGTGGATGTGAATAAGACAGAAGTGAACAGTGACAGCGGTGGATGTGAATAAATAAAAGAGAACGGTGGATGTGAATAAGACAGAAGTGAACAGTGACAGCGGTGGATGTGAATAAGACAGAAGTGAACAGTGACAGCGGTGGATGTGAATAAATAAAAGAGAACGGTGGATGTGAATAAATAAAAGAGAACAGTAAACAGCGGCAGATGTGAATAAGACAGAAGTGAACAGTGACAGCGGTGGATGTGAATAAGACAGAAGTGAACAGTGACAGCGGTGGATGTGAATAAATAAAAGAGAACGGTGGATGTGAATAAATAAAAGAGAACAGTAAACAGCGGCAGATGTGAATAAGACAGAAGTGAACAGTGACAGCGGTGGATGTGAATAAGACAGAAGTGAACAGTGACAGCGGTGGATGTGAATAAGACAGAAGTGAACAGTGACAGCGGTGGATGTGAATAAGACAGAAGTGAACAGTGACAGCGGTGGATGTGAATAAATAAAAGAGAACGGTGGATGTGAATAAATAAAAGAGAACAGTAAACAGCGGCAGATGTGAATAAGACAGAAGTGAACAGTGACAGCGGTGGATGTGAATAAACAAAGAGAACGGTGGATGTGAATAAGACAGAAGTGAACAGTGACAGCGGTGGATGTGAATAAACAAAGAGAACGGTGGATGTGAATAAGACAGAAGTGAACAGTGACAGCGGTGGATGTGAATAAATAAAAGAGAACGGTGGATGTGAATAAATAAAAGAGAACAGTAAACAGCGGCAGATGTGAATAAGACAGAAGTGAACAGTGACAGCGGTGGATGTGAATAAACAAAGAGAACGGTGGATGTGAATAAGACAGAAGTGAACAGTGACAGCGGTGGATGTGAATAAATAAAAGAGAACGGTGGATGTGAATAAACAAAGAGAACGGTGGATGTGAATAAACAAAGAGAACGGTGGATGTAGAGTTTAAAGACAAAGTTGACAACTTCTAACAGGATTATATAAAAACAGAAGTCGTGAAGACAGAAAGTATGAAAGCTTCAAATTTCAGAAAAACGATTCAAAATATGATTTTGAACAAATCAGGAAAACACGACAGAAATATAAGGAAAGCAGATTGCATGGATGACTCTAAAATCAGAGATAATCCATGCACACCCTAAAAGAGAAATATTCCAATCAATTCCAGAATACTTCAGAACAGAAACTCAATTGTCAAATACAGAGGTTTTAAACATCTGTACAGATGCCATACATCGTTTTAAAATCTAAGAAACAGTACAAAACTTGGCATGCATTTCCAGAATTCACCATAATAGAAGTTTTTAAATCATAACACAAAACTTTAAAACCCATTTCTCTCTGGTAAGGAATATTTCTAGCTGCCACAACCAAACCCCATGAGCTCGATCCGCCAACTACATCAAATCATCATCTTGAGGCACAAAGTCCTCATTCACGGGTTCAGTACCTACATCAGGGAGTTCACCTATGAGTCTAAAACTCAGTAAGAACATATAAAAATACAATGATGCATATGCTATACATGAACTTTCAGAATACAATGACAGTACAGTACATTATGTTTCACTGGCAGAGGGGTATAAGTGGGGCTTATAGGGGAACTGACAAGTGCACGACAGGCACATACAGATTTACAGAACAAAAACAGAACATAACAGAAACAGTAGGACATTCCCCGTCCTGCACTTAACCAATATATTACATTCAAATTTTATCTTTCTTAACTTCAAACCGTGTACAAAAAATATTTTGCATGAACTTTCGGGAAAAACGTGTATGCATGTACTTTTTCAGTGCTTAAACATAAAACGGCAGGAAACAGAAATAATACGACAGAACATAATGAGAGACATAGATAACACAGATAACACAGAACTTAACTCTAACTTTCTCTACCCGAAACCACCCGACATAAGAAATACCTAGTACCTCCGTGATGTAGGGCCTTAAGGGCCAACCTACGGATATGAACTTACCTGTTTGCTGTAGAGTTGAGAGTCTTGAACGTGTTGCCTCGCTGATGCACGAACCTATGACGTGCATGAAAAGGGAAATCAACAAGCTGTAAATGCTAACTAAAAACTTAGTAGAATATGCAGCAAACTCCATTCAAATCTTTAGAAAACAGACTAACGTGTTTTCATCCAAAAACAGTGAGTTTTCTCAAAATATCGTAACCTTAAACTTCCACAAAACTCACATTTTAACTTATCTAAACTCGTTAACTTTAGTAGATGATTACCTTCACTGGAGAAAACAGAAGAATGGAAGTCTTTTGGAAAGGTTGCAGTCGCCTGGAGGAGAGAAAACAGAGAGCAGTGGAAAGAAGCAGATGAGAAATGAGGGTTTCACGTAGGAGGGAAGAGAAAATAACATGACTTCTTCAACAAGTTGTCAGGTGTCACTCAACCATTAGCTCCTCCCACCAACCTTAATTGGCTTCCTATTTTGACCTTCCATTGGTTTTTAACTAAATTACTATTTAGTTCCAGAAATCGGTTTTACGAATCACACATATTCAATTGAAAACATCGGCAAATTTGTAAAAACATGCATTGTGTAAATATTCTCATTAATCCCGTTTAATAATTCAAGGAATATTTACATGGTGAAATTGCCGGGTGTTACACATTGTGCTACAAGCTTTGCTATTCATTCTCTCATTTTATTTTGTGAATACAAAAAAATGCCACTACCACTAGCATTCAATAGTCTTTGTGTAAGGTCTCTAACTTGCTCTTTTAAGTGACATTTTTTATAATGCCTACCGAGTGTACTAGTTGAACTACCAGAAATATATGCATAATTTTTAATACAATATTTGCATTGAGATCTAGATTCTACTTGTCCACTAATTTTAATTTCTGTCATTAAAAAATATTTTCATACGTCAAACGTTTTTTTTTTTTGAGGTGATGAAGTGGATGTGGATGCTTGTGTGGATGCTTGTGCAGATGATTGTGTCACGACCCCAGTGGGCCGAGGCAGGTTCTCATCATCACTTAGTCATTTAAATCTTAGAACAAATACTTGTAATTTTTTTTTATAAAACTCGTGGACGTTTAAAGGAACAACCAATTAAAAACCTTAAATTCTCAGAACTCGACTCTTTCATATATCTGACAGCATACTCATCCACAGAGTTGGACAACATAAATCGGGTAACAATCTTGTCCACAAGATCGATCGACTTAATTGTCCACGGACTACTTTGACATTTTCGTCCACTGACTGATAAACGTTATCGCTCTCTGTTCAAGTGATTTCATCGTCCACAAACTAACGTCCACGGACTTACTAAAATTTGTCGTCCACGAATCACGTGACTTTATCGTCCACAGTCCATGTGACCACTTACTCACGGGTTACATAGACTCATCGTCCACAGACCAACGTCCACGGACTTACTAAAATTTGTCATCCATGGACCACGTGACTTTATCATCCACAGTCCACGTGACCACTTACTTACAGGTTACATAGACTTATCGTCCATAGACCAACGTCCATGGACTTACTTAAATTTTTGTCGTCCACAGACCACGTGACTTTGTCGTCCATAGTCCACGTGACTACTTACTTTAGACGACGACTCAACATCATTCTCTAGCCTTGGACTCGCCCCTAACTTTGGATGATGACTCATTCACTTATTCTTGACGACGATTTACTTACGACTCTGGACGACTGTTTTTACTTATAAGTCTGGACGACTGTTTTTACTTACAAAGCAAAACACATACACAACCGATCAATCGCCTCCCCTGGCGAACGTTCGGCTAGCTCTCTGGAACTGACTCTATAAGAAATCTCACATCTCATTTCACAGAAATCATATGTTTATCATAAAACTTAAACATGCATAGCGGAAGACTTAAAGGAAACAGATGAACTTTTAGTCTTAAATCCTCTTAAAACATGAAATTGTACTAGACAACCTCAGCATTCATCGACATAGAAAAAACCCTATCTTACTTATACTTCAGTATCTTAGATCTTACTTATGCTACGAGCAACACTCCACGGGTTAAAATCGCTTCCCAGCCATAAAATTGACGCCATAAGCATCATCCAGCAACTCGACTTATGCCTCATCATTTGATTCGAAGTTCTCACCTTCCAAATTGTCACCTACATCATAAGGTTTAAACTATAAGTCTAATGCTTAGTAAGGAGTGCAATACACTGAAAAATACTCATAATTGCATGCTTTGAAAGAAAACATATTCATGCTCTTATTTCGTACATCACATAACATATACATGTTCTTACTTCTTACATCACTTGACATGAATTAAGGGGGGGCATGCAGGGAAATGGCGAGGGAATCATATCTATGGTCCCTTCAGACAATATCTGTATCGACCGGTTCGACCCGCACAGAAGCAGGATTCGCGGACTAATCGCGCAGTATCAACTCGGCCTCCTTCAGCAAGAGAATTCACGAGTCTTCCTGCTAACCCGGCCTTCACCAATGGAAGAGTTCGCGAACTGTACTAATAATCATAAAACATAATCATAGTCCATCCCCTGTGGACAAACATGGCCATTTCTCACCGTCCCTCACTTAACCATTCTTTCATACTTTATCTTGTTCATTTAAATCATGCTAATAAAACGTTTCCATATGCTCTTGAGAGAAATCATAATACATGGACATGTTTACACATAGAAACATCATACTGGGGAAAACGAGCCATCATCATGTACATATCATAAAATCTACTCTCCTCGGCATAACATAACTCTCAGTCATCCATAAATCATCAAACAACCTCAATACAAATTTCCTAGTACCCTTGTGATGTAGGGCCCTAATGGCCGAGCTCCTACACACCCACTTACCTGGACTCCTTAGCAATGTCGTGCCTTCACTTGAATCCTTCTCCACCTAAGACATTTCATACTTCAATGTTAAATACATCCTGAGTAATCTAAACTCAAAGCTGGTAAAATCTTAGCTAAAGAAATCATCCTAGAATCTAGCTTAAACTTCTAAGGCATTTCGCTGAACACCTAGTGTGCAGAGCTTAACCTTTATTAACATTAATGACATTCGCGTTGTAACACCCGACAATCCCGGCCAGGTGATCTTCTTAACTGAATTAACTGTCACCTTTATTTTTGGTCCTTTGATTTGAATTTAATGTCAAGGCTTATTTGATTGCTAATTGTGTGGTGGCAGAATTGTAATTATGAGGGATTGCAATTGGTATAAATAGAAAATGAAAACCTTAAACCTCACTAAAACCTCACTGTAGCCGACATATTTACTCTCAGCGATTTCTCTCTTCTCCAGAGTTCTCTCTCAGCCAGCTACAACTCCTTTCGGCGACCGATTCTTCAGTTTCCACCACGACGAATTCACACCCTAGGTAAGACTCGACAATGTAGTTGCTGGTTAACCATTTTGAACTCTGTTTTTCAGCTAAACTCTGTAGTTTCGGATTCTTCAATGGCAGAGTTATTTTAGTAACATTTTAATTCGCATTTAGTAATGGCATTTCCGATTCGAATCTAGACATTAAGATAATCGACTGTGTACAGCTGCTAGGTTGAATCTGATTATTTAGGATCTGAAAACTGAATCCACGCACACAAGGTGCTGACTAGTGAACCTAGAAGTACAAATGTGTTAGATTCTATGATAACTATTGGTTAAGACTTTTAGGGTTTTGTTTAACTCTGTAATGTGAAATGTTCTAGGTGAAGAAGATTGCAGAGAAGTGCTCCATTTTCTAAGGAAACCAGGTAAGTGAGTGAGTAAGATTTTCGGCCATTAGGGCCCTACATCTCAAGGGTACTAGGTAGAGGTGTTGTTTATGATGATAAATGTATCTGTGCTAATATCTGGTTGGTTATGGTACTCAAATTGATGTTGTGATCTTTAACGAATGAATGACCTGCTCTATAGCCTGATGATTTTAGAATGCTCATGCTCATGCATCACGAATATTTTTCATGCATATGAAAATGTTTTAAAAGCATGATTTTCTCTATGAACAAGAAATGAATATGAAACTTATGCAACAAGGATTAAGAGAGGGTTGGGGGCGGTTTGACGTAAGTCACTGTCCAAAAGGAGGACCATGAATACGACCCGAAAGGGACTATGTACACTCTCACTGTCAACCCTCTTTTTGGCACAAATCCTCCCTTAATCCATATGATGAAAACGATGAATAAGAACACGAAAAGATCATGAATATGTGATTTATTTAAGCTTTGCATTCATGTATACATGTTAGCATTGCACTCTTTACTAAGCATTAGGCTTATAGTTTAAACCTTATGATGTAGGTGAAGAACAAGCAGGTGAGGATTTCAAATTCTGCGAAGATGTTTAAGACTTATTGCTGGATGGCGTTCAAGGTGACAGTGTGTGGCTGGAAAGGTGAATATGATCCCTGGTTACTACCTTTAAGATATTAGTAAGGTTTATGAATATTGAAGTTTAAGTAGGAGAGATTTTTCTTAAAAATGTTGAATTCTAGTAAACTTGTCTGACTGATTTCTGAGTTGTGAATGATCTGTTTTATTTAAGTCTTCCGCTTTGCATACTCAGAATATGTCTATGGTTTGTGTCAATACAAGTTGTGTTAGTCGTGTTGGGAGTTGTGAAATTCAGGATGTTCTCTGTAGGTAAATGTCAAGGGTTCATGTTCGTCGATGGATGTTTCTGTCGGTTTAAGTCGTTTGATAAGTTAAGGTTATGTCTTCTATCGGATGATGTCTTCTATCGGATGATGTCTTCTATCGGATGATGTTGTTTATTCTATCGGATGATGTTGTTTATTCTATCGGATGATGTCTTCTATCGGATGATGTCTTCTATCGGATGATGTCTTCTATCGGATGATGTTGTTTATTCTATCGGATGATGTTGTTTATTCTATCGGATGATGTTGTTTATTCTATCGGATGATGTTGTTTATTCTATCGGATGATGTCTTCTATCGGATGATGTCTTCTATCGGATGATGTCTTCTATCGGATGATGTCTTCTATCGGATGATGTTGTTTATTCTATCGGATGATGTCTTCTATCGGATGATGTTGTTTATTCTATCGGATGATGTCTTCTATCGGATGATGTTGTTTATTCTATCGGATGATGTCTTCTATCGGATGATGTTGTTTATTCTATCGGATGATGTCTTCTATCGGATGATGTCTTCTATCGGATGATGTCTTCTATCGGATGATGTCTTCTATCGGATGATGTCTTCTATCGGATGATGTCTTCTATCGGATGATGTCTTCTATCGGATGATGTCTTCTATCGGATGATGTCTTCTATCGGATGATGTCTTCTATCGGATGATGTCTTCTATCGGATGATGTCTTCTATCGGATGATGTTGTCTATTTTATCGGATGAGTGTATATAAGTTTTGTCGTTTAGCGATCGGATGGAGTCTTAATGTGTCACGTGGGATACGCATGTCGATCGGATGATGTTGTTTATTCTATCGGATGATGTTGTCTATTTTATCGGATGAGTGTATATAAGTTTTGTCGTTTAGCGATCGGATGGAGTCTTAATGTGTCACGTGGGATACGCATGTCGATCAGATGATGTTGTTTATTCTATCGGATGATGTTGTTTATTTTATCGGATGAGTGTATATAGGTTTTGTCGTTTAGCGATCGGATGGAGTCTTAATGTGTCACGTGGGATACACATGTCAATCGGATGATGTTGTTTATTTTATCGGATGAGTGTATATAGGTTTTGTCGTTTAGCGATCGGATTAAATTTAATGTGGCACGTGGAATACACATGTTGATCGTTGGATGTCTGCAAATCCATGCAGCCCCGCGAACGATGAAGTCGTGTGGTCTGAGGGCACCTTCCTTCTGCCCGATTGTGTTATGAAATCAATGTCTGAGGTTAGTCGCTCTGCTCTGCAACTAGTTATGCCGACAGTTTTATGGATGAGTCGAGTGTTGAAGAGTTAGTTTTGTCAGATATGACAATGGTTTAAAGTTCTTTCTGTTAAAAAAAATGTGCAGAGAGAATATTTAGAGTAAAAGTTCCACGAAAATATGAATTAGTCTCGGCCAGGGCCGTGACAAGCGTCTATACTACCAGATCCATACTAACATCAAATTTTTCAAAGTCCAAACATCGACAACATCAGAATCCTATTCTCAATGCCACTAAATAAGGGAACTCGAAGATATAGCTGTGAATCTGGCATCGACCGATTCTCAATCTTCAGACATCAACCAATAACCATTCCTAAATCGAAAACTCAAAAAATGAATTATCTAAACCTTACCTGAGCTTTGAATCGTCGAAGAAAGAGGAGGAAGAAATCGGTCGCTGAAGGAGGAAATCGCCAAAGGGGAAAGTCGGCTACAGGAGTGGTTTAAGTGAGGTTTTAGACCTTCCTTTCCTATTTATATTGATTAAAATCACATTTATTTACAAATCTTGTAATTGCCTAATTTTTCTCTTAAAACAAGTAATACCCGTCATCTTAAGACATCGTAAATTTTCACATTCAACAAGCCACTCCAAAATAATTCACGGGATAATTATCTGGCGAGTGTTGGTTGTTACAGATTGCCCTATTGAAAATGCAGGAATTATTTCCCTAATTTGCTTAATATCATCATCAATATTATAATCATGTAGATTCATAACTATTAAAAATAAATTTTTAAAGTAAATTTCAAATAAGAAAATGATACAAAAAATCTAATTGATCAATAATAGTTTGTTGGTGATGTGAGTTTGTGATCACCTTCACGTATGCGAAATCTACAAAAATTAATGCAAAAAAATTTAGTTAGTATAACTACAATTTTAAAATTATGTAAATATATATAAAAAAAATAAATTGAAATATACCTTGTTGAATGGAGAAAAGAGTAATTGTAATAATAGATAAATTAATTCAGACTCGAAAGCCCAAATGGATTGACAGCACTATTAATTAATTGAGAGAGATTGAGTGAAAAAAATGAAAAGGGGAGAAAAGAATTTATAGAAAAAATGGAGAGAAGGGGGAGAGAGAGGCTCAGAGGAGTTTGAGATTGAGAGAGCGTAGCACTGGCCCTGGTTATTGCACCATTCACTCTTTAGCAACAGTCACAAGACCGTTGCAGAGAGCAATCTAAGCAACGGTAACACAAGACCGTTGCAGAGAGCAATCTCAGCAACGGTAACAAGACCGTTACTGAGAGCAGAGCATCAGAGCAGTCTCAGCAACGGTCGCTCTTTGCTATCTGCTGAGAGCTTCAGAGCAATCTCAGCAACGGTCACAAGATCATTGCTGAGAGAGAGAGAGCAACTCGAAAAGCTTCAGAGCTTCTTAGAGCAACTCAAAAGCTTTTCGATCGTTGCTATGTCAAAAAATCGACATCCACTACCAAATCCCAATCGGGGGGGGGGGGGGGGGGGGATCGGAAATTTTGCAAAATGAGAGCTGTCGAAATGGAGATTTGGAATCTGGCAGAAGCGAAATAACGTGAGAGACGGCGCCTGGGCAGCGAAGTAATCTTTTGAGTATTGACTGGTTTTTCAGAGGAGACAGATTCCGACGAGTGGTAGCTGCGAGGAGAGCGAAACTGCGAAAGCATGACGGAGAAAGAGAAAGAGATCGCTTGGCCAAAGATAGATCACCGACTTGAAAGCTGGACGAGCTCTGCGCCGGTGGCCGACTCGAAAGCTGGACGAGCTCTGCAATGCCGGTCGCTGACTCGCAGTTTGACGTGCCTCGAGTTGCAATTAAAAGAAAAATTAGTAAAGTCCCAAGCTTTAAATCATCTTCCTACTTATTACGTGTTTTTCTTTTGTAGGTATAATTTATGGAAGGAATGCATAAGGAGCACTTGGAGGATTCACCATTCGGCCCATGAGAATTTGTCTTCCCAGCCCATTAGTTTGTAATTTTATTTTCGAACTTATTTGGCATACATTCGTCTTTATTGTATTTCATGCATTAGATTGAATGGTTAGGGTTAAATGTATGTTGGTGGATTATGAGTTGAAGAAATTCAACCTATTATTCAAAGAAAAAAGACCTTCACAAGATAAAGCCCAAAGGAAGCTATGGCCCAAAGAAGAGCCCACATTTAAAGGTATGATTTTACAAGTACAAGAGTTAGTGGCAACATGGATTGATGATGTGGCAAGATTCCCTCCATTGATCCATTTAGGCATGACATTCATCTCCTCCCTAGGATGTGTGCTTGTTTGCCTTGATCTTGGCCATCCATCCTTTTTCATCCAAGGGCCACTATTCATTCATCCTTATGGAAACCCTAATCATCCACCCTAGGATTTTCTATTTAAGCATAGGATTGGTGTTTGTAAACAACTTTTGCCAATTTATAAAATAACTCCTTTTTGCTTCTTTAAGGTGGGTAGCCTTTGAAGAATTACTTGGTTCTTTGAACCAAGTGTAGTAGCCCTCCATTGCTAACCTAGCTTGGGTTGCTAGGATAGCTCTTAACTCTTCCCTCGCCTCTCCATTGGGAGTAGGATTTAAGGACGAAAATCCCGGCCTACGGTAGTCGTTTTTCCTCCGGGAAAATCGTTCACTCGAGAGCTTAACCCGTAAGATCGCTTTACGAGTCCGCCAAGGGTATTTTCTTTACTTTCTTGCCATCATTTCACACACATTTTTACTCTATATTTCGGCCACACTCTCCACACAAATCATTTTTATTTTCTTGCATTTATTTTCCTTCATCTCCATTTCCATTTCTTCACTTTTCACACACTTTTTCGACGCCTTTATTTTCTTCTATTTTATTGCATATCATTCATATCTTCTCCTTCATTTTTGGCCATACACCATTCACACACATCACCTCATTTTCTCCTTGCATTTGTTGTCATATTTTCCCTTATTTTCGGCCATTTACACAACCACACAACCGAGCACTCTTTTTGAATATTTGTGGGTTTGAACACAACCCTTTTCTAAGGGATTTTGTATCACAGTTGCCGGTCGCTAGGCCAAAGAGAGAGATCAGAGACTGAGAGTCGACTCGTTGAGAGACGACTGACGAGTTCGATCTGGGCTCGCGAGCCTGGCTTGCTGAGTTGGATCGTTGGCCGGCTTGTTGGGCTCGGTCCATGGCAGGCTCGCGAACTCAGATCCTAGGCTTAGCTCGGCCCGCTTCTTTGGACCTGGTCAGGCTCGGTGCACTATAGTAGCCAGCCGAGCGGGTGGGCTGGCACACCGCTAGTTAAAGTGAACCTAACATCAATAAAAATAAGAATACATAAAATGTAGTTAAATTTGGGTAGAATATCATCCAAAAATAAAAGTAAATAAATTAGAAATTAATTGAGAAAAATATATTATTAAATTTTAGCTTTTATTTTTTGTTATTTTATAGTTGGATGATTTATTTGTAATTCCACTAACAAAGTTTGAAACTAATACAGCTTCTGCGTCTCCAATTTAGTCTCAGTTTTCCCTAGGACTAGGATTCAATGACCGATACCTTGTGAAGCTCCACACATGAGAAACCTTAGCCTTCCTCTTCTTCTTCTTCTGCTCCTGGGTCTGAATCCGAGCTCCGTTCTCTCTTGGAAAAAGGATGAATTCCGGACCTGCAATCAAACACCATTTTGCAAGCGAGCCCGTGCTCGCAAACCTGGGGCCTGCTCTCTTATTCCCCATGATGTTTCAATCTCCGACGGTGATCTCACCGCCAAGCTTCTTCCTAAGAATCAGGACCCAGATCAACCACTGAAGCCGTTGATTCTCACTCTTTCGGTCTACCAGGGTGCGATCGTGCGGCTTAGGATCGACGAGGACCCCACATTGGATCCTCCCAAAAAGCGATTTGAGGTCCCCGATGTGATTCTGACCGAGTTTTTGAGCAAGAAGCTGTGGCTGCACCGGATATCAACTGAGACAATCGGAAGCGATATGAAACCGTCGTCAGTCGTGTATTTGTCAGAGGACTTCGAGGCAGTTCTTCGGCACGATCCTTTCGAGATTTTTATCCGAGAAATGTCGGGTAAGCGTGTAATTTCGTTGAATTCTAATGGGCTTTTTGATTTTGAGCAATTACGTGCGAAAGAAGAAGGCGAGGATTGGCAGGAGAGGTTTAAAGGACATACTGACACAAGGCCTTATGGTCCTCAATCCATTAGTTTTGATATTTCCTTCTACGATGCCCATTTTGTTTATGGAATACCAGAGCATGCTACCGGCCTTGCTCTGAAACCCACCAGAGGACCTGGAATAGACGAGTCTGAACCATATAGATTGTTCAATTTGGATGTTTTCGAGTACATCCATGAGTCTCCATTTGGACTTTATGGGTCGATTCCTTTCATGATGTCACATGGTGAGTCAAGAGGGACTTCTGGGTTCTTTTGGTTGAATGCTGCTGAGATGCAGATTGATGTTCTTGGCTCTGGTTGGGATGCCGAAGATAGAATTTTACTACCATCCTCTCAGAATAGGATTGATACCTTTTGGATGAGCGAGGCTGGCGTGGTAGATACATTTTTCTTTGTTGGACCAAGGCCTAAGGATCTCGTCCAACAGTACACCAGTGTAACGGGACGTCCAGCAATGCCTCAACTGTTTGCAACAGCTTACCATCAATCCAGGTGGAATTACAGGGATGAAGAGGATGTTGAACAAGTTGACTCTAAATTTGACGAACTTGACATACCATATGATGTTTTATGGCTTGATATCGAGCACACAGAAGGAAAGAAGTATTTCACATGGGATAAGGCGCTTTTTCCTCATCCTGAAGAGATGCAGAGGAAATTAGCTGCAAAAGGAAGACATATGGTTACCATTGTTGATCCTCATATCAAGAGGGATGATTCATTTCCATTGCATAAGGAGGCAAGCGAGAAGGGATATTATGTAAAGGATGCTACTAGTAATGATTATGATGGGTGGTGTTGGCCTGGTTCTTCCTCTTACATTGATATGTTGAATCCAGAGATCAGATCATGGTGGGAGGACAAGTTCTCCTATGAAAATTATGTTGGCTCTACCCCTTCTCTGTACATCTGGAATGACATGAACGAACCTTCCGTTTTTAATGGTCCTGAGGTAAGTTAACTCTTATAATTCATGAGTAGATTTTTTTTTTTTTTCCAATTTTCACTGACTTCTACTTCATGACTTAGGAGGACTACATTTCTTTGTATCTTTTTATTATAAAATTATTGAAATACCTATGAGAACTTACCATATTGCCGCTTGCCCTCATTTGCAATCCTAATCTCTATGTTTTATTTTTTATTTTTTATTTTTTTTTAAGAGCTAATCTCAATAACATTATAAGAGCCAAATTTGAAAACTAAAAGAAAAATTTGTGACGTCCAAAAATTTCTAGTGAGTTTGCCAAAGTATTTGATAAACCTATTTTTCTATTTAAAACAAAATAGTGGAAACGTTAGGATTTAGATGACTAGGCATATCAAATCAGCGAGAATTAAGAGCAAAAGAGCAGAGAATGAATTTGGGCCTCAAATTAAGAACAAAAAGTTCAAGTTTTTTCTTTATTCAGGAGTTGTGCTCACATATCCCTATAAATAGATGTCAAGATTTACAAATCCTATTTCCTTTTTCTAATGTAATTAAGTACTAAATTATTTTGCACATGGAAATTTGAAGTTCCTTTGCAATTGAATTTTCATTTGTAAGTTGTAAAGAATACAGCTTACTACATATGTCACTAATCTATTGAGTTAAACAAGGTTACAATGCCTAGAGATGCTTTACATCAAGGTGCTGTGGAACACCGTGAGTTGCATAATGCATATGGATATTACTTTCATATGGCAACATCAGATGGGCTTTTAAAGCGGGGGAATAGAAAAGATAGGCCATTTGTTCTTACACGAGCATTTTTTGCGGGAAGTCAAAGGTATTCTGCTGTATGGACAGGAGATAACACAGCCGAATGGGATCACCTCAGAGCATCAGTTCCAATGGTCTTGACTCTTGGTCTTACAGGAATGACATTCTCAGGTAAATTACTTCCATTTGAATTAGATTTTCAATACAATTTTTTGCCTGTCTAAGGAGTCACAAGTGTTTCTACAGGGGCTGATATTGGTGGGTTTTTTGGAAATCCGGAGCCTGAGTTGTTACTTCGCTGGTATCAGCTGGGCGCCTATTATCCTTTCTTTAGAGCGCATGCTCATCATGATACCAAGAGACGAGAGCCTTGGTTATTTGGGTAATACATCCTCTACAGACTCAACCTTCTAACTGTTAAATGTTTGTAATCCTATACGATATGAATAATATTTATCATCCATTCATTTTTTCCTTATTAGTTGCTGATTTTATAATTCATGCCGGGAGAAAAGAGTTGAGAAGTCAAGGTCGCAAAATTTACTGTATACTCTTGTTTTATGTTATATTTGAGTTCGGCCTTAAACGTTAGCAAGGGCATTTGAAACTTGATTTTCGGTGTGTCTAGTAGTGTAAGGATATGAATCTTTGGGTGTCTAATTTGCTATTATTTTGTGGTTTGTATGATATCAGATTTATAAAATCATATGGCAGTTGCAATTTGACTACCTTTGTTTCTTTGCTGAGAGTTTCTTGTTCTGCCTCCTTATAAATTCTTTCTTCTTTTGACATGTATAACTTGTTGCTTTGAAAAGATACATCCTAGTAAGAAGTGCTTGGAGGAAACTTGTCTGTAAATTCTCAAAATGGTTCATCAAAACCCAAAGAAAAGAACTATTTGTGTGATATGGATAGCTCCCGTGATTTTCATTCTCTTTTACCTGTGAAATCATTTGAAATAGGTTACAATCATGCAATTCATAGACCTTACTTTTTCTTCATTAACAGAAGCCAAAATATTTTGCCATTTTAGTCTTTGCTTTTATCAACACTAATTCGTGAGTGTCCTAGATATTGCATTAAGTCTCATAAAAACCTGATTTGTGAAAGACAAATCAAGCAAAATTTGTGCTTCATTATTATTACCATTTGAATGACTCCATATCTTGTATTAATCCTTCTCTCTCCCTTTTACAAATCTCAAATTGAAGATTTAGTTACGATTAGAAATAGACTGTTCTTTATACCTTTATCCATAGATTCCTTTCTCCTTCAATTGTAAGTATGGACTTAATTCAAAAATAAATTATGTTTCGTAATTATGATTCAATTTTTTATATATTTTGTAAGCCTTTTTTGATATAATATGTATTTTGGAATTTTTGAAATACCTTTTTACTGATAAAAAGAAGTTCTTTGGTATGGTCTGTCAAATGGAAACAGAGAACGAAATACACAACTCATACGAGATGCAATTCATGTTCGCTACACATTGCTCCCTTACTTCTACACTCTCTTTAGAGAGTCAAATGTGACTGGTGTTCCAATTATGCGTCCATTGTGGATGGAGTTTCCTTTTGACAAAGCTACTTTCACAATTGATGAAGCTTTTATGGTTGGGAGTGGTATTTTGGTCCAGGGGATCTATACTAAGGTATTTCAGCAAGGATTTCAAAATATATGTGCCTTTTTTTAGTTCTCTCTAGTTTACATATCATTGAGTTGTTTAAGCTGCTTCTTTTCCTGACGAAGAGAAATTTGCTATTTGTTTTAAGGGAGCTAAACATACATCAGTATATTTGCCTGGAAAGCAATCTTGGTATGGCTTGAGAACTGGAAGTGCATACAAGGGTGGAGTGATGCATAAGATCGAGGTTTCTGATGAGAGTATTCCTGCTTTCCAAAGAGCTGGAACTATAATACCCAGGAAAGACAGATTCCGACGAAGCTCCACACAAATGGAAAATGATCCATATACTCTGGTATGTGGTTGATGCCTCACTTTATTTGTTAAACGTGGATTCTAAATTTCCCTTAATCATAGCTGTTGGGACCTTCATGCATGATATCCCAAAAAAGCATCATTTGGTTGATATTTAATAAACATAGAATTCTAATTAGCCAATCGTTAGACTTTCTAGTGTCCAACTTCTAAACTACACAAATATGGTCCATCTTTTTTGAATCATCATATTCATTAGTGGGTAAAATGACTCTTTGAATCACTTTCCTTGATCTGTCATTTACCTAGAATATTCTAAAAGCTTCTAAAAGGGCTTATGGTCTAAAAACTTCAATATCATTGCATTAATTTTTTTTTTTGTAATGTGAAAGATAAAATGTAATTGTAAGACTTTTGTCAAATTCATTTGAAGTATCTGTAGTCAACCAACAATGTTGAAAAGGGACAATAATGTATCTATTTGGACCTGGGGCCTTAACCCCCTAAAACCCTGAAAATGTGCTATACATCCCTCTTCTTTGGGAAAACTTTTCCAAGTGTCTTCTCTTTTGAAAGCGAAGAATTAATGGAAGGTCGGCTTTTCATATAACTGTCTCCTCAGCCTAAGAATCGATTTAGTTGAGTTATTTTATCTTTACTGCTTGCTGATTCTATAGTTTGACTCACTTTTGGTAGCTCATTCTTGAATTATTCTGTTAAGATGTAGTTCTATCATGGTAATTCTTATATACAAATTTTCTAAATGGCTGGACAGCAAAATCTTAAATATATGGTCAATTTGTATTATTGGGATAATTTATATCTTTTCCCTTTCACACGCACATTTTACAATAGATCCATTATGATGGGCCTCTTATTAGAGTAACTTTCTAGCACGAAAGGCCCATTGATGAGGCTCAACGTGAGGCTAATTGAGGTAATTGGAATCAAGGAGGAAGGTCCAGAATGTTCTTGGGAGTTTGGGGAGGGTGGTTTGGGAAATGTCAACATAGGGTGGTTAGATTGTGCTGCAAATTTCCTTGTAAGAAGGAGATGAGGGTGAGGAAGGGTGATCATTGAATTTTCAGGCGAGCATGTGTAATAATTTCTGCTCAACTCTAATTCCTCCATAGTTTTCATTAGGACAAGCATTTTAGTATTTTCCAAACTTTCACTTTACCACATTCAAATAATTTCTTGTACAAAAAAGAAATAAAAAATAATTATTGAGAATAAAGTAGGGAAGGGCAATTTGGATTTTGTGCCTTAGCTGAGTTGAGACTATTGGTTATGCAAAGTTTGCTATTTTGCAGTGGAGTGAGTTAGCAAAAGAGAAGGATGGGGGTAGAGAGAGTTGTAAATGGAAGAGAATGTTTCGAGGGCATGATTAATGATATTTTTACACAATGGTAGGCAACACTAGGAATAGGAGTCCGAGCTCTTTGGGGGTGTTTTCCCGAGGTTGTGGAGTAGACTTTTATGAGTCTAAGTATTGTTGCTCAGTCTTGTGGTTAGATTTTGAGTTCTTGTCCATTTCTATTATCGTGTTATTTTTTGTATGTTCATCCATGGTACTAGAGCCACTATGATCTTGAGCTGGAAAGGATGAGAAAAATCGTGTTAGGGATGAGAGCAGACATGAAGATGGTGTCGAAAAAGCTTGCCATGATGAGCACCAGCTTTCCATTTTTCCGAAATTACTGAAGAACTGTGTTTCTTAAGGGTTGAAAATTAGAAAACATATGAAACCAATGACAAAGAGGTCATTGTCTTCATGTTGCAATGGATAAAGGACACACCCAGCTCTCCTTTGACAACCATTGAAGGGACGGTTTACCTGAAATATTGGCAGACCATAACTTCTTGAGAGGGGCAAACCTCATGGGGGTTGATCGGTCTTAGAGAACATCAGATAAGGGCCCACTAGTTGCTTTGTCTTCAGATAAATGCTAGGAAGCAATGATCCCCATGTCCGACCTTGGATTGAAGGATCTGGATATTCTTTTTGAGGTGTTTAGAGTGGAGAACCTTCATTATTTTGGTGTTGTACAGAAAAAAACTTGAGGTCTCTTTAGAAAATTTTAGAAGGGAATTTCAGCGCAATTCTGAAGAGAATGAGGAGCAGATTTTGGGTATTTCAGTTCGGCCAGTTTTGCGACAAGCCCAGAATCTTCCTTAGATGTTGATGGTTTAGGCTTCTTTAGGTGTTGATGGTTTAGGCTGGAATTACTAGAAGATGACTTTTATGGATGAGCCTAGAACTGGATTGGAAAACTTGTATTATGTCATGGGTTTGGAGGCAGGTCAATTTGTGGGTTGGGCTGAAATTTCAGTTGATTGAGATGTAGAAGAATCCACTATTGAATGGGGAACATGTATTATGTCATGGTAATGTATAGAGTGCATATCTATACATTACCATCTGTAGAGAAAATACACGGGGGCTCAAGTACCACCTCAACATCATTGGAAAGATACAATGATTAATAATATTTTTACGTGATGGTATTCAACATTTCTACGTAAGGTTATAAAAGGAAGAATGTTGCAATGTGGAGGGAATGCTTAATGATATTTCTTTGTAACGGAATTCAACATTAGGAGGGAGTGTTTTTCCAGCTTGTGGTGTAAGGTTTTCCGAGTCTAAGCATTGTTCCTTATGTGGTTAGATATCGAGTTCTTGTCGATTTCTATTATCGTGTTACTTTCTGTAATGGTTTTCATATCATCATCAATCATATAGCTATGTAGTTCACAACAAAGCATTAAGAGTAGTGGATTGAGAAATTTCATAATTCTTACAATCTTGCTGTATTCCATTCTTTTGGGATAGTAGTTGTGTGGAGAGAAATTTCTAATAGGTGTACTGCGAATCTATTGTCTTAAAGAATTACTAAATTTCTATTCTCTTGTTAAAGAAGTTGTAGAACTACAAGAAGGTATGTTGAGAGATGTTTTTAAAAACTGTTTTGAAATTCCTTTTGAAAAACAGGAAAAAATTGGAAACCAGTTATTTTCACTAATGTTTATGAATTTTTTTCCTGAAAAAACAGTTTTCTTGAAGACTTTGAAATACGTGATGTATTCAACATTTCTACGTAAGGTTATAAAAGGAAGAATGTTGCAATGTGGAGGGAATGCTTAATGATATTTCTTTGTAACGGAATTCAACATTAGGAGGGAGTGTTTTTCCAGCTTGTGGTGTAAGGTTTTCCGAGTCTAAGCATTGTTCCTTATGTGGTTAGATATCGAGTTCTTGTCGATTTCTATTATCGTGTTACTTTCTGTAATGGTTTTCATATCATCATCAATCATATAGCTATGTAGTTCACAACAAAGCATTAAGAGTAGTGGATTGAGAAATTTCATAATTCTTACAATCTTGCTGTATTCCATTCTTTTGGGATAGTAGTTGTGTGGAGAGAAATTTCTAATAGGTGTACTGCGAATCTATTGTCTTAAAGAATTACTAAATTCTATTCTCTTGTTAAAGAAGTTGTAGAACTACAAGAAGGTATGTTGAGAGATGTTTTTAAAAACTGTTTTGAAATTCTTTCATGTAACTAATGGTTTTGATAATTGTTTTTTGAAAACTGTTTATGAGAAGATCTTTGCATATACTAGTTTTTGAACTGTTGTATTGTTTAAAAAAAAAAAAAAAAAAAAAAAAAAAAAAAAATCTTCTTTTGAAAACATACACAAACCTGACAGGTCTCTTTAGTTTTTTCTACTTTTACCTGTCAATCGTACAATTCTTCAAAATTGACATTTGGGTAATTGAAAATTGATAGTGGACATTTTACAATATGTTCAATTAAAAATTGTTCATCCATGTAAACAAGTGAAATCCTAAAACCCAAAAGTTGAAGCTCTTGACAATGTATTGGATATGTCTGGAGATTGGAGTTCAAAGAAATTGAATAATTAAGAATATGAGAACTGTCCATTTTTCATTGGAACATCTGGAAGTTTTATGAAATTGATTGGCTCTATGTTTGCGTATTTATAGGTTATCCATGTAAATTCTGTTTATTCTTTGTTTCATTAAAGTTTGGTTCCTTCTACAACTTTTCTATTCTATTTATTTTATTTTCATCTCATAGTACATCTTTTTTTTATTAACGGCCCACGAGGTATTGTCGACTCTGGCTTGATCAATTCTCATTCTTTGAATATTTCTACAGGGGCAAACATTGCCCCTGTAGAAATCAAGGGCGATTCAATCGCCCCTGAACTTCAGGGGCGATTATGCGCCACATTGGCGATTTGATCGCCCCCATCAACTTCTCCTAGTGCCGAATCATCGCTCCTGAGGGCGAATAATCTCCCCATCAATTGTCGGAACACTTTCCACTAGTGTGTCGACCACTATTAATAAATTAAAAATCTATCATAAACTAAAAAAATTAATATTAATAAAATAATATTTAATCTAATTAAAATAATATTTTTAAAAAATATTTTCACTCCTATTATCATCGGGGCTCAAGAGTTGCTTAAAAAAACAACCCTTGAGCAAGACGATCTTTGCTGTTGTTTGTCAAGAGCAACTCTGACAAGCAACCATATAGCACTCCGTTGAGTTGCGCTTTTTAGTCGTATAAATGTAATACTAAAATTTTAATTTATAGACAAAATGACATTTAATAAAAAAATATGAAGAAACAATATATACAAAATAGAGTAAAGTGAAATTTGTAATTTATGGTGAATATAATTTTTCTAAGAAACTTACAACGGCATAAGACTTGGTTGACTCTACTTTTCTTACCTCTCTAAGAATAGACTAAATGTAGTTCCTTCATATAGACTAAATGTAGTTCTTTCATATAGTTTTATTATGAATTAAATAAAAATAATTAATTAAATTAAAACAAAATAAAATAATTAAAGAAAAACTTAAATGGAAGTGATTATGTCGGCAAAGTTTTATTATGAATTAAATAAAAATAATTAATTAAATTAAAACAAAATAAAATAATTAAAGAAAAACTTAAATGGAACTATGGAAGTGATTATGTCGGCAGAAGAACCAGGAAGGAGAGAGAGAAGAAGCCGACTGCGTGGGAGAGAATCGCCTACGCCGGAACGACCTTCGTTCGGTGCGATCTTGGTGTCAAAACATTCGTCTCGAAGCGTAGATCAACGTTGGCGAAGGGCGTTTTTGAAGGTAAGCCCTCTATCTCCCCATTTTCGCCCGAGAAGTTTCTGGTTTTTGAGGTTTTATCGATCTGCGATTTAGGGTCGATTTCTTTGTGTTTTTGCTAGGAATCGACTGGAAAAGAGACGAGAAGCGTGTTGCAAACGAGTTTTGGCGAAAGACAGGCGTCGCCGGGCCGGAGAGGGCTCAGCGCTCGCCGGGCCGCAGGACCCGAGCGGCGAGCTGGGCTTCCGTTGACGAGCCAGCTCGCGAGCAGGCTCGCGAGCAGGCTCGTCGAGCCCGGTCATTCACGGGCTCGCGAGCCGGGATGTCCAGGCTCGACTCGACTCGCCTGTGGACTCGAGCCAAGCTCGACTCGTTACTGTAGCGAGCCGAGCCAAACTCGGCCCGCTACAGTAACGAGTCGAGCGAGCGAGCTGGCGAGCAGCTCGCTCGTTTAACATCTCTAATTGCTATGCATTTTGGGTCGATAAGTTGTGACATAAATATATATAAATATATAAAGAGATAGGAACCTTATTCGTTATTTATTAGGTTGGCGGAAGAGGTGTTGGTTATGGAAGAGTAGAGGCCATGTTTTACGTAAACCAACTTTTGAAAATGTCCACCATTACCATCTTCTCTTGAATCCTTGAACAAAATGGATCACGATCGCCATCAAAGAAGCCTGATCCTGTCTCTGCTCCCCGCGATTTCAATCTCCTTCTCTTGATCTGATACAAATGCCAATCTCTGATCCCAGAGCTGGCCGCGCTTTTATATGGATCGTCTCTTCCCTTCTCTTCCTCTCCCTCCTCATCGGCGGCGGATGCCTCGTAATGTACATGATTTTGCCTCCCACGGACACCACTTCATGGCTTCCCGTCGCCGGTGTCGCCTTGGTTTGCCTGCCCTGGTCTTTCTGGTTCCTGACCATCTTGTATCGAATCATTTCTCGATTTTTCTTTTCTAGGGTTAGTCCAGCCGGCGGAGAAAGAGGAAGAGTAGGCCCGGCGGTCGGGGCTCAGGCTACGGCATCGGAATCTGCTGGTGTAAATGGGGGAAATGACGTAAATCTGGATCAATTAGGAACGGCAACCCCGGTGGAGGATGAAGATAGAAAAGGCGGACATCGGAAGAAGGACAGAAGACGCAGGTAATTCATCGTCGTCGAACGGTTCTTCTGAATCCCACGAGAGTGAAATGGCGTTGGCAATTTCCATGGGCAGTTAACTCTTAATTCTTAGCGGCCCAGCTTCGAATTACATCGAAATTCACCGATTGAGGTGAGTGATTTACAAAATGTTTTCAAGTACATGGATTATCCATTTAACACATTGAAACCCAGGATGGATTCAGCTTTTGGCTGTTCATTCCCAGATTGTTTTTTCTGTCAACAATAGGTTGTTCCAAAATAGATTGTGAGTTCAAAGAACTGGGAAATTGTTTTAGATTTTGTTGAAGTTGTTAGGGATTTCCACCAATGAGATTATGGTGACCATTTCTATTTAAAAATGTTGGTGTTGATACTTCAACAAAACGATAAACTTGATTAGGGCGAGTGAAAAAAATAAGGTACAAAAAAATTATGATTTGTTTTGTTCGATTTGGTTGCGAGTACAGTATATCGTTTGTTCATCTTTCCTGTTTTCGTCATTCTCGAATGCTCGGATGACTAATGCTACTAAGATTCTCTATTTATTGTTGTACACAAACTTTCTTGTAATCTATTATTTTTGGTTGAAAGTTTTGTAGGTGTGTCGTTGTTCTTTTCACGTGAATATGTATATCTTGCAGTGTTTGATTATTTATTTAGAAGAGAAAAAGTAGAAGTAATTTGGTTGGTTTGATAATATTTCTATATTTTGACAGTTGTTTTTTTCGAATAAATAATATTTTGGGATAATTTGTTGTTTCAACTAAGCTGAAGAGATGTGTATAGTTCTAGTATTTTCTTTGTCGGACTAAATTCATCAACTTATGCAATTTAGAAGGCAAGGTCGGAATTCCGTGTTTGTAATCGTAATTTCCCTTCAAATGATGAAGTAATTCAAGATTTAGATTATCCATTTATGGTCAAGTCTCCTTAGTACGAACGAACTCACATGATGTAAAAACTGCTATTTTTATATTTATAATATTTCAAGTAAATTTTTTGTGTTATTCATGATCAAAGTATTTTGTGTTGACTCGAATCATGGTGATTCATTAATGTTAGGACACATAGGATCTTTCGATCAACTGGTCAAATCGTCACCTTGTAGTTAAAATTCTAAGAAAATAATATTTTGTAATTTTAAATTTACCCGGGTAAAGTTTTCGATAAAGTTCGGTTTTAGTCGACTTGGAATTAGAGAAATTAATTAATTTATATAATATAAGTTATACTTTATAATTTAAATTAAATTAAAATAACATAGACATAATTGAGTTAAAAGGAAAATAGATTTTTTTTAGGGTTGAAACCTGTTGTCTTTCGTCGAGCTGCAGAGAGAGAGAGAGAGAGAGTTTGTCAACTCAAGCGTAAGTCGTTTCTAGACTGTTTTTGGGTTTAAAGTTAGTGAAAATGTTAGTTTTGGATTCAAACTTGAAAACTCAAATCCTTTTGATTGTTTATAAGATATTTTGATAGATTTAGGTTGTGTAAAGTTTTAAATGTATTGGGATAAAATTCAGTAGAAATGAGAGACATTTTTTTCGTTCCAATCGCTGAAAAACATGAAGGTGTCGACTTCTGCGAGAGGACAGTCGACACTTCAAAGTGTTGACTCCTTGTGGGGCCAATCGACCAATTTGGTCGACCATAACTCTAAAGAGTTGACCCCTGCTGTGGCAGAGCCGAAGAAGAGTTGACCTTTGTCCTAAAAGGGTCGACCCTTAATAAGGCAGAAGCAAACAATGGTCTAAGTGCTGCCTTAAAGGGTCGACCCCTATCCTGAAAGGTCAGCCCCTCTAGGGTGCAATTACTTTGTATAGTGATTTATTTAGGGGAAATTTTGTCACGCGTCGGCGAAGTTCACGGTTGCTTGTAGTTTCCTTTCGACTTGGGTTTCAAGTCCCGATATAGAACTCATTTATGTTTTTCCTTAGTGTGGAAAGAGGTATTCGTGACCCTGGTTTTATGGTAGGATCAGATGACTTCTTAGATTTCATGTCTATTCCAGAGAGATTATCGCTCGCGTTGTTAAGAAAGCGATCATTGTCGAGGTAAGAATTTGTACTTTTTGTGTTACATTCAATTGTATAGTTTTCAAAATCTTATTTCGGCGAATTGTCACCTATGAACAACTTGATGAGGCCTAGTGGCTAGCATGTATGTTTTGACGTATATGTACGTATGTTTTACATGTTTACTTTCAACATACATTATATTTCATTTCTTGTTATGTTATATATTGGAGGATGAATCCGTTTGATACTTTGGACGATTTTGGTGTCAAAGCATTATGAGACTATCCCAGTACATATTCTACTGCGTGAAGATGTTTTGGTTGCATGTTGCGAAAATGGGTAATAGGGGCAATGATGAGGCGCTTTTTAGATTTCGAATCTTTAAACTTGATCAAGGTATATTTGTTCGATTATGATTTCACGAGTTATGTCATCGACCTTTGGATCACTGAAAACCGTTGTGACACTATTTGGTCTTTGGATTGTCGTCACTCTTACTTCTTTGTGGCTCATGAGGTGTCGTCTGGTCTTTGGATCGCTGCATTTTTTTGATAGTATTTCGAACGGGTATTTGAAAGATCCTTCTTTTTCACTAGGAAAGATTTTTAAATAAAAAGTATGATGATGACATTTTTAATATAGTTTTCTATGTATACAATAATATTTTGAGTAACGCCTCATTAATGGCTTATGTAACGTATTTTTAAAATGATGGAAAGATATTTCTTTTAAAAATGTATTTCTAAATTCATGCACGACTTTTGATCATGGTTTGAGATATAAGGTAAAAACAAGTCTTACATGCATTAGATTTAACATAAGTTTCTTACTAAGTTAGTGACTTATCCTAACGATCCTCTCCCTTTCCAGGCAACGACAAGAGTGGATAGCAGCAGTAGCACGAAGACGTTTTATTCTTGTTCTAATTATTTTATTTGAGTGTTTTTGTGACGACCCGAGAGGAGATTGGGCGCAATCCCACATTGCTTGGGGGGAAGATAGAAATGAAACATATGTAAAGGATGCATCCCCTATAAATAAGACGCGTTTTGTAGGACAATTGTACCGGATTCTATCAGAACTTCGAAGTTAAGAGTGCTTGTGCGAGAGCAGTACCAAGTTGGGTGACCACTTGGGAAGTCATCGTTGAAAACAAATCTGTGAGCATGATTGCAGGGCAAACCTCAGGGATCTAAGCCCAAGTATAGGCAAACCCCGGATCGTTATAAAGCGGACAATATCTTACTGGAAAAGAGGGGTAGTTACAAATGGTATCAGAGCCTTTACCCAACCAGAAATGTAGCCGACGAGGACGGTGGGCCCCCGAAAGTGGGGGTGATTGTGACGACCCGAGAGGGAGTTGGACGCAATCCCATCTCGCTTAGGGGGAAGATGAAAATGAAATATATGTAAAAGATGCCTCCCCTAGAAAGTATGTAACGTCCCCTAATTTCACCTTTTAACCATTTCTAAAAATCTCGTAAAATTTGAACTTTTACTTCAGTCCCTTAGTCGTGTTCATTTTAAAGACAATAAACTTCGTTCAGCAGAAGACGTACCATGTGTGGAACCCTCGTATTAAAATTTTACTTAATTAAAATAACGGCTAAACAACAAACAGGGGTTCGGTCAACGTAACCTTCGGTTGACGCAACCATCACGTGCCACTGTCTCAGCCCAACTACAGAAAAGAATCGGTCGACGAACTGTCTTTTGCAAATAACACTTCCTCTCGGGTTTCGGTCGACGTCCTAAAATTACTGGAATTCATTTCCTTCCAATCGGTCTATGTCAACACTGGTCAAAATCAGTCGATGTCAACACTGACCAAAATCAGTCGATGTCACTATTGGCCAAAATCAGTCGACGTGGCCTCTGTAATAAGATCGGTTGACGACACTTAACTAAATTTCCTCAAAATGACTAATATGCTGGGGTCGACAACCCCGACCGATTCACACTTAAAATCGATCGAAGTAGCCCCCATCAGTACACTTAACTTTACTTAGGTTGAATCGTCCACAACATTAGCCGATCAATCGCTATCCCAGGCGATCGATCGGCAAGCTCTCTGGATTTTTAATTCAAGAGAGCAGTCTCCTTCTTCTTTACTACCCTGCACATCACACACATCACAATTTAATAAACATCTTCAAAATATCCATCCATAAATCAAACTTCTCAATCTTGAAATCATCAAAACCGACCTAAAACAACACATTTGTCTCAAAACTATGGTCCAACTCTAAATCATCCAAATTCCACATAAAAGCATTATCATCGAATTCATTTCATCAAAACGTCAGTATGTACACTATCCAGGCACCAAGTATCCTAAAATGAGTCATCTATACATTTTTCTATGTCATCTACACCTACCATATCAAAATTTCAAAATACCTATACATCTTTCCCCCACAGGTCAAAATCGCACCGACTGCATCAGTGAACACTCACGGGCACCCTTCTTCAAACTGCTCGTTCCTCAGGTAGAGGAGCGTCATCCTCACCTTGCTCGATATCACCTACACCATAGAGACAACTATGAGCTAAAGGCTCAGTAAATCTACGTAAATGCAAATGCGTGCTATGTGTGCGGGGTCGTAAAATCATGCAATCGTTTTGTTCATTACATTACATAACGGGATGTCACCGAGGTCTAACTCTCACCAGATGGAGAGGGCACGTCTGGCGGTTAGACAGCCCTTTCCATCTATCGGGGGAAAAATATGCTTTCATCCGTAAACAGCCATGTCTAAACCCCACCTCGTCGTGACCAGGATTACGTGCATTCCTTACTTTTCATTAACCATTTCTTTTCATAAAAACGTATGCGAAAATTCATTTTTCATGATAGTTCATAAAAATGTGATGCATGAACAGTTAAATGCGTATCGTAACTAAAACATAAAAGCGTGAATACCATCAAAACAATACAAACATTCCTATAAAACAAACTAAATCTAGGCTACCCATTAAGTTTACCCGGAACATCCTACATCTCCAAATCCTCAAACAACATACGTTCTTATGGTATAGGCCGAATCGGCCAAACAAGTCGCAGAGACTTACCTCGCGTTCGTTGAAATTCAAGCTCCGTCCACGAGCGTTGTTCACCTATGGCAATTCACAACAATCGTCATTAAAACTGAGTTTAAATCGTTAAACTTCCAAACTAACGAAACTCTTAACTAAAGTAATCTCCTAAAACTCTAATTTAACTCATTGAGGCATTTTCGTCGAGCAATTCGCGCTCGACATTTCAAAACCTCCATTAATATAGTTTTCCAAAGCTCCAAACCTCCAAAACCCTAACATTCGCCAATAAATTGTCTAACTACGTCCAATAACTACCAATACGTCAATTAAAGGCATAACTACGCTAAACCTATCAATTTCAAACCTTAATCTACATTTTTAACGAAAATCCTAAACGAACCCTAATCGTTTAACCACCTGAAAATCGGGAATAAACTTTCCAAAACCATAGAACCTTACCTAGAGTGTCGTTTAGAGAAGGAAACGTGAAGAACGAGTCGTCGGAGGAAGAGCTTCGGTTATCGGAAGAGAGAACGTGTGAGGGAGGGGAAAGAAAATCGCCTGGAGAGTTTTGCAAAGAGGATTTTCGTGAAGTGTAAAGGGAAGAAGGGGATTTTGTAATTTTAATAAAATTTGGCTTGTAAATTTACCATAATACCCTTCTATTGATTTCTTATTTGTTTCATCACTTATCTCGTTATTTAACTAACGATTCGGTTTCTCCAAATTTCCTTATTTCACCAATAATTCCGATTTATTACTAGGGCTCTATCAAAACTTTCCGTTTGCAAAACGGACTTAACTTGACATATTTACAAAAATGCCATTATATAGCGAATCGATAAAATCCCGTAAAATCGGGTGTTACATTCCATCCACCTTAATTAAAATTTTGTCCTCAAAATTTGATTACATAAACAGTTCAGGATACTTAGACATCATATTCTGCTGCCTCTCTCAAGTAGCTTCCTCCACGTCGTGGTTTCGCCATAGAACCTTTACTAGCGGGATCTCCTTGTTGCGCAATACTTTTATAGAGGATTCCAGAATTCGTACCGGCTTTTCCACATAAGTTAGCGTCGGCTGAACCTCGATCTCCCTTGCTTCCACGACGTGAGACGGATCACGTACGCATTTTCTGAGCATGGACACGTGAAACACGTCGTGAATGCCCTTCATGGACGCCGGAAGCTGTAACCGATACGCCATTCTTCCAATTCTCTTCAAAATAGGGAATGACCCCACATACCGAGGGCTTAGCTTGCGCTTTCTTCCGAATCGCATCATACCCTTGAACGGAGAAATCTTCAGATAAACTTTGTCACCCTCACTAAACTCCAATTCCCTTCGTCTGGTGTCGGCATAGCTTTTCTGGCGGCTCTGCACTATCTCTATACGTTGCCTGATAACGGCGATTTTCTCCGCCGTTTGTTGTAGAATGTCTGGGCCGATTATGCTAGCTTCTCCAACTTCGTCCCAGTATGGCGGAGACCTATATTTTCGACCATACAGCGCTTCGTACAGAGCCATGCCAATGGTAGCTTGAAAGCTATTATTGTATGAGAACTCAATCAACGGTAAATATCGGCTCCACGAGCCCTGAAACTCTAGCACGCAAGCTCTAAGTATATCCTCAAGAATCTAATTTGTTCTTTCAGTCTGCCCGTCAGTCTGAGGATGAAATGCTGTGCTAAAATTCAATTGGGTTCCCATAGTCTCATGCAAACTTTTCCAGAATTTTGAAGTAATTCTGGCATCTCTATCGGAGACAATTGAAATGGGCACCCCGTGCAATCTAACAATCTCCTGCACGTACAGCTTGACAAGCTGATCCATGAAATATGTCATTTTCACTGATAGAAAGTGGGCTGACTTTGTCAAACGGTCCACTATCACCCAGATGCCATCATGTCCTTTCGTTGTCCTCGGGAGTCCAACTATAAAATCCATGGAGATCTGCTCCCATTTTCACTCCGGAATCGGCAGTGGCTGTAATGTTCGGGCCGGCCTTTGGTGCTCCGCCTTTACCTGTTGGCAAACCAAACAGGTTTCTACATACCTGGCAACCTCCCTCTTCATATTCGGCCACCAGAAGTGTTGCTTCAAATCTCTATATATTTTTGTGCCTTTTGGATGTACAGAGTATGTCGAGGAATGCGCCTCAGTCAAAATTTCCTTCTTCAACTCCTCGTCATTAGACACGTATCACCTATGCCTAAATTTTAAGATACCATCCTCTGACAAGTTGAAATCAGACGAGTCCTCGGATGTCACGCTCAATCGATACTTCTCACATTCTGAGTCTTTTTGTTGAGCTCCACGGATTTTGTCTAAAATCATCGGCCTTAGTGAAATATTTGCAAGTATGATGGACAACTCCGAAACAATCTCCACATTATGCTTCACAATCTCAGACCTCAACATCACCAACATTGTTGCAAGCGAAGGTTGACTCGCAGTAGACACTCTGGTCAAGGCATCCGCGACTTTATTCGCCTTTCCTAGGTGGTACTTAATTTCAAACTCGTAGTCTTTTACGAACTCCAACCACCTTCGTTGTCGCATATTTAGTTCTTTCTGCGTAAACAAATATTTCAAGCTCTGGTGATCTGAAAATATCTCGCATTGTTGCCCATATAAATAATGTCTCCATATCTTTAATGCGAAGATAACTGCCGCTAGTTCTAGGTCATGCGTTGTTCAATTGTCGAAAAGCATACGCTATAACTCTCCCTTCCTGCATCAATACGCATCCAAGTCCAACTCCAAATGCATCGCAATATATGCTGAACTTGTTGCCTTCAACTGGCAGTGTTAAAACCGGGGCCGTAGTCAACTTCTGTTTCAGTTCCTGGAAGCCCTTATAGCATGCAGCAGACCATATAAATTTCTCGTTCTTTCTCGTCAATCGGGATAGAGGAAAAGCAATCTTCGAAAATCTCTCAATGAATTTACGGTAATATCCAGCCAACCCAAGAAATCTACGTACCTCTCGTACATTTTTAGGCTGCGGGCATTCTTTAACAACTTGTATCTTGCTCGGATCCACCGAAACTCCTTCATGCAATATAATATGGCCAAGAAAACTAACTTTGTCCAGCCAAAACTCGCACTTAGAAAACTTTGGGTAAAGCTGGTGTTGACTCAAAATTTGCAAGACAATCCTTAACTGCTCTTCATGCTCTTCCTTTGTCTTAGAATAGATCAAGATGTCGTCGATGAAAACAATAACAAACTTGTCCAGGTAATCCTTGAAAACACGGTTCATCAAATCCATAAACGCTGCAGGGGCATTGGTAAGTCCGAAAGACATAACAAAGAACTCATAATGCCCATACCTCGTCCGGAACGCCGTTTTCTGAACATCTTTCCTCCGGACCTTCAACTGATAATAACCCGAGCGTAGGTCAATCATCGAAAACACTCGGGCACCTTGCAGTTGGTCAAATAAATCATCTATTCAGGGCAGTGGATATTTATTCTTCACTGTTAGCTTATTCAACTCCCTGTAATCGACACACATCCTGAGAGTCCCGTCTTTCTTCTTGACGAACAAAACTGGAGCACCCCAAGGAGAAAAGCTGGATCAGATGAACCCCTTATCCAACAACTCCTCAAGTTGAGTCTTCAACTCTTTCAGTTCGGCAGGTGCCAGTCTGTACGGATTTTTTGATACAGGCTCCGAGCCTGGATAAACATCAATCATAAACTCGATCTTCCTGTCCGGCGGTAATCCAGGGAGATCGTTGCGAAAAATCTCCGCAAACTCACTAATGCTTGGGATGTCGCTTGGCGTTACCCCATTGCGCAATCGAGTGTCAACTATTGCGGCCAAATAAATGAGCATTCACCTCTAAACTACCCGTTGACCTTCATGGAATAGGAAGTAGGCAACCCACTCAACCTATTCATTGCTTGATAAGAGAACTCCTCTTTGTCAGGGGGTTGAAAAGTCATTAACCCAGATCAGCAGTCAATAGTGGCGAAATGGCGTGACAGTCAGTCCATCCCCAAAATCAGATCGTACCGCTCTATGCCCATAACTATCAGACAAGCATAGAGGGTATTAATCCCTACCGAGATGACGTTGCCTTGAAAGATACGATCAGACTGCATATACGCTCCCGAAGGCAGCATTACTCTATACTCATATTCTGCTAACTCAGACACTAACCTCAATCTAGTCATGCAAGCAGTTGAAATGAAGGAGTGCGTAGCTCCCGTGTCTATAAAAAACATACGGCTACGCCAGCAACTAAAATACTACCGGCGATAACCGAATGCTGAGCCTCATCGTCGACATCACCAGGCTCTATAAAGGCGAAGATCCTTGGCATGACCCTCCTCTGATCTCTGCCTAGTTGATCTCGGCCCGGCTTCGGTCAATCCTTGATGAAATGGCCAGTCTGCCCACATCGATAGCATTTGTCAGTCCCCAATCGGCATTTGCCGCTATGCTCCTTCTGACACTTAGAGCACCAAGGCATCTTAGGAGCCCCTTGCACCTGTTTCCCTTTCCCCTGATCGCCCTTCCCATCAAAGGGTTTTTTTACTCCCCGTTGTTGTACTTGTTGTTGCTGTTGTCCTCTAGGTTGCCAACCTCTATTCCGGGGTTGAGGATGGATCTCACGAAAGAAGCCCTTAGCTGGCTCCCTTGGCTTAACACAAGTCGACTCTGCAGCCTCGAAGTCCAAAGCCCTTGCTGCGATATCTGAGTACGGTACATCTAGAATTCTCGACACTATAATATTCTTCCGAATTTTCGGATTCAGCCCGTCCATAAATTGGTGCACCTTATCCTCGTTATCGTTCACTAGACGCGGTGCAAACTGAGACAAGCCTCGAACTTCCGAATATACTCCGCAACTGAACCTGTTTGCTTCAGCTGCATAAACTCTGTTCTCTTAGCCGCCCTCACCGTACGGCTGAAGTATTTATCGTAAAGCACGGTCTTGAACCGTTCCCATGTCATAACTGCCACATCGGTTGTTGCCTTGATTGAATCCCACCAAAATCGGGCATCCAACGCCAAATGAAAGGTGACGTAGGCAACTTTATTCCCGTTCTCTATCCCCGCGTACTCCAGCATATCCTCCATAGTTCGGATCCACTCTTCGGCTAAGGAGGAGTCCGATGACTGTCCGTTGAAAACCAGAGGTTGTAGCTTTTGGAATCTCTCCATGCCACGATGGTTTGGAACAATTACCTATCGGGCCTCACGATCCTCACGGTTTACTAGTTTTTCGATTTGTTGTGCTTGCCTATTCATATGCTGGGCTTGACGGTCCAGTAAATCCGTAAGTCTATCAAAGGCTTCATCCCTGGCGTCTTTACCTCGGACAATTTTATACTTCCTATAAAATTAAACAAATAATTCTAAGAAATCAAAATCAAATAAAACTTATAAACGTACTTACAGTTGATGAATGATGTCCGCGTAGTGGCTGTGCAGTGCAGCAGTCTACAGAACCAATTTTAAAACCCGGGAGCTCTGATACCATAACTGTAACGTCCCTTAATTTCATCTTTTAACCATTCCTAAAAATCTGGTAAAATTTGAACTTTTACTTCAGTTCCTTAGTCGTGTTCATTTTAAAGACAATAAACTTCGTTCAGCAGAAGACGTACCATGTGTGGAATCCTCGTATTAAAATTTTACTTAATTAAAATAACGGCTAAACAGCAAACAGGGGTTCGGTCGACGTAACCTTCGGTTGACGCAACCATCACGTGCCACTGTCTCAGCCCAACTACAGAAAAGAATCGGTCGACGAACTGCCTTTTGCAGATAACACTTCCTCTCGGGTTTCAGTCGACGTCCTAAACTTACTGGAATTCATTTCCTTCCAATCGGTCGATGTCAACACTGGCCAAAATCGGTCGATGTCAACATTGACTTCCAATCGGTCGATGTCAACATTGACCAAAATCGGTCGATGTCAACATTGGCCAAAATCAGTCGATGTGGCCTCTGTAATAAGATCGGTCGACGACACTTAACTAAATTTCCTCAAAATGACTCTAATATGCTGGGGTCGACAACCCCGACTGATTCACACTTAAAATCGGTCAAAGTAGCCCCCATTAGTACACTTAACTTTACTTAGGCTGAATCATCCACAACATCAGGCGATCGATCGCTACCCCAGGCAATCGATCGCTACCCCAGGCGATCGATCGGCAAGCTCTCTGGATTTTTAATTCCAGAGAGAAGTCTCCTTCTTCTTTACTACCGCACACTACATACATCACAATTTAATAAACATCCTTAAAATATCCATCCATAAACCAAACTTCTCAATCCTGAAATCCTCAAAACCGACCTAAAACAACACATTTGTCTCAAAACAATGGCTCAACTCTAAATCATCCAAATTCCACATAAAAGCATTATCATTGAATTCAATTCATCAAAACGTCAGTATGTACACTATCCAGGCACCAAGCATTCTAAAATGAGTCATCTATACATTTTTCTATGTCATCTACACCTAACATACCAAAATCCCAAAATACCTATACATCTTTCCCCCACAGGTCAAAATCGCACCGACTGCACCATCGCACACCCACAGGCACCCTTCTTCAAACTGCTCGTTCTTCAGGTAGAGGAGTGTCATCCTCACTTTGCTCGATATCACCTACACCATAGAGACAACTATGAGCTAAAGGCTCAGTAAATCTACGTAAATGCAAATGCATGTTATGCGTGCGGGGTCGTAAAATCATGCAATCGTTTTGTTCATTACATTACATAACGGGATGTCACCGAGGTCTAACTCTCACCAGATGGAGAGGGCACGTCTGGCGGTTAGACAGCCCTTTCCATCTACCGGGGGAAAACATGCTTCCATCCGTAAACAGCCATGTCTGAACCCACATCGTCGTGACCAGGATTACGTGCATTCCTTACTTTTCATTGACAATTTCTTTTCATGAAAACGTATGCGAAAATTCATTTTTCATGATAGTTCATAAAAATGTGATGCATGAACAGTTAAATGCGTATCGTAACTAAAACATAAAAGCGTGAATACCATCAAAACAATACAAACATTCCTACAAAACAAACTAAATCTAGGCTACCCATTAAGTTTACCCGGAACATCCTACATCTCCAAATCCTCAAACAACATACGTTCTTATGGTGTAGGCCGAATCGGCCAAACAAGTCGCCAAGACTTACTTCGCGTCCGTTGAAATTCAAGCTCCGTCCACGAGCGTTGTTCACCTATGGCAATTCACAACAATCGTCATTAAAACCGAGTTTAAATTGTTAAACTTCCAAACTAACGAAACCCTTAACTAAAGTAATCTCTTAAAACTCTAATTTAACTCATTGAGGCATTTCGTCGAGCAATTCATGCTTGACATTTCAAAACCTTCATTAATAGAGTTTTCCAAAGCTCCAAACCTCCAAAACCCTAACATTCGCCAATAAATTGTCTAACTACGTCCAATAACCACCAATACGTCAATTAGAGGCATAACTACGCTAAACCTATATATTTCAAACCTTAATCCACGTTTTTAACGAAAACTCTAAACGAACTCTAATCGTTTAACCACCCGAAAATCGAGAATAAACTTTCCAAAACCATAGAACCTTACCTAGGGTGTCGTTTGGAGAAGGAAACGTGAAGAACGAGTCGCCAGAGGAAGAGCTTTGGTTGCCGGAAGAGAGAACGCGTGAGGGAGGGGAAAGAAAATCACCTGGAGAGTTTTGCAGAGAGGATTTTCGTGAAGTGTAAAAAGAAGAAGGAGATTTTGTAATTTTAATAAATTTTGCCTTGTAAATTTACCATATTACCCTTCTATTGATTTCCTATTTGTTTCATCACTTATCTCGTTATTTAACTAACGATTCGGTTTCTCCAAATTTCTTTATTTCACTAATAATTCTGATTTATTATTAGCGCTCTATCAAAACTTTCCGTTCGCAAAACGGACTTAACTTGACATATTTACAAAAATACCATTATATAGCGAATCGATAAAATCCCGTAAAACCGAGTGTTACAAAGTAAAACGTGTTTTGTAGCACAATTACACCAGATCCCATTAGAATTTTGAAGTTAAAAGTGCTCGGAGGAGAGCAGTACCAAGTTGGGTGACCACTTGGGAAGTCCTCGTTGAAAACAAATCCGTGAATACGATTACGGGGAAAACCTCGGGCATCTAAGCCCGAGTATAGGCAAATCCCGGAGCTGAGTATAAGCAAATCTCGGATTGTTACAAAGCGGACAATATCTTATTGGAAAATAGGGGTGAACATGGTTTGGTTCGGTCCGAATTTTTGAGAGACTAGGACCGGACCAATAAATTTTGGTTTTCAATTTTTAGAACCAATAAGCCTAAATTTTTTTGTAGAATTGGACCAAAATTAGACTAGAAATGTAGTCTCAGTTCTGGTCCTCCCAAGATAAAGCAAATATGGAAAAAGAACGGAGAACTATTTTGCAATTTGAAGAAAGAACAGTAAGATTCAGGTATAATTTTTAAAGAAATTCGTCATATTATTCAAAACCCATTTCAGATTGAAGCTTGTAAGAATATCAATCGAGTCATAGTTCAACCGATGCAAAGATTCGACCCAAAAGAATGAGTTGAATTTCAAAAATTCTTGAAAAATGTGGCCGATAAAACCAATCGCAAGGATTTGAAGAAAGTGTAGCGATGGAATTCTAACCTCAAGAGGTTAGGACAAAAAGGAACTTCTAACTTCTAGGACATGAACTAGAAAAAAAAAAGTTTGCCTTACCTTCGTTGGTCGAGCGACGACCGATCTATCGACTGTCGACTGTCAAACTCAACGGTGAGCGGTGAGCCGGCGTGTGCGATAGATGGTGAGCTGCAAGTTGGCGACTGGAGATTGTGAGAGACGACGAGGGCGATAGACAACGAGGGTGAGGGCGAGGGCGAGAGACTGCGAGGCTGCGAAGTCCGAAGATGAGAGAAGAGAACTAAATAGTTAGGGTTACTTATGTCATGGGCCGGTTCGGTTTTACAGGTTTTTGTCATTAAAACCGAGAACTGAACTGATAATTTTGGTTCTGAAAACACAGAACTGAATAATATTTATTTTTTGCTCAAAATCAACCAGAACCGGACCAAATGTGTCAGTTTTGGTTCGGTTCTCGATTCTGGTCGATTCTCGCTCACCCCTACTGGAAAAGAGGGGTCGTTACAGTTTTTTTTGTTCGGGTGAAAACTTATTATTTATTTGGGTCTGTATAAGAATATTTAGAGTGAATGTTAATATTTTAACTTTGTTGCACACCTAAGCACTATTATTTACATAATCACTACGTGGATACTTGCTGAGGTATCAACCCTTTGCTCGACTCAGCCATCACCATCAGTCGACACTTGCTCGACAAGAAGCTCAAAATCCGGCATCCCTTGCTAATTTCTGCCTCCAATCGACACTATAACCTGCATAAACTCCAAATCTACCATAATAACACAGAAATATTCGAAGGATTCGAGTTTTCAAGATCGAATCCCAAATTGTCGAAACCCTAACTTTAAAACTCGAAAGAAAATAGCTTACCTAGGACGAACCTTCACAAAACTTGAAGGTGGGAGTGACACGAACACGATCCTAGCATCGGAAACACTCTGCTCCACGCTAGAGACTTTTCTTTCTCTCCCTCTCCTCCTTGGCCGTGCAACACAACAAGAAGGAAGGTTTTTCCTTCCTATATATATAAAAAAATTAAATAAAAATAAAAATAATATATTTAATATATATAAATATAACATATAAATTCATGAATAAATATTGGAAAATTTGAATAGTAATTTCTAATGGTTGCAATAATGTTGGATATTTTTTTGTCTCACAAGTTTTGTGCACACTTATCCAGTCTGTCAACAGACAAAAATATGAATAAATTATTCTCAAATTGAGAGCTAACTGTCTTAATTATTGAATTATACACGGATGATCCCCGGTGAATGAGGAGTGACACTCTCTAATAAGTTTTGTGCAATAAGTAGAATCTTTGCAGTGAACAATTCAACCATCATGAATTATAATACCACCTTGCAGTTTATAACTTGGTTAATTTTGATGGTTCTGGTCAATATTCTTATATAATTCTTGTAAATTTGATAACGAAATTGTTTCTCTCTTGGCATCTCCAATAAGGAGCACTCCAATCTGGTCATTGTTGAATAAGAACAATATCTCCTTGAAAGTGCATATGCAACAACATTAGTTTTTCTTGAAAGCAGAGGAACCGTCCAGAAGATGTTGGATTCCATTGGCAGTGGCAACATGAAGCAGTTGGGTCTTCCACACAAGGTAATTGGTGCTGTTTAACTTCACTGTAAATGTTTGATTTATTGAGGGAAGCGGAGGGAGAGGAGGGGAAGAAGAGGCCGTGAGAGTGGCAGAGGAGGGAATAGAACTAGAAGATGCCATGGCTCTGATACCACGTTAAGTTTTGAATCTAAAGATTTGAAAACCAGAAGGGTGAAGAAGAAGAGAAGTGATGACTCTGTAAATTAACTCTGTATTCATCTGTAAATTCTTACACATATATATCAAAGGAAAAGCAATGATAAGATAGGTACAGAAAAGTAAACTAATCAGACTAAAAGAACTAAACTACAATAGTAAAGGTACTTCCGTTAATATAATAAAGTCATAACCTAGTAAGCTTATGAGAAACATTTGTTGTTGAGGAGTATGAATCACTCGTGTCCTCATTTCACAAATGATTTTTTGATCAGTTCCTATAGTAAACCGATTGCCCAATAACTATTGTCCCCATTTCTTAACAGCCTTTGTAATGGCAAACATTTCCCTAATATAAGTACAACTTTTTTTTGCATTTTAATGGATAAATTCTTACTGAAAAAAGCAACATGATGCTTTTCTTGTATTAACACAACACATATACAAACACCAATTGCATCTGTCTCCACAATAAAAGGTTTCTAGAAATTTGTCAAAACCAAAACTAGTGCTGAAATCATGGCCTTTTTCAATTTTTAAATGATTCTTTTGCTTCAATACTCTACTTAAAAGCATCTTTCTCTAGTAAAGATGTTAAATGACTTCTTGTTGTAGCATAGTTTCGAACAAACTTTCTAAACTATCAAGTTAAACCAAGAAATTCTTGTAATTGTTTCAATGTCATCGGAACTGGCCATTCTTGAATGGTTGTAATTTTCTTCCTCTCAGATAATACCCCATCTGCAGAAACAATATGACCAAGATATTTATTTGAATCTTGGCCCAAACTGCATTTGCTCAGCTTAGCGAATAGTTTGTTATGTTGAGGGGAGAATAGGAATTTTTCCAACTGACCATGATGCTCTTTTTTTTGTCTTGATGTACACTAAAATGTTGTCAAAAAAATAAAATGACAAACTTTTGTAAAAACAGCTTCAAAGTTTCGTTCATCATATCTTTTGAAGTTTTCGGTGTATTAGTAAGCCCAAATGACATCACTTAGAACTCATAATGGTGTTCATGAGTTCAGAATGGTGTTTTATAAATGTCTTATGAGTTCATTCGTATTTGATGGTACTAAGCTCTAAGATCAATTTTGCTAACAAAAATTGACCATTTAGTTCATCCAACGATTCATCCAATGTTGGTATTGGAATTTTTTTAGGTATTGTAAGATTATTTAAAACTATATAGTCAATACAAAACCTCCAAGTCCCGTCCTTTTTCTTTACCAACAACATCAGAGAAGAGAAAGGGCTTCTACTGGTCTGATTATTTCAGCCTCTAACATTTCAGTAACAAGTTTTTCAATATATTTTTTTTGAAAATGAGGATACCTACATTTACTGGTGTTGAATCAGGCTGCTAGTGAATCTGATGATTAATTGTTCTATCCAGATGAAGCCCTTATGGAATTTGGAAAATAAGGTGATATTTGTCAACCAAATCCTTGTTATCAGAAGCTACATATTAATTGAAGCTTCTGATACCAGCAAAAATGATCGTAAATGAAAATACTAAGGTACTACTGCTGTTTTCTTCATTTTGTTAACCTGATGTAATTGTCTACTTGATAGAATTGCTGTTTTTCACCCTTTAAACACCAGTTTATCATTCCAATCTAACTTTATTATTAAAGCTTTATAATCCATCATAATTGGTCCCAAGAGTTTTAGCCATTGAACTCCCAAGACTACATTGTTCCCTGTACTGGCAAAACATAGAAGTCAATGAGAAAAACCCCTTCTTTTTTACTTCCAATTGAGAAAAAGAACTCGTACAAGCTAGCTCATCTCCATTTCTAACTAATACTTTCAAATATTTAGAAGGTTGAACTTTTAAATTCAATTGTTGAACGGGTCATTCTTGAATAAAATTGTTGGTAGATACCCATCCACTATAAATTACACTGCTTTTCCTACAATTGGCCAAAAACCTGTGTGGTTCCGAGAAATTGTTGTCCCGCTAAATGCTAATGCTTGTAAACTTATAGCTGATAGTTCTCTTTGGTCCTGGTCTACAATCTCAGATTGGTACGTGCTATCCATCCCTGTTGTGTCTAAAGCAACATCCTCTTCATCTTCTAACATTAACAGGAATAATTTGGATTTGCATTTATGACTTCTACTGAATTTTTCATTGCAATTGTAACAAAGACCTTTTTCTATTTGTTCCACCAATGTTATTGGATATTTCCAATAAAGAAAAAAAGACATAGGTAAGAAGAATCTATTTTAGTATTTTCATTCATATCCCTTTCATCTCTCTCTCTCTCTCTCTCTCTCTCTCTCTCTCTCTCTCTCTTATATATGTTTACAACTGTCAAGTTGTTATGAGTTTGTGAAATCGTTCAGCCAACTGGTTCTACTCCTCTTTATCTCAGTATTATTATCAAAAGACTCATGAATACATTACAACCTCAACTAAGACTATGCATGTTCGATAGAAAATTTGTAGATGATCATAACATTCTTTCACTATAGGTGGAGTGCGTATTGATTATGAGTAATGGATACTATCACTATCCATAGTCTAAATAATGATTCGAGGAAATTCTTTCTCATGGAAGAAGTAGGGCCGGTTAAAAGATCTTTAATATTAATAATATTTTGAGAGGAAGAAGCTGTGTGTAATTGTATGTCAAGAGAGTTTCACAAGAGAGTTAGAGATGACAAACGAGCCGGCAGAGCCTAGCCGAGCCAGAAGTAGTCCGGCTCATCGAGCTTAATGAGTTAAACGAGCTGAGCCTAATGAGCCAGTATGAAAAAATTTCAGCCTGAGCCGGCTAGCGAGCCACGAGTTAAACGAGCCGAGCCGAGCTATATCAACGAGCCTTAACGAGTCTAACGAGCCGAGCATATATAAATATTTTAAACTTATAGTAATATAATATGAGTTTTTTAAAAAATTTCATTTAAAATTATAATAAGTATTAATAATTATATGTCAACAATATTTACTCATTTAATTTAAAAATTAGTTATGATATGGAATATAAAATTGAATGTATTAATAAAAAAATTATTTGAGACTATCTAATAAAAAATATTAAATAAATATCATTAAAAATATTTTGACATATAAAAAGAAATTAGAATTTGAAAAAAAATTACTTCAAATTAAAAAAAAATTCAATAAAAAGAATTTTTAGTCTTCAACGTCCAAATTCGTAAACTCCTCAAGAATTTCATGATCTCGTTGTTGATCTCTCGTCTTAGTGTCGGTCCAATCTTTGATACAAATGAGTGCGCGCCTCCACAAGGTCCAGTGCAAATTTTCCTCTTCGTTTATCATAAGCACGTCTACTTGCACTAAAAGCAGATTCTGATACTACAGTAGAAACATGAGGTGCTAGTAGATCGCATGTCATTATAGAAAGAATAAGATATATGGTAGAATGTATTTTCCACCAATCTAAAATATCAAAATTTTCATTTTGAGAAAATTGATAGCGAGCTTCAAAATAAATATTGAGTTCATTTGTAAAAGAAGTAGAATAATTTTCCGTTTATAATTCACTCCATATATCATCAATACTATATTGTTGACTAAAACTACCTCCACCACCACTACTATTAGGATAACTCTCGGTATGTGGAGGTCGTGAATAATAACGATTAACATTGAAATATTTTGTTTCATAAGAAGCATATAAATTAACAACTCTATTTGTTATGTCATCACTAGTAATTAAAGGTGCGATACATAAATTTATAGAAATCCTATGGAGTATAAGGTATACTCATTTTATTTTAAATCTTAGATCCATGATGCATGCATAACAAAATATAAAAGGAATGATATGCCAATATTTTTTAAATTTTGTTTCTATTTATTAAGAATATTACTAAATTCATTTACTAGTCGATATTTTACAAAATTATATGTTAAATCTACAAAAATAGGAAGAATAATATTAGAAATGAGATAATAAATTCCAGAACATTTATTTGTAGTATCATAAAAAAAGTTTTAAAAAATCAAGAAAGATATTAGCAATATCACAACTAGATCTGTTAAGGTTAATAATTTGCGTCCTATCATTAATAAAACTACAAATAACTTGTCAATATGGCCTAGCATTTTGCAACATTAAATAAATTGAATTCCATCTATTATCTACGTCAGTTTTTAATTTTTTTGGTTTAATTTGGGCAGCTCTACAAAAATCTTTATATTATTGTTGTATCAAATTAGACTCAATAATATAAGAAATTGCGGACCTAATTAATTCAATGTGAGATAAAGTATATAACATACCATCTTTAACAACCAAATTTAAAATATGGCACACACATCTCATGTGAAAAAGAACCACGAGTAACATCTAATTGTAAATAATCTTTAAATTGAAAAATAGCAATATCATTAGCACTAACATTATCAAGAATTATGCTAAAAATTTATCTTTAATAGAATATTCTTGCAATATTACCATAATAAATCTGTAGATGGTGTTGCCAGAATGAGGATATTCACAATTACAAAATCCTAAAATTCTTTTATTTAATTGTTAAAATTCATTAATAAAATAAGAAGTTACAACTATATAACCAACAACATTACATGCACTTCATAAATCAGAAGTAATGCAAATAGACATTGAAGGAGCATTTGAAAAAAAATGTAATTAATTCATTTTTCATATTTATAAATATTTTAAGAATATCATTTCTTGTAGTACTTCTAGGGATACATTTAAAACTAAGAGTAACATATTCTTTCATAAATTTTTCAAATACTTTACTATTGGTGAATGATAAAGGCAACTTGGATTGTGCTACAAGTTGTGCTATTCCTTTTTTCATTCTATTTTGTGAATATGTGAAAATGTCACTACCACTAATATTTAATTGAGTTGTGTTGAATCTTGTGTTTCCTCATTTAAGTGACATTTTTGAAAATGTCTACCAATGATGTTAGTAGAGCTACCAGAAATATAAACATAATTTTTAGCACAATATTTACATTGGGCTATAGTTTCTATTTTGCCCGCAATTTTAACATCTTTTAAATCAAAATGTTTCCATACATCTAAAATTTTATATCTTCTTTTTCTAGGTGAAGTTGATTCTTGTGTAGATGATTGTCCCACAAAAAATGTAAGATTTAATTCTCTAATTTTCTTTATGTCATTATCATCAATATTATAATTACGAGGATTCATAATAAATAAAATTAAATTATTAATAATAAATTGATACCACAAAATCAATGTCCAACAAAAACTTGTAAGTGGTGTGAATTGATCAACTCCACTAGGGCTGGGCGCGGCTGGTTTGGTCTGGTCCCGAGCCCGGACCGAAACTGAACCGGGTCTTCGAGAATTTTTTCCCGGAGACCAGAACCAGCCCTGGGAGGGATCGGGACTGGACCGAATTTTTTGGTCCAGTCCCGGTCCCTTATACCATTTTTTTTAAGCATAAAAAATTTTCAACCAACAGTGATACAACGTGGTGTCCCTTATTTTATACCCTTAAAATTCCCGTAAAATTTTTCATTTTTAAACCTTAAATAAATTTTGACATTTAAAACTTAATCGAAGACATGGGTCGTTAGTATTATTTAGAAATTCATTTAAGGAAATCCTTTATACATTTAAAATAAATAAAAGGGAAAATCAGCATAAGGGCAAAAATGCCCAAATTTTAACAGCAGATCGATCGGCTATGGCAACAATAAGAGGGCGATCGATCGCCCTCATATCAGGCAATCGATCGCCCCTCTGGCGATCAATCCCCAGCTGATTGATCGCCTTTACAGGCGATCGATCGGCTAACTCTCTGGAAAAACCAGAGAGTTGCCATCCTTCATGCCGATCGATCGCCCTCCCTGGCAATCAATCGGCAACCTCACTGGATTTTGAAATCCAGAGAGTTTGCCTTTGTTCTCTTTTTTTCTTTTTCTTTTTCTTCAACTCCCTGCACATTTCTGCCTTCATCTTCTTCTCCTTCATTTCTCTATAACCAATTTCACCTAAACACACTTCATCATAAACATACACTACTCCCTCGTATCTTCCTCAATCCACCAATCAACAAAACCTATTCGAAACATATTCCAAAAACATAGTAAAATTTTATGAAAACGGACTGCGTGGGTCGGTTTGAAAACCAAACATATCCCTACGATTTTTAAGAAAATCTCCAAAATCATAAAAGACTATCATACTCAACGAAATACTAACAATCATCAGAACGGGACATCCATCTATAAACTATCCAAATATGTCAAAATACTATATATCATCAATCCAGTTGCCAAACATCCTAAAATGAGTTGCCTATACCATTGTTATGTCATCTAAATCTAACGTACCCCAAAATACCTATACAACATTCTCCCACGGGTCAAAATTACACTGACTGCGCCAACGCACTCCCACGAGCATTCTCCATCAACCTGTGCATTTGTTATACTGAGGAGGGTCATCCTCACCTCCTTCTATATCACCTACACCATAGAGACATTCTATGAGCTAAGGGCTCAATAAATCTCGTAAATGAAAATGCATGTTGTGCACATGTAGTTCGTAAATCATGCAATTCATTTCATTCATTATGTTACATAACGGGATGTCACCGAGGTCTAACTCTCACCAGATGGAGAGGGCACGTCTGGTGGTTAGACAGTCCTTTCCATCTACCGAGGGGAAGACATGCTTCACTTGTAGGACGGTCATGTTTGAACGCCACCTCTTCGTGACTGGGATTGCGTGCATTCATTTCTTTTCATTAATTCAGTTCCTTTCATAAAACACATGTAAAACTCATTTTCATGCTATTTTGAAAGAGCGTGATGCATGTATAGTTCATATTGGACAACCTATAGCTAACATATAAAACAATTAATAAATCTTAAAAAAACACACTACGACTTATACGACTTAGCTACCCAACCACTTATTCTAAAACCACCTAAATCGCCAATATCCTCAATAACGTCCCAACTCCTAGTGTAGGCCAAATCGGCCAAACAACGCACGAAGACTTACCTCTCGTCCTTAGCAATTCGAGTGCCTCATTCTGAACTTCGTCACCTAGAACATTTCACAACACACGACATTAAAACCGAGCCTAAACCATCGAACTTCGAAAACTAACGAAACTCCTAGCTATAGGAAATTTTTTAAAACTCTAATTTTAACTCATTGAGGCATTTCGTCGAGCAATTCGCGCTCAAGAACAACCAACCTCCATTAATGGAGTTTTTTCTCAAGCTTCACACCTCCAAAACTCCAACTATCAACAATAAAGCGACTTACTACAGTCCAATAACCACAAATACGGTAATACCTAAAACTTTCTAACATAACCTGACTAATTTGACGAAAACCTAAAGAAACTTTAACCGTTTAACAACCATAAAGTTGGAAACTAAAGCCGGGAAACACTAGAATCTTACCTAGGGAGTGATTTCAGAGAAGAAACGTGAAGAATAAACCGTCGGAAGAGGAGCGTTGGTCGCCGGAGGAAAGAATCGCGTGAGGGAGGAGAAAATGCCAGTGGATGGTGATTTGCAGAGGAATTTGCGTAAGTGTTGAGGGAGGGAGGGAGTTTGTGACTTTTTATTAAAACTTTGGCTTGTCTAATTACCATATTGCCCCTCCATTTGATTTTCCATTTGTTTCGTTACTTATTTCGTTATTTAGCTAACAATACGTTTTCTCTAAATTTTCCTATTTCTCTAGAAATTCCAATTTATTATTAGGGCTTTAATAAAACTTTTCGTTCACAAAATGGATTTAATTCACTATATTTATAAAATTGCCATTATATAGCGAAAATTCTAAAATCTCGTAAAACTGGGTGTTACATACAATTAATCAATTATCAACCAATAGTGACCACTGAACAGGAAAAATTACACTTACAGTGAGGGTGAGCCGAGACAGCGACCAGCGAGCGAGGCAAGGCGAGGCAATGACCAGCGAGCACCGAGCGTCGACCGTCGAGCAAGGCAGCAAGCACCAAGCACCGAGCGTCGAGCGAGCACCGAGCGTCGACCGTCGAGCGAGGCAACGAGCATCGAGCACCGAGCATTGACCGTCGTGCAAGGCAGCGACTAGCGTTGAGCGAGGCAGCGTCGCAGCGAGACTGAAGGAAAATCTGAGCGAGAATGAAGCCTAAAGGAAAATTTCCTTCAATATTGCGCCCGAGCCCTGTAATTTTGGTTTTATTTTTTATTTTTTATTTTTAAGAGTTCGGCCCGATCTCAATTTTTTCGAATTTTGAGCCCGAGGACTGGACCGAACCGATGGGAATCTCGGCCCGAGGACAAAAACCGAACCAAGGACCGAAGATTTGGGACCGAAATCGGGCCAAAATCGGTGGTCTGATTTGGTTCTCGATCCTCGGGCCAGTTCTGCCTGGCCCTAAATTCCACGTATACCAAACCTAAAAAAAATTTAGTTAATATAAATACAATTAAAAATTATGTAAATATATATAAAAAAAATTAAAATATACCTTGTTGAATGAGGAAAATAGTGAATTGTAAGAAGAGAGAAATTGATTAAGAGCACTAATTGAGAAATAAACTTAAGAGATTAAATAAGATTTGGCAAAAAAAAAATGAAGAGAGATAAGTGAATTTATAGAAAAAGAGAGGAGGAGGGGGAGGGGTGGAAGGAGTGGAGTGGATGAAAGTAAATGGGAGGGGGAGGGGAAGGGGGGGCAGGGGGCAGCAATGGTCGCAGTAACGCTCAAATGACTGTTGCTAGTGTGTTTCACACCCAAGACCAAAAAGGTTGTAAGGACAGCTGCTAGTGGGGCCTACTTCCTTTCCAAGTAAAAGGTGGAGAGCAGCAGGACAAGAATGTTTACGGTGGGGCGCAAGATGCTCGTTACGATGGGGTTCCATCTTCTTCCCCAAATATTCTGCAGTGAGGTCGCCAGGTAGGGTTTATCGAACTGCAATTTCAGCTCTATTCCAATCAGATTCTTTGCCATCGCCACCACCGTTGCAAATATTATGTCGAGCCTGAAGTAGATATGAAAGCTGTATAGAAGTAAAATCACTTTCAGATGTAAATATTCACTATAATGGTAAACTCCCAACAACAGAGCCACGAGCAGACCTTTGATCGCATAGTTTAACAGGGTTTCACGACCCTCTTCATCCACATTCTTATCAGCTCTCGACTGTAACTCAAAAAAATATAGATTACTCTCATCTTTAGGTTTTCCAGGTTTAATCTTTACCTGATTTTTATTTAAGTTTTGCCGCAATTTGATTGGCAAGAAAGCGACGGCGACAAAGCTTCTGAGAGAAATTGAGGGATCAAAACTTAAAGGTCCGTTCTCGAAAGCGAAGAGAAGGAGCTTGAAGTTTCCGAGCCAGATAATGAAGAGGGTGGTGGGTCTTTGAGATGAATAGAATTCAGAAGAAGAGGAAGGTAGAGGGTGGGCTGGGCAGGCTGGCTGTCCAGTCAACGAGCCGGCTCGATGGCTGGCTCGTTTGGGGACCGCCTGGCTTGGTCCCTGGCGGGCTCAAGAGCCTAGCCTTTGGGCTCAGCTCGCCCCGCCTCATGGGATTGAGCCAGGTTCGGCTCGCTATATTAGCGAGCCGAGCCAGCCAGCCAGCCATCCCGCCCGTTAAATATCTCTAAAGAGAGTTGTATGTTGTGAAAAAAACTAACACTACGCAAGTGTGCATATCGCAAGTAAGTAATAGTGATAAAGTAAGTGTCTTTTGGGAATGAAATAATTGGTGGAAACAATAATAATGTCGCCGCTATAAAACATAGAGAGTACTGATCAGCATAATTATCAGAAAAGACTGTACTAGACAATCTCTTAAACATAATTACCTTTCAAAGTATATTCTCAGGAAATGCTGGAGGGGTCACAAATGGTCCAAATTAAAATCCAGTCTCCTAGACAGAACTCACTACACAGTATAATTACACTATAAATAAACGGACAAAAAATTATAGCAGATGCGATCTGAAAAATACCAGGAATATTTTCCCACACCGTTAAATATAACGATCAAGAAGTGAGAGAAATAATAACATAAATAAAAACCGAGAATTTTAAGTGGAAACCCAAATCGGGAAAAAACCATGGGGACCGAGTCCAAAAAGATCTCACTATGAAAAATAGGATTGACAATATTTTTCTAGGTATCGAATATTCTAGAAAATATTCACTAAGAGAAATCACCTCTTTTGGAATTCACACTATACTCAAAAGTACCTTACTTATTTTTTCTCACCATCTTTCTTTTCTCTTCCACAAATTCTCTCTATTTCTTTTGCCTCTTCTCATAGAAGAAACTTTCTTCTTGGCTGGATCTTCGGATGAATCAGATCGTCTGCTTGAAGCCTTTATTTATAGAGGAATTCAAGGAGACACCTTCCTTAAATGAGGAAGGTGGGCGCCTGCAAAGGAAAACTTCTTCCATTGTAGCAAATGGAGACACCTTCCTTATTTAATGAGGAAGGTGGGCGTTGCAAAGGAAGACTCTTCCTTTGTAGCAACTTCTTATGGGTCCCTCATCATTAAGGAGAGACCCTACAAATCTCCCCTTCTCGACTTATGATAAGGTATCTCCAATCCTGTTGAGCCTCTACAGAATTTGTATTTAATCTTCTGCAAAGTCTTTGTCACAATGCTGAGCCATTATCATCCGTGTGAATTTTCTCAAGGTATACTTGTTTGGTGTCCAACACATCTCTTATCCAATGATACTTGATATTTATGTGTTTCGACTTCGAATAAAAGCTCGAGTTCTTGCTCAAATGAATAGTACTTTGACTATCACAATACAAGATATACTTATTTTGTTTATGACTCAGTTCTTTAGAAATTTTTGCATCCACGACATTTCTTTTGCATGCTTCTATAATTGCAATAAACTCAGCTTCTATTGTAGATAGTGCAACTGACTTTTTCCATTTAGATTGACATGATACAACTTCCCCTTCAAATGTAATCAAATACCCTGATGTTGATCTTCTGGAGTTAATGTCTCCAGCCATGTCTGCATCAATATAACCTACCAACGAAGGCTTCTCCCTTCCAAAATAAAACTGAATTCAAAAGTATCTTTAAGATACTTAAGAATCCACTTCACTGCATTCCAATGCTCTCTGTCTGGATTTGTTAGAAATTGGCTTACTACTCTAACATAATGTGAAAAATCAGGTCTCGTACAAATCATAACATACATCAAGCTACCAACTGCTGAGGCATATAGAATTCTTTTCATTTCTTCTTTTCCTTCTTCAATGGAAGAGCTTTGTTCAGAAGTAGGTTTGAAATGTTTAGCAAGAGGAGTACTGACCAGCTTCACCTTATCCATATAGAATCGGCTGAGAACTTTCTTGATATATTTCTCCTGTGATAGCCATAATTTTTCATTCTTCCTATCACGAGTGATATTCATCCCAAGCATCTGTTTCGCCGGTCCTAAGTCTTTCATGGCAAAAGACTTGTTAAGCTTTTTCTTTAACTTAACAATCTTTTTTTTGTCTGAGCCCACAATCAACATGTCGTCAACATAAAGTAGAAGAATTATAAAAGTATCATCCGTGAACTTTTTCACGAACACACAATGGTCTGAAGAAGTTTTCATGTATCCTTGATTTCCCATAAAGAAATCAAACTTTTTGTACCATTGTCTAGAGGCTTGCTTTAATCTATGCTGACTTTTCTTCAATCTACATACTAGATGTTCATTTTCCTTGACAACGAACCCTTCTGGCTATTCCATGTAAATCTCTTCTTCTAATTCACCATGCAAGAAGACTGTCTTTACATCGAGTTGCTCGATCTTCAAATTGAGACTTGAGGCTAATCTATGTACCACTCGTATGGATGACATTTTCACGATAGGTGAAAAAATTTCCTCAAAGTCAACCCACTTCTTTTGACCAAAGTCTTTCACGACTAGTAGTGTCTTATACTTTGGTTGCGGATTTTCTTCTTTGAGTCTGTATACCCATTTGTTCTTTAGTACTTTTCTCCCATTTGGAAGCTAAACCAACTCATAAGTATGGTTCTCATGCAATGATCTCATCTCATCTTGCATTGCATTCAACCAGTTATTCTTTTGTTAATGCTCCATAGCTTCCTCATAGCACTCAGGTTCATCACTATTAGTGATCATTATGTACTCGTTTACAGAGTATCTTCTCTATGGTCGACGATCTCTTGTTGACCTTTATAACTCTGATTCTGCAACTGGTTCAAGAGAAGTCTCTGTTTCTCCATGGTCAACATCAACAGTTGCTGGATCATTAGATTTGTCAGCATCTCCCCCGTCAAAAGTTGATTTCACCTTATCAACTTTTACAAGATGCTTATCAGTGATCTCTATATCTTTCTTCTTGTCTTCAATGGTTTGAAGACAACATCTCAACTTCTGACAATCTTCTTGTCAATCGGATCCCAAAGCCTATATAGGAATGCATCACTTTTGTATTCGAGGAATATGCATTCATTAGCGTTGCTGTCTAGGTTGAACCTGTCATCTTTAGGAATATCGATGAATGCTCTGCATCCAAACACCTTTACATGTTTATAAGAGATGTCATTTCCTGTCCATAGTCTGTTTGACATTTCTCCATTGAAAGGTGCTAATGGAGACAAGTTGATGACATATACTGCAGTATTCATTGCTTATCCCAAAAATATTTTGGGAAGTTTTGAATGTGATAACATGCATCTTATCTTCTCCACGATAGTTCTGTTCATTCTTTTTGCAACGCCATTTTGTTGAGGAGTCTTTGGAACAGACCTTTCGTGTCTGATCCCGTTCGTTTTGCAATATTCATCAAATGATCCCATATATTCACTACCATTGTCTTTGTGAATGCATTTTAACATCTTTTCAGTTTCTCGTTCTGTGAAAGCATGAAAATGTTTGAAAACGTTAAACACCCCATCTTTAATCTTGAGCGCATAAGCCCAAAATTTCCTTGAGTGATCATTAATAAATGTGAGCATGTATTGGGTACCTCCTAACGTTTTCATTGACATGGGACCTCAGACATCTGAATAAATAACTTCTAACATTTCTGGTTTCTTTGATGCAGAATTCTTCTAAAAGGAAACTCTGTGTTGTTTGCTTGCCAAACAATGAACACAGCTTGACAGAGGTTCATTTCTTAGATGTGGCAAACAATCTTTTTTGCCAAGCACTTGGAGTCCTTTTTCGCTCATGTGACCAAGCCATTTGTCTCATAACTCAATGGACGAGTCATCTTGTGCAGCATTTATTGATTCTTCCTTCACAGTCACTTGAGTCACATACAAACTAGACTCTTTAATTCCCCTCACTACAACTAGCGAGCCTTTGTTGAGCTCCCATTTACTATCAGCAAATTTACTCTTGTAACCAGCCTCATCAAGAGCACCGACTGAAATAGATTTAGTCTAATATCTGGAACATGTCTGACATCTTTAAGCACCAACTCACATCCTGTGTTGGTTTGGATATATATGTCCTATTTTTCAATTATTCTGGAAACGTGACTGTTTTTCATTTTAACAATGCCAAAATCACCGCTGGTGTAAGATGAAAAATACTCCACTTTTGAAGTAATTTGATAAGATGCTCCAGAGTCACACACCCAACTCGATTCATTCACCATGAGGTTGACAACATCTTCGCATATAATGATATCTTAACCCTCAGAGGTAGTTGCAGTCGTACTCTTCGTTTCTTCTTCAGCACCTTCTGTGTCTTGTTCTTTCTTCAACTTCCAGCAATCCTCTATCTTGTTGCCCATCTTTCCACGATGATAGCACTTAACGCTCTTTTTACTTTTCGAATTTGATCTTCCTAACGTGTTGCCTCTAGAGGCCCCACGTTCCTTTGATCTCCGTCTCATTACTAATAAAGCCTCTACAGAAGAGTGCTCATTGTTCTTCCACGTACTTTATTTGTCAAGAATTGCAATTGCAATATCATTGAAAGTCAATGTTGTTTTTGCAGTGCCATTGAGCAAATTTATAATAAGGTGATCATATGAATCTGGCAAACTTTGAAGTAAAAGTTCAGCTCTTTCATTTTCATCGATTTTGTACTCCATTGATGTAAGTTGAGAAAATAATGTGTTGAGAGTATTGATGTGGTCAGTCACTGTTGTCGATTCTGACATCCGAAGAGTATAAAATTTTCTTTTCAAGAAAATTTTATTATACCACGACTTTTTCTCATATATTTTGTCAGTGTATCCCATATCTGTTTGCGAGTTACCATTTTTGAGATACTTGATAAAATTTCATATGCTAGAGTAAGATGCAAAATGGCTATAGCATCCTCATCTGCTTTGTTCTATTTATCATTTTCAACGTTCGTCGGTTTGTCGCCGATGGCCATAGCACAACCATTTCTCTACAACAATGCCTTCATTTTCAATTTCCATAGTGAGAAATTATTTCCGTTGAATTTTTCAATTTTAATCTTTCCTGCCATAATTATGAGGCTCTGATACCACTTGTTGGGAATGAAATAATTTGTGGGAACAATAATAATGTTGCCACTGTAAAACGTGGAGAGTACTGATCAAGATGATTATCAAGAAAGACTGTACTGGACAATCTCTTAGACATAATTACCTTTCCAAATAAGTTCCAGGAAAGGCTGGAGGGGTCACAAATGCTCTCACTTAAAATCCAGTCTCTTAGATAGAACTCACTTACACAGTACAATTACACCATTAAATAAGCGATACGAAAAATGATAGCAGATGCGATCTAAAAAATATCAGGAATATTTTCCTACACACTTAAATACAATAGCCAAGAAGTGAGAGAAATAATAATAGAAATAAACACCGAGAATTTTACGTAGAAACTCAAATCGGAAAAAAACCACGGGGACTGAGTTCAGAAAGATCTCACTATGAAAAATAAGATTTACAATATTTTTCTAGATATCGATTATTCTAGAAAATATTCACTAAAAGAAATCACCTCTCTTAGAATTCACACTGTAATCAAAAGTACCACACCTATTTTTCCTCGTGCTCTTTCTTTTCTCTCCCACAAATTCTCTCTATGTCATTTCCCTCTTCTCACAGAAGAAACTTTCTTCTTGGCTGGATCTATGGATGATTCAGATCGTCTGCTTGAAGCCTTTATTTATAGAGAGCTTCAAGGAGACACCTTCCTCAAAATGAGGAAAGTGGGTGCTGCAAAAGAAGACTCTTCCTTTGCAGCAACTCCTTATGGGTCCCTCATCATTAAAGAGAGACCCCACAATATCAAATTCCACGAAGATAAAATTATCAAACTGTAACGCCCCCTCACTGACCCCTAGCTTAGGTCGCTACTTTGCTCGTCTTTACAACATTTAAAATAATTTTTGATAAAATTTCAACTCTGTTTTCGGGTTTTTAAGACCCTAAAAAATGTTTGTAAAATACGTACAAAAGACGTCGGAAAAGATCGAGTTAAAGCATATTTGAAAAAGAAATTTTTTTTTAAAAAAATTCTATTGGCCACACAGGGTGCGTGCGCGCGCACGCGTCGCTCAGGCAGCGCGCTCTAGGGGCGATCAATCGGCGCTTGGGGGCGATCGATCAGCACCCTCTCGAGTTTGCCTGATCACTCGCCGATCGATCGGCGCTGGGCGCTACGCGTGCCCTAGCAGTGCGCACTGCGCGCCTGCTGCGCGTGCCACGCCCGCGCCCATGCACTCCACCCTCGGCACCAGCGCGCCTCCTACGCCCATTCTTCACCATTTTCCCATTTTCTTTGCCTTTTACCCCTCCAATTCACTTAAAACCTACCCCAAACCATCTTACATTATTTTCCATCCCTCGACACGTTAAAACCCCAAAAACACGACTCGAAAACATAAGCAGAAACGTAAAAATTGGTGAAAACAAACACTTTTCTTTTATAAAAATTCGAGCAGCATAACAGTTGATTGTTTAAAACCAAACCTGAAGACCAACCATTTACAACAAAATCCCATAATTACACACCAAAAAGGTTTTAAGTCTCCTAACCTATTTACAATCCAAAATCACCTTAAAAGGCCTACCAAAACCACTCCTCATGTCATGGTCAAGGCGCCCCAACAAATAGCCCGCACCGTCACACAACACGCGTCGCCGACTGCATCCTAGTCCAGGCCTTGCTCGTAGAACTCACCTGACAACTTGTCGTCACCTACACCATAGAACACAAAACATAAGCCTAATGCTTAGCAAGTAGAGAATAATGAATGGAAGAAAACACAATGCATACTCAACCCCTAACACATGCAGTTTCTACACACTCTGTTGTTCTCGGTTCATTTTCATCCGAGCCCCGCTCACAGGACGACCACACCTTGACTCAGCAGAGCAAGATCGGAGGCACACATCCGGGCCCCTTCCATTGGACGACCATACACGATCTCCTCCCACATCGATCATAGAACCCTCTAGTGCTTTCTCTCGCACGTTAACGATGAGGCATTCATACTCACGACAGCTTACATATTTTCAGCGGTGCATCCCTCGTAGAGCCCCTCGCAAGTGCTACCTTAGCACCTTAACGTGATTAGACGACTGCACTCGAGGCCACATTGCATTTCTTCTTATCTTTTTACGTTTCATCCTCACATTTCAAAACCATGCTCAAAACTCATTTTTCGTGGTTCGAAAACAATGATGTATGTCAATATGTATACTCAACCACAAAAGAAAACACAAACAACTAAACAATCAAACAATCCCTACTGTTCCATGGTGTAGGCCCAAAGGCATAATCACAAACAACCACTACTTACCTGGATTCTTCGTACGTATTGGATTACACCGAGTACACCAATCACTCGCTCATTAACCTAGCATATTAAGGGGAAAAATCACTTAGTAAGCATACAACTAAACCTAAAGAATAATCACTCTATTTCTAACAACAACTAACTAACCCTAAACCTTTAAACTCCAAAATCCCGAATTTCACTCCATTTTAGTGTCCAAACTTCAATCGCCATAACTCACTCGTTTTTCAATGAATTTGAACGATCCTTATAACACCCGGCATTTTTGCCTATGTAATTTCTTCCCGAATCATTATGTGGGATTAATTTGGTATTAGTACAATGAACGTTTTGTTGGAAACCAAATCGATGGAAATTATATATATATATACATATAAATATGTATATTTGGATATTGTGATAAAAACCAAACTAATGTATGAGTGAACAAAACCATTGGTTAGAAATGCATGGAAGGGTAATTTGGGAAGGAATTAAGGTTGGTGGGAGGGAGCCAATGGATGGTTGCCAAATGTCCATACCTTGCTGAGAAACCTACCTCTTCTCCTCTCTTCTACGTGAACCTTCACACTCATCCCTTCCTCTCTGTTTCCTCTCTTCCAGACGAAAATCACCCATCGAAGTACCTTCGATCTTCCTTGATTTTTCTTCTGTTTTTGCCTAAGGTAAGCATCTGCTTATGCTAACGTGTCTGGACAGGTTAAAATGATAGTTTTGTTGAAGTTTAGGGTTTGTGATATTTTGGAGAAAACTCGCTGCTATTGCATGAAAACATGTTGGTTTGTTTTCTAAAACCCTGAATGGAGTTAGGAGCATATCCTACAAGTTATTAGTTATCATTTGCAGCTTGTTTATTTTCCTTACGTGTATGTACAGGTTCGTGCATTACCAAGACGATCAAGAACATCAACTCTACAGCAAACAGGTAAGTTCATATCCGTAGATTGGCCCTCAAGGCCCTACATCACAGAGATACTAGGTATTTCTTATGTCTGGTGGTTTCGGGTAGAGAAAGTTAGAGTTAAGTTCTGAGTTGTTTGTGTCACACATTACGTTCTGTTGTAATATTTTTGTTGTCTGCCGTTTTATGTTTAAGCACTGTAAATGCTCATGCATACACGATTTTCCCGAAAGACATGCAAAAGTTTTCTGTGCACGGTTTTGAAGTTAAGTAAGATAAAATCTGACTGTAATGTATTGGTTAAGTGCGGGACGGGGACTGGCCTACTGTTCTTTACAGCTCTGTCTGTTCTGTTCTGTTTTTGTTATGTAAATCTGTTATGTGTCTATCGTGCACTTGCCAGTTCCCCTATGTAATATCCGGCTTGTACGGATTTTTAGAATATTCATATTTTATTATATATGTGGCATTTTTGGTAAATATGTCAAATCAGGTCCGATTTACAAAAAGAAAGCGTCATTATGATCCTGACGAATAATAAGAATTTTAACGAATTTTGGAGAATTTTCGGAGTTATAACGCTATATTCCGAGTAATTACCTCTATCGTAATATAATTGACGTTTTAGTAAAAATAGTAAATGAGATCCAAATTGCGAACGGATAGTTTTAATAAATCTCTGGTAACTAATTGGACTTATTGGCGAAATTAGGAAATTTGGTGATCCCGAATAGTTGGACGATTAACGAAACGAAGGACGAAACAAATATAAAAATCAGTGAAGGGCAATATAGTAATTTACAATTTCATTTTTTATAAAATAACCTAATTTCTTTCTCTCCCTCACTTTCTCTCTTTTCTTCTCTGGATTTCACGAACCAGAGAGCTTCTCCTCTCGCGGCCACCGACGCCCTTCCCTGTTCCGACTCCGTCCGACCTCCGTTCGTTCCGATTTCTTCACGGTTTCTCCTCCTCTCGCTACCCTCGGTAAGTAGCTTCGGTCTTTGAGCGTTAAATTCCAAGTTTTAGGTCGATTTAACGTTAAGGTTTCGATTAGGGTTTCGATAAAAATGTCGAATTAGGGCTCGTAATTAATAGGTTAGCCGTGATTATGTATGTATTGAACGTATTTGACGTTATTGGACGAAGAAAAATCAATTTGTGAAAAAAGTTAAAAATTGGTAAATTCCGGGTTTTTGAGAAAAACTCGTTAATTGAGATTTCGGATTATCGAGCCTTAATTGACGTTCTAAATGCTTTGATTAGCTAAGTTGGAATTTAGGAAATTCATTAGTTAAGGATTTTATAATTTGAACGTTTATAATTCAAATTGGTTTTAACGGTGGATATCGTGTTTTCCTCAGACACACGACTCCCGTGGACGAAGCTTGAGGATCTGCGCGCCCAAGGTAAGTTCTCGTGACTTGCTTGACCGAAAGGTCTACACCATACCTCGTCGTCGTATCAAGGATCCTTGAGGGTTCCTTGTTTTACGTTGTTTAGGTTGGGTAGTTAGGTTAGTTGTTTATAGGTTATGTTGTATTGTCTTGTTGATATGTATGTTGTTTGTTTACTTTCCGCTGATTAACTGTTCATGCATCACGTATTTCAAATGTCATAGAAAATGGATTTCCGCACGTGTTTTAAGGAAAGAAATGAACCTCTGTATTAATCTGTATCTGTATCTGTATCTGTATCTGTATCTGTATCTGTATCTGTATCTGTATCTGTATCTGTATCTGTATCTGTATCTGTATCTGTATCTGTATCTGTATCTGTATCTGTATCTGTATCTGTATCTGTATCTGTATCTGTATCTGTATCTGTATCTGTATCTGTATCTGTATCTGTATCTGTATCTGTATCTGTATCTGTATCTGTATCTGTATCTGTATCTGTATCTGTATCTGTATCTGTATCTGTATCTGTATCTGTATCTGTATCTGTATCTGTATCTGTATCTGTATCTGTATCTGTATCTGTATCTGTATCTGTATCTGTATCTGTATCTGTATCTGTATCTGTATCTGTATCTGTATCTGTATCTGTATCTGTATCTGTATCTGTATCTGTATCTGTATCTGTATCTGTATCTGTATCTGTATCTGTATCTGTATCTGTATCTGTATCTGTATCTGTATCTGTATCTGTATCTGTATCTGTATCTGTATCCTGTTTTACGTTGTTTAGGTTGGGTAGTTAGGTTAGTTGTTTATAGGTTATGTTGTATTGTCTTGTTGATATGTATGTTGTTTGTTTACTTTCCGCTGATTAACTGTTCATGCATCACGTATTTCAAATGTCATAGAAATGGATTTATCTGTATCTGTATCTGGTTACGCGAGGTGGGGCTCAGGCATGGCTGTAGGGTTTGTGAGCATGTACCCCCCTCCTCTAGGTGGAAAGTGGTAGTTCGACCGCGGAATGTATCCTTTCCATTTAGAGGGCTGATATCTCGGTAACAATCTGTCTGTGACGTAATGAAAGGAACGATAATGTATCTGAATATGAATCTGTAATCTGCACGTTTTATGAATGGCATACGCACGCATGCATCTGCATTTACGTAGCTTACTGAGATTTCAATATCTCATATGTGTCTGTATGGTGTAGGTGACGTTCTAGGTTACGTTGACCCAGGTGAGGATGATATTCCTCCTCCTGACGTAGGAGCAGCTGATGGATGATGGCCGTGGGAGTGCGCTGAGCAGTCGAGGCGCGTTTTGACCCGTGGGGGATGTACGTAAAGGTTTTGGGGGTTTTTGAGACATTTTGGATTGATGATAAACTGTATAGAACATATTAGGGTGCTTGGATCTGGATAGGGGTTAGATAACGTTTTGGTAATTGTACGTAAAATGTTTTAGTTAAAACAGTTATTTAAATGTTATAGAAATTCTGGAACTGTTTGGTTGTTTAAATTAAGTATTATGAATTGTTTTTAGGTTGATACGGATAGCTCGGTTTTTAGAGCTATCCACGCAGTTGGACTTCGCAAAGTCTGCTGTAAATGGATTGAGTTTAAATTATAAGTTGAATGTTGTAGTGGGAAGAAAGTATGAAAGTTGTAAGAAATGAAATGAGGTAAATGGTGTGCAATTGCTCTCTGGAAATCGGATTTCCAGAGAGCTTATTGAAGTAACTGCTCTCTGGAAATTCCAGAGAGTGAGCAAGAAATTCCAGAGAGTGAGCAAGAGTAAGGTAAAACGTTAAAGGAGCAAGGGATTCAAGGCTGCAGTGCAGCGATCAGGCGCTGCTGCAGTGCAGCGACTGATCGCTGCTTGCTGCAGCATCTGCGGCGCATGATCGCTGCAACAATGCAGCGATCAGGCGCTGTAGCAATGCAGCGATCAGGCGCTGCTTGCTGCAGCAACTGCAGCGCACGATCGCTGCAGCAATGCAGCGATCGAGCGCTGCTTGCTGCAGCAACGGTAGCGACCAGTCGCTGCACTTATTTGTCACGGGTTGGACAGTTTTGTCCTCCCGTCTGTTTTATACTTTAATTATAATTTTAAATGTTTTAAGTTTTATTTAATTGTTATAGGTTTTGTTTTAAATGAATTCAAGGTTCGATTTCAATTCCGTTTTCAGTTCTGATTTCAACTTCAGTATAAATTCCGCGTAAAGTTTTATTTAAAAAGTAAAATAAAAATGAAAAATTTATACGGGTAAATGGGTACAGTATTAGGGGTGTTACACCCTATAAGCCCCACTTATACCCCCCTGCCACTGAAACGTAATGTACTGTACTGTCACTGTATTTCGAAAAGTTCATGCATAGCATATGCATCACTGTATTTATATATGTTCTTACTGAGTTTTAGACTCATAGGTGAGCTCTCTAATGTAGGTACTGAAACCGTAGACGAGGACTTTGTGCCTCAAGATGATGATTTGATGTAGTTGGCGGGTCGAGCTCATGGGGGTTGGTTGCTGCAGCCAGACACATTCTGTTTCAGTGAGGGTATTTTAAAATTTTGTCAAGTCCTGTATAGCTTTTGAAATTTGAAACCGGTGTATAGGATTTGTGTTGATGCTTGAAAACCCCTGTCTGGTGAAGTTTTAAAAATGTATATCGAGTTCTGTACAGTCTTCCAGATCTTAAAACAATGTATAAGTTCTGATGTTTAAGTTTTAAAACCGCTGTATTTGACAGTTGAATTTATATTCTGAAGTATTCTGTAATTGTTTGAAATATTTTCTCTTTTAAGGTGTGCATGGATTATCTCTTATTTTAGAGTTATCCATGTAATATGTTTTCCTTAAATTTCTGTCGTGTTTTCCTGATATGCCCAAGAATCATATTTTGAATCGTTTTCTGAAGCTTGAAGCTTTCATACCTCCTGTTTTCACGTCTTTTGTTTTTATGTAATTCTGTTAAAAGTTGTCAAATTCTGTCCTTTTAAACTACATCTTCCGATCATGTCCACCGCTGCTTTAAATCTACTTCTACAGTTGCCCGTTTTAAAAACCACGTCCACCGCTACTTGTAAAATCATATCCACCGCTGCCTGCTGCCCGTTTAAAATCGCATCCACCGCTGCCTTTAAAATTTCATCTTCCGCCTGACGTCATCTGTTTTGTCTTATTCGCATCCACCGCTGCTTTTAAAAATTTCATCTTCCGCCTGACGTCATCTGTTTTGTCTTATTCGCATCCACCACTGCTTTTAAAATTCATATCCACCGCTGCCTTTGTTTATTCACATCCACCGCTGCCACTGTACACTTTTGTCTTATTCACATCTACCGTTGTCATTGTTTACATTTGTTTAAAATCCACTCCTTCCGCCAGTCTTCTGCCTATGTTTTTCTGTCTTTATTTCCTGTTTATTCTGTTTATTTATTCTCATCGTCCCTTTCTATTCCCTGTTCTCTCCAGTCCCATCTGTTATTTACTTTTGTGATCCGGTTATAAATTAATTCCCAATTTTTTTTTTAAATCCAGAGAAAGTCTTCTCTCTTTGAGAAGTTTTAAAGGTTCGATTTATAAAAGTCCTCTGTCTTCTATTCTTCGAACTGTAATTGTCATCCAGTTTTATACATATGTCATCCAGTCCCATTTCCAGAGAAGGTTTCTTCTCCCTGTGACGTTCTAAAAGTTTCAAAAAAAAAATATAGTCTGTGTTTTTCTGTTATGTCCCGGAGTGATGGCTTGGCTCCTGGATTCCGATCGGAATCGGGTCCCGGGCTGTCACAATCCTACCCATTCCGTAAACCTCTACATGTCTACTATCTAATGCATCAATCTATTTTACCAAACCAACATGCATGGCCGATCGGATTCTGCACCCAAATAGAATCGGTTTTCATTGCTCCAAAAACCCAGTTTTCCACCAAATTCAACCAAACCTCTAATCTATCTACATAATCAACCTAAACCAACCTATCTAATGTCTAAACCACCAAAATTAGCAAGAAAATACAGCAAGGAAAGGAAATTTCGGAGCTCTCACTTAGGGTTTCCTAAACCCTTCCAAAAACTCACTAAAATCCACTCAAAACATCAAAAATCTACCCTACTAAGCATAGATTACAAACCCCACTAAAACTCACCTTAATCCTTGAATAAAAATGGATGGAAGAAAGGTGGAGAACCCTTCAATGGAGGCTGCAAATTTCGTGGAAGAGAAAGAGAGAAAGAAGAAAATTTTTGTCTTTTTACACCATAACCATCCAACCTTTAAAACCTTCCATTTTAGCCTTTTCATTTTAACCACCAAAGAAACAAATTTTATACATCATACCCTCTCCCTCACACCACTCTTTCCACGTTGAAGACTCCCTCCTTCAATCTCTCTTCTTTCTCTTTTATTTCTTTTGCTTTTATTTCAAACAATAATAACTCTAAACCACTCCAAACTTCACTTTCTACCTCACCACTCCAAACTTCACTTTCTACCTCAATTATCTAGCATAGCCCTAGGACATAATCTAATCTAAGGGCAACTTTCGTTTAGGGAAATTTTCAGGTGTTACACAAACTTTAATTCTAAGTGAAACAAAGTAGCATGATGGAAAATTGAGTAAGATGAATTAAGTAAAAATTAAATAATTATATCGGAGCAAAAACAAATCAGAGAAGAAAATCACGAGATAGAAACATGGCTTAGATTTGTTTTTCTCATATATGAAATTTATTTCCAATGATATAGAAATGTTGCAGTAAACAATATAAATGACTCAGAATACTTTTCATAAATCAATCATTTCATAGTTACTTGATTAGCTTTTATAATATTTTCTTCATTACTTTATGAAAGATAAATATTATAATGAACTCAATTAATCACAATTCTAATTAGTCATGCAAAATTAATACTTCGATATGAAAATATTTAATTCCACACAATTCAATATATTTCCTTACTCTATCTACGGTAATGTATAATAGCAGCCCTAATATTTATTCATGTTTCTCAACACTGAATAAAATAAACAATAAAACCATATTGAATTATCTAAACAAGTTCATATAATAAATTATAACAAAATTAGATAAATTAACATAATTGAATATTCTCTCATTGCAGCCATTAAATATTTACCCCATGAAAGAAGAAAAGATCAACATGTTAATCATCAAAATCACCATTCAAAACAAGAAAAATATGAAATTCTTCTCTGCGATGCAATGTTGTGCACGATGCTGCAACAATATGTCGTTCCAGTTTTTCCTTTCTCCTTCGACTTTCTTCCCTTCTTTTCGTATTTCTTTCTCTTCAGCCCTTTTGGGCCTTCTCCTCGGGTCTCTATTCCACAACTCATTTTCTTCTATTTAAAAGACTTTTCCAATAATTTCTCTCTCTTCCAACTTTTCATTTTCAATTCCATAATTTATTTCCTTCAAATCTTCTGTTGCCAAATTTTTGATTTCCCTTTGTGAGATGCTCTTCTTTTCTCTCTTAATCTCCAAAATTGTTGCATTGCTTTTAAAACTTGTGGGCCTCATCTTGATTATAATTTGAAAACTCAATACTTCCAATTAGGTTAATGAATTTGCAATAATCATTAACATTAAATATGATTTTTTCAAAATATAATCAAAATAAAAGTATTATTTAAATTTGATACTACGACTCAATACTGTAATATTTAATAAATAAATATAATTATTTAATTTAATTAATTATCAATTTTTAACAACAATATTCATAAAATACACCATGTAATAACTATTTTTCAAGAATTATCATTGTACATCATTTTAAGTTAAGTAAAGCAAAACGTGTCTATGGTGATTTTAAGCTGAGACTCAGTCTTCCACAAGTGAGACAAAAAAGATGAAACAAAAAACGTTCAACTCATCCATAATGACAAATTTGATGTACGTTATTGTCAGCACAAGCCCACATATCTCTCGTGTAGTCACAGCAACAGGTCTATTTATTTCCAATTTAGGCAAAGAATAATGAAATGCAGTCACGTAGAACTTGTACATGAATTTGATTCGAAACAAAAGATACTTATTCTCTTGAACGACGCTCAAGGTGCTACCAAAAATTCAACATTTCACTAATGATCCGAGCATATTGAGCCAAGATATCACTAAAGTTCAACATTTCACTAATGATCTGAGCATATCGAACCAAGATATCATTGATATTTGAAGTGCAATTGAGAAAAAGCTAATACACATTGAAAATAGACATGGTTAGGAATATATAATGACCACGAAACATTAAAGAGGATTATTGATATGACAAAGATTACACTAATGGAGTCCTGCACGTGAAAGGGAGGGGAAGATGTGTTATTATAGGAGTCTTTCACATGGAGTCAATTTAATAATATTAATAATAATAATAGTAAAGTACAAAGTTCCTTTTATAAACAAGAGAGATTTGATAGTAATAGATCTGCGATACGCATCCATAGGAATCTTGATTCGTCTGTTGTATCGTCAATTTTTAATTGTACTTAAATTGCATATTTGGTCTATTATTGTTGATTGGATCTAGATATTATGAGAGATCAACTTCATTTAATCCCCATAATTTTATAGTGAAACTATCATAAGCGTAGAGCGACCCATGGAATTTTTTACTTTGACGTTGAAATATTTTCACATAAAAATAAATATAAATGTCATTTTTTAATAGTGCTTCATTATTTATTTATTCTATTTGTTTTAGATTGCTTATTTATTTGCATAAAAAGATAAAAAATAATGATTTTTTTTGCTAATATTTATATATTTGATGTTACCCTGAACCAGAGAAACAAAAAAAAAAACATATTTTTCGTAGTCTCTCTTTTAAAGTAACACGTATGCATTTTTCCTATCTTAAATACTAGTCAACTCTAACCACTGAGAGTCAACTATGTAAATTTCATCTATACATATTTCTAATCTTCTTAACTTTCATTTTCTATTGTTTCTTCCAAATTTTGTCACGGATAAACGATGAAGAAAAGAAATTAGAATAAATAAGATTGATATTTTTCTAGAAAGCTTTTACGAGAAAATAATATCCAAGAGAGACAAATTCAATCGGTTAAAACAAAATTACATATGAGAGATTTTGTAAAGCTAATAGAAATACAATGACACCCTAGGTCAAAACTACAAAATTATAAGGGTTCTTAACCCGATTCATCCATGCCCACCATAAATCTCTGACCATGTTTATAATATAATTAATCAATTATGCTGCACTGTAAATATTTTGGTAGTACCAATATAGAACTCCTGTCATTAAAGTAATGATCCAAAGGAGAACTGTCACTGTCTAGGGGCGGGCCGAAACTCAGACGTTAGGTTTGCAATGAAAGTCTTTAAAAAAAAAACAAAGCCAGAGCCCACACATGAGTAGATCGATACCTACATAGTGAAATTCCAAGTATATAGTAAAATACAATAAATACTTAATAATATTCAATCGCACATAAAAGTATAAAAGTAAAGAGATCTAATTTACCACCTAAATTTACAGTTCCAATTAAACAATTAAATTCTTATCAAGAAAACAAATAAAATTCTAATAGAAAGTAAATAACTAGTAGTCTCTCTAAATCTCCTCGGTTGCTAATCGCTCTTCTCTTTACCTGGATTTGGAGGGAGTCATTGAAGTGAGTGACTAACTCAATAGGATTGTTATACTAAATGCATTTTGATTTAAGAACAAGTTTTTGTCTTCATTTCAAACTGTGATTAAATTTCAAAACTATACATGAGTTTACAAATCTGTTAAGTAAACTTCTTTTCTTCTTTTTATCAAAACTGGCTCCACATGCCCTCAGTGAGGTAGTTATAAAATATACCCCGTACATAGGTGGCTATACATTAAAGATAAACCTCATCGTTTTCTATAGATAACATATTCACTAAAAAAGAGTGTCACACAAGAACCCCTTGGTCCAAAAATTTAACTGTGACAGCCCCCGACCCGATCGGGGTCCGAGGAGCCATCACTTAGGGACATTCAAAACGGGGACTATTTTATTTTTTGAATAAACAGACTGAACCTTTAAAAACAAACAAACCCTTAAAACTTTAATGAGAGAGAGAGAGCGTTCTTTGGAGTTAAAAGCAAAACAGGAAACGATTAAAATCAGACTACGGAACGAATGACAAAAAGGAAAGCAGGGAAACTGAAACACTTAAGGATTTGGACGTAAACCTTCTCTGGACGGGTACAGGGAGACAGAGAGAATTGCAAACGGGGATACAGAAATGGACGCTTGACATGCAGTGGGAAACCTAATAAAATGGAACACAAAACTGAAAGTCATGCCGGAAGAAAGGCTACAGTGAATGTCATGGTCAGGTGATGTAAGGCAAAAGAAGTAAATAAACTGGGTGGAGAATGTAAATAAATCGGGGCGGAAGACGTAAATTACAAGCAGAAGTGGACTGTTCACCGGCAGATGTGAACTACAGGCAGAAGATTATTGTTCACCAGTGGAGGTGAACTGGGCAGAAGATGTGGGTGGATGACGTCAGACGGAAGAGAGTAGCTGACGTCAGGAGGAAGATGTAGCTGACGTCAGGCAGAAGATGAAAATAAACTGGGCGGAAGATGTGGGCAGATGACGTCAGGAGGAAGATGTAGCTGACGTCAGGAGGAAGATGTAGCTGACGTCAGGAGGAAGATGTAGCTGACGTCAGGAGGAAGATGTAGCTGACGTCAGGCAGAAGATGAAAATAAACTGGGCGGAAGATGTGGGCAGATGACGTCAGGAGGAAGATGTAGCTGACGTCAGGCAGAAGATGAAAATAAACTGGGCGGAAGATGTGGGCAGATGACGTCAGGAGGAAGATGTAGCTGACGTCAGGCAGAAGATGAAAATAAACTGGGCGGAAGATGTGGGCAGATGACGTCAGGAGGAAGATGTAGCTGACGTCAGGCAGAAGATGAAAATAAACTGGGCGGAAGATGTGGGCAGATGACGTCAGGAGGAAGATGTAGCTGACGTCAGGCAGAAGATGAAAATAAACTGGGCGGAAGATGTGGGCAGATGACGTCAGGAGGAAGATGTAGCTGACGTCAGGAGGAAGATGTAGCTGACGTCAGGAGGAAGATGTAGCTGACGTCAGGCAGAAGATGAAAATAAACTGGGCGGAAGATGTGGGCAGATGACGTCAGGAGGAAGATGTAGCTGACGTCAGGCAGAAGATGAAAATAAACTGGGCGGAAGATGTGGGCAGATGACGTCAGGAGGAAGATGTAGCTGACGTCAGGAGGAAGATGTAGCTGACGTCAGGAGGAAGATGTAGCTGACGTCAGGCAGAAGATGAAAATAAACTGGGCGGAAGATGTGGGCAGATGACGTCAGGAGGAAGATGTAGCTGACGTCAGACGGAAGAAGTAGCTGACGTCAGGCAGAAGATGAAAATAAACTGGGCGGAAGATGTGGGCAGATGACGTCAGGAGGAAGATGTAGCTGACGTCAGGCGGAAGATGAAATTTTAAAGGCAGCGGTGGATGTGATTTAAAAGGCAGCGGTGGATGTGATTTAAAAGGGCAGTGGTGGATGTGATTTTAAAGGCAGTGGTGGATGCAGGCAGAAATGCACTTTTCACCAGTGGAAGTGAACTACAGACAGAAATGCACTGTTCACCGGTGGATGTGAACTACAGATAGAAGAAATGCACTGTTCACCGGTGGATGTGAACTACAGACAGAAATGAACTGTTCACCGGTGGAAGTGATTTTAAAGGCAACGGTGGATGTGATTTCAAAAGCAGCAGTAGATATAATCAGAAGATGTAGTTTTAAAGGTAGAATTTGACAACTTTTGACAGGAAGACGTATAAGCAGGGAACATAAAACAGAAGGCATGAAAGTTTCAGACCTTCAAACCCGAATCAAAACAAAGTTGTAAAACATGTTTGACAGAGATTCAAGAAAAACAAACTGCATGGATAGCTCAAGAATTTGAAACCATCCATGCACAACCTAGAAAGGAAGAACTCAAGCAGTTCCAGAATATTTCCAAAACATATATACAACTATTAATTACAGAGGTTTAAAAAGTTAAACACCAAAACTTGTACGTTATAAAGATCCCAACAGAATTCCCAACAGAGTTTTAAATAAAAACACAGAATCCCAACAGAGTTTCCAGACAATAAACTTTACTTTAAAAACTTAAACCCCGGGACAGAAATATGTCTAGCTGCCACAACCACCCCCGAAAGCTCGAACCACCAGCCACTTATTCATCGGACTGAGGCACAAAGTCCTCATCCACGGGATCCGTACCTACATCAGAGAGTTCAACTATGAGCTTAAAGCTCAGTAAGAACATATAAAAATGCAGTGATGCATATGCTATGCATGAACTTTCAGAATACAGTGACAGTACAGTAGATTACGTTTCACTGGCAGAGGAGTATAAGTGAGGCTTATAGAGGAACTGGCAAGTGCACGACAGGCACAAACAGATATACAGAATAGAACAGAACAAAATAGTAGGCCAGTCCCCGTCCCGCACTTAACCAATACATTACAGTCAAATTTTATCTTTCTTAACTTTAAAACCGTGCAAAGAAAACTTTTGCATGTCTTTCGGAAAAATCGTGTATGCATGAGCATTTACAGTGCTTGAACTTAAAATAGCAGACCACATGAATAAACGGCAGAAAAAATATAAATACAGAAAACTCAGAACGAAACTCTAACTTATTTACCAGAAACCTTCCGACAGAAGTAAAAACCTAGTGTCTCCATGATGTAGGGCATTAAGGGCCAACCTACGGGTATGAACTTACCTGTTTGCTGCGGAGTTGAGAGTCTTGAATGTGTTGCCTCGGTGATGCACGGATCTATGACGTGCACGAAAAGGGAAATCAACAAACTGCAAATGCTAACTAATAACTTAGTAGAATAAGCTTCAAACTCCATTCAAACCTTTAGAAAACAAACCAACGTGTTTTCATGTAAAAACAGTGAGTTCACTCAAAATTATCGTAACCTTAAGCTCCTACAAAACTGACATTTTAACTTATTCAAACTCGTTAACTTTAGCAGATGTTTACCTTAGGCAGAGAAACAGGAGAATGGAAGTCTTTTGGAAAGGTTGCAGTCGCCTGGAAGAGAGAAAACAGAGAGCAGTGGAAAGAAGCAGATGAGAAATGAGGGTTTCACGTAGGAGGAAAGAGAAGAAGAACATGGCTTCTTCAACAAGTTGCCAAGTGTCAAGTACTCATTAGTTCCCTCCCACCAACCTTAATTGTTTTCCTAATTTGCCCTTCCATTGGTTTCCAACTAATTTGTTAATTAGTTAATCAATTCGGTTTTTCCATTAAACACTCCGATAAATTCATTAAAATATTCATTGTATTAATGTAATCATTTATCCGGCTAAATGAATTTCGGGAATATTTACATGGCAAAAATGTCGGGTGTTACATTCCACCCACCTTAACAGAAATTTTATCCCCAAAATTTGCTTAAGCGAAGAGGTCCAGATATTGGGCTCTAACATCTTGTTGTCTTTCCCATGTGGCTTCCTCCACATTATGATTGCACCACAAAACCTTCACCAATGTGACTACCTTGTTGCGCAACACCTTGAGTGAAGTATCCAATATCTGTATGGGCCTTTCTTCATATGTCAGCGTCGGCATGATATCAAAGTCCACATGTTCCACGATCTGGGTTAGATCTCGTACGTATTTTCTCAGCATCGAAACCTGAAAAACATCGTGAACTCCATCCATTGACGCTGGCAACTGCAGTCTGTAGGCCATGCTTCCCACACGCTTCAAAATGGAAAAAGGGCCAATGAGCCGCGGGCTGAGCTTTCTTTTTTTACCGAATCTCATTACGCCCTTAAAAGGCGACACTTTCAAGAATACTTCATCGCCCTCAGCGAACTCTAAGTCTCTTCTTCTATGGTCCGCATAACTCTTCTGTCGACTCTGAGCAATTTTTATTTGTTGTTTGATAGCAGCTATCACCTCGGACATCTGCTGTAATATCTCAGGGCCGATAAGCTTGGCTTCTCCGACCTCATCCCAACACAATAGGGATCTACACTTTCTGCCGTAAAGAGCTTCATAAGGAGCCATGCCAATTGTAGCCTGGTAACACGAGTGACAAATATCTACTCCAAGGAGCATGAAATGGCTCTTGAACCTCAATAAGTACTCCTGAGCAATCCACTTTAATGAAGCTAGCCTATTATGCACGATCCGCGCACAATTGTGTATATGATTGAGCGTCCTTATTTGGAAACTTTCTTCGCTGCTTATTTTAGATGCATGCAACACCCATTTACAACCATCCGTACATACTGCTCTTATTCGCGTCTTCTCACTTTTCACAAATCGTATCCCATAACCATGATTCACAGCGTATTTTTTAACAATATCTTTGATTTTTTTTAATGAACTGAAAGTCATTCCAAGCTCCAAAGGTACCTTACAAACTCTTGAATCAGCAACATTGTCCAAGGTACCTTCACTTTCTTCTTCTTCATAACTGTTGACAACATCTACCTGCTCCGTATCATCATCATCCTCTGCATCCTCCTCCTCGCCGTCTTCCTCATCCTCATCCTCATCCTCATTATCATCAACACCATCATCCTCCCAATCGTCATCTTCCTCCTCATCATCATCATCAGCATCATACTCATCATCCTCAAAATCTTCAGCATCCTCCGCATTATAAGCATCCTCATCATAAACAACCAAAGCTAAATTACTAGGAATTTCATCATCCATAGTTTTAGATGAAGTCAGAGGCCTATCTCCACAGACAGTACTACTCCCTTCACCAACTTGGTCCTTGATGTCGATCCCACAATTCACTTCCAAAACCTGGAAGTGAATTGTGGGATCTCGGTCTAAGACGATCGACACCGAAATGCCATGCAACTTAATAATCTCACTAATATACAGCTCTGCGTATTGATCCATGGAGTACGTCGTCTTCACAGGTAGAAAATGGGCCGACTTCGTCAATCTGTCCACTATGACCCAAATGCTATTATGACCCTTAGCTGTCCTTGGAAGGCCGACAACAAAATCCATCGTTATGTTCTCCCATTTCCATTAGGGGATCGGGAGAGGCTGAAGTGTCCCACCTGGTCGTTGATGTTCAGCCTTGACTTGTTGACATATCATGCAAGACTCCACGTATTTGCCTACTTCATTCTTCATATTTAGCCACCAAAAGTGAAGTTTCATGTCTTGATACATCTTTGTGCTTCCAGGATGCACTGAAAAGGAGGACGAGTGGGCTTCCGACAAGATGTTCTTCCGTAGCTCTTCGTCTTTCGGAACATACCATCTGTCTTTGAACTTCAGAATACTATCTCCTGAAAAACTGAAATCGGAAGAGGCCATAAGTAACTTGCTCACAATATCAGCCATCTCCTTTGAATTGGTCTTCTGGGCTTCCTTAATTTGGTCCAGGATGGTGGGCCGTAGTGTCAAGTCTACTAGTATGGCCGATAGCCTAGAAACTATCTCCATATCGAACTTCTGTATCTCTGCCCTCAAAGGCATTGATACGGCCGACATAGCCGGTTGCATAGTAGCTGGCATCCTGCTCAGTGCATCAGCTACCACATTAGCTTTACCAGGGTGGTATTTAATCTCAACATCATAATCTTTCACAAATTCTAACCACCGCCTTTGTCTCATGTTTAACTCTTTCTGGGTAAATATGTACTTCAGGCTCTTGTGATCAGAAAAAACCTCACATGATTGTCCGTACAAGTGGTGTCTCCATACTTTCAGCGCAAACACAACTGCCGCTAGCTCGAGGTCATGTGTAGAGTAGCTTTGTTCATGGTTCTTCAATTGTCTAGATGCGTATGCCACTACTTTCCCTTTTTGCATTAATACACACCCCAAGTCGACCTTGGACACATCACAGTATACGCTGAATTTGCCGTCTTCAACTGGCAATACTAACAGAGGAGCAGTGGTTAATTTCTACTTAAGTGTCTGAAAACTCACCTCACAAGCTTTAGACCACTTGAACTTGATGTCCTTCCTCGTTAAGCTGGTCATAGGCTTCGCTATTACAGAAAATCCCTTGATAAACTTTCTGTATAACCAGCTAACCCAATAAAACTCTGTACCTCACTGGCATTTCTCGGTCTCGGCCATTCTTTCACTGCCATAATCTTGGCTGGATCCACGGACACTCCTTCTGCCGACACCACATGGCCTAGGAAGTTAATCCCGCTCAACCAGAATTCGCACTTTGACAGTTTGGCATACAACTGGTGCTGTTTCAGAGTTGATAGCACAATTGCCAGGTGCTCCTCGTGCTCGGCCTCACTTTTGGAGTAAACCAGGATGTCGTCGATGAAGACGATTATAAATTTATCCAAGAAATCTTGGAATATCCTGTTCATCAAGTCCATGAATGCCGCTGGGGCATTAGTCAATCCAAAAGACATTACCAAGAACTCCTAGTGTCAGTACCAGGTCCTGAAGGCGGTCTTTGGAATATCATCAGCCCTGACCTTCAATTGGTAATAACCGGAGCGCAAATCGATCTTCGAGAATACCCGAGCCCCTTGTAGTTGGTTAAATAAATCGTCGATCCTCGGCAACGGGTACTTATTTTTGATGGTCAATTTGTTCAGCTCACGGTAATCAATGCACATTCGTAGGGACCCATTCTTCTTCTTAACAAATAGGACTGGAGCACCCCACGGAGAGAAGCTAGGGCGCACAAAGCCCTTGTCCACCAATTCCTTTAGCTGAGCCTTCAACTCTCTCAGCTCTATTGGTGTCATACGGTACGGATTCTTTGATACCGGTTCACCACTAGGATATACGTCAATTTCAAACTCGATTTCACGATCAGGTGGCAATCCCGGTAAGTCATCTAAGAAAACCTCTGAGAAGTCTCGAACTACCGGAATATTTTGAAGTTCCACCCCACTTTGCCTTTGAACATCTACTATGTGGGCAAGAAATCCGATGCATCCTGACCTCATTAGCTGTTGAGCTTTCAAGGAAGATATAACAGGCATACGGTGTTTCTTTGGTATTGCCTGATAGGAGAACTCTACCTCGTTCGGGCGCTTAAACGACACTAGCCCGGACCTGTAGTTGATGGTGGCGTGATGTCTAAACAACCAATCCATCCCCAGAATAACATCGTATCCTTTCATACCGATGACGATAAGGTTGGCATACAACTTCTGGTCTCCTACTGACACTATATCACCCCGTACAACCTGCTCGGAGTGCATAAACTCTCCGGACGGTAGCATAATGTTGTAGGGCTGATCTGATGGCATACAATAAAATTTCTCTCTAACCACGAAGTCCATTGCCACAAACGAATGTGTGGCCCCCGTGTCCCACAAGGTATAAGCAGGTGCATCACATATTGAAATTGTACCTGTAATTGCTGTGTGTTGGGCGGTATCATCATCATCCTCTATCATTGCAAAAACTCTTAGTACGGCCTAATTTGGTCTCGTATCTGGCATTGGGCAATCCCGGACGTGATAGCCTTCTTTGCCACATCGAAAGCATTGGCCAGTTATGAGTCTACATTCCCATCTATGAATTTTCTAGCATCGTGGGCATGCTGAAAGTTGAGGAGCCCCCATTGGTCTATTTCCCTTGTCTTGATAAGTGGTGGTCTCATTGGGCCTCTTGATGCCCCTGTTCTGTTGCTGTTGAGGTTGCAAATTTTGACCCTTTGTTGTTGTTGTAGAGGGGCATCACGTAAGATTCTTTTTGACGTATCTCTATATCTTTGAGACTTCACCTCTAAGGCTTCCAACTAATAAGCCTTGGCCACTACCTTCACATACGGGGCCTCGTCAAATCCCCCATATGAAATCCCTCGTAAGAGGTCCAGCTTCAAACCCTGAATAAATTGGTGCACCTTGTTTTTGTCAGTGGCCACCAAATGAGGTGCATAGCGGGATAAGGATTCAAACTTCTGAACATATTCGGCCATCGATCCATACTGTCGTAGCCGAGAGAATTCTATCATCTTTTCCTTCTTCGCACTTCTGTCAAAATACTTCTCATAGAATATTCGTTTAAATCTCTCCCAACTTAACTCCACCGTTGTTGCCTGGATGGTGTCCCACCAAAATCTTGCATTCTTGGTGAGCTGATACGTGGCACATAGAACTTTCTTATTTTCTTCTACCTCTGCGCATCTAAACATTCTCTCTATCTGCCTGATCCATTCCTCAGCGTGAGTTGGGTCAGTAGATAGTCCATCAAAATGTAGGCAGCTAGAGTCGCCTGAATCTATCTCCACTGGTGTCGCGTGAAGCATCCCCATGATTATTATTATTATTCCCATTGTCTTCTCGGGCCATCATACGTTCCACCATGCGAGACTGTACACCCACCAGCTCAGTTAATCTGTCAATCGTACGAGAACTTTCGCTTGCTTTATCCTATTTTCCTCTCACCATTTTTAAGAAAATCCTATAAATAGAATAACTAAATTTAATAAACAAAAACTTTTACGTGAACTTAAACACTTACAGTTGGTGGAGCGATCTCATGTGGCGGGTTGTGTAGCCATACATTTACAGAATCACTTTTAAAACCTGATTTTGCTCTGATACCAGAACTATTACAGCCCCCGACCCGATCGGGGTCCGAGGAGCCATCACTCTGAGACATTCAAAACGGAGACTATTTTTTTTTTTTTTTGAATAAACAGATTGAACCTTTAAAAACACACAAACCCTTAAAACTTTACAGAGAGAGAGAGTGTTCTCTGGAGTTAAAAGTAAAACGGGAAATGATTAAAATCAGACTACGGAACGAATGACAGAAGGGAAAGCAGGGAAACTGGAACACTTAAGGATTTGGACATAAACCTTCTCTGGACGGGTGCAGGAAGACAGGGAGAATTGCAAATGGGAATACAGAAATGGACGACTTGACATGCAGTGGGAAACATAATAAAATGAAAAAAAAAAAACTGGAAGTCATGCCGAAAGAAAGGCTACAGTGAATGTCAGGGTCGGGTGATGTAAGGCAAAAGAAGTAAATAAACTGGGCGAAGAATGTAAATAAACCATGGCAGAAGACGTAAAATTACAAGCAGAAGTGGATTGTTCACCCGTCAGATGTGAACTACAGGCAGAAGATTACTGTTCACCTGGAGGTGAACTGGACAAGATGTGGTCACTACAGACAGAAATGCACTGTTCACCGGTGGATGTGAACTACAGACAGAAATGCACTGTTCACCGGTGGATGTGAACTACAGACAAAATCAGACTACGGAACGAATGACAGAAGAGAAAGCAGGGAAACTGGAACACTTAAGGATTTGGACGTAAACCTTCTCTGGACGGGTGTAGGGAGATAGGGAGAATTGCAAACGGGGATACAGAAATGGACGACTTGACATGCAGTGGGAAACATAATAAAATGAAAAAAAAAAAAACTGGAAGTCATGCCGAAAGAAAGGCTACAGTGAATGTCAGGGTCGGGTGATGTAAGGCAAAAGAAGTAAATAAACTGGGCGGAAGATGTGGGCAGATGACATCAGACGGAAGATATAGTTGACGTCAGACGGAAGATATAGTTGACGTCAGACGGAAGATGAAAATAAACTGGGCGGAAGATGTGGGCAGATGACATCAGACGGAAGATGAAAATAAACTGGGCGGAAGATGTGAGTAGATGACGTCAGACGGAAGATGTAGCTAACGTCAGGCGGAAGATGAAATTTTAAAGGCAGCGGTGGATGTGATTTAAAAGGGCAGCGGTGGATGTGATTTTAAAGGCAGCAGTGGATGCAGGCAGAAATGCACTGTTCACCGGTGGAAGTGAACTACAGACAGAAATGCACTGTTCACCGGTGGATGTGAACTACAGACAAAAATGAACTGTTCACCGGTGGATGTGAACTACAGATAGAAATGCATTGTTCACCGGTGGATGTGAACTACAGACAAAATCAGACTACGGAACGAATGACAGAAGAGAAAGCAGGGAAACTGGAACACTTAAGGATTTGGACGTAAACCTTCTCTGGACGGGTGTAGGGAGATAGGGAGAATTGCAAACGGGGATACAGAAATGGATGACTTGACATGCAGTGGGAAACCTAATAAAATGGAAAACAAAACTAGAAGTCATGCCGGAAGAAAGGCTACAGTGAATGTCAGGGTCGGGTGATGTAAGGCAAAAGAAGTAAATAAACTGGGCGGAGAATGTAAATAAACCGGGGCGGATAAAGCTTCAAATTGGCGCAAAGGATGGCCCTACATTAAAGAGGTGGTTGCAGCCTTCACAACTTAGCTCCCTCGTTGGTCGCCCCATGGGTCTCCCAAGTTAGCATGTGAATGGTCTTGTCTTTGTCAATAAATGTTGGGGTCGCCTCAAATCTTTTAGGTGTTTGGCCCTCGCCTTAGTGAGCGATCCCTGTGGACAACATCCTCCCAGAGTGAATGAGGGTTTTCCCTCAAATCCAATTCATCCTCTATTTCAACCACTTTTTCAAGGTAAGGAGAAAGATCTTAAACATTAAAGGTTGTTGAAACTTCATATTCCCTGGAAGCTAAAGCTTATAAGCATTATCATTTACGTCGTTAAGTACTTTAAAAGGTCCATCAGCTCTCGGCATGAGCTCAAATTTTCATTGCTTAAGGAACCTATCCTTCCTCAAGTGCAAGTAGACAATGTCTCCTTCTTAAAAAATGACTTGCTTACACCCCTTGTTTGCTGCCCTTTTATAAGTTTGATTCTTCTTTTGAAAGGTCTTTCTAGTTGACTCATGCATAGCCTTAATCTCCTCGGCCTTCTTGTCTCCATCGATGTTGGACATCCCTTTGTGTGAAAATGGAATGAAGTCCAAGGGAGTGAGGGGATTGAATCCATAAGTCACTTTAAAATGAGACTTTTGAGTTGAATTATGCACAATTTTATTATAGGCAAACTCTATATAAGGGAGTTGAATGTCCCAATATGAGAGTTTGTTTCCAGCAATGGTCCTTTGGAGAGTGTCCATGGTGCGGTTGACTATCTCGGTTTGGCCATCAGTTTGGGGATGAAATGATGTGCTAAATAAAAGCTTAGTCCTCAACTTCTTCCATAAAATTTTTTAAAAATAACTCAAGAACTTTGTGTCTCTATCCGACATAATAGTCTTTGGCACTCCATGCTTTCTAACCACTTCATTAAAAAAAAAAATCGACTATGTAAATAAAGTCATCTGTCTTCAAACATGAAATGAAATTATCCATTTTTGAGAACTTATCCACCACAACCATTATGGACTCTTTTCTTCTAGGTGTACAAGGCAACCCCAAAACAAAGTCCAAGCTAATTATCCACCTAAGGATGGCTCGATATAGGTAATGACATGTATAACCAGTGAGGGCTTAATCGGCTCTTAGCCTTCTTGCATACAATACACCTTTTTTTCACAAGCTTGTGCACGTCCTTAAACATATGGGGCCAAAAGAAATTTTCCTTAGTAGCTACATAAGTTTTTTTCTCACCAAGATGGCAAGCAAGACCTCCACTATAAGCTATTCTTACAAGGGAGGAGTTGCAAAGGTCACACTTCAATGTGCACAATTTGTCCCCTTTAAATAGATATCCATCCATAATAAAATAACCACCATTAGCTCCGTGAGAGCAAGTGGTGTACCAATGTCCAAAATCAACATCATCAATATACACTTTCTTTATCTAATCAAATCCAAAAAGTCTATTTTTCAACTAGGTGAAAATTGTGTACCTTCGAGGGAGAGCATCAGCCACTACATTTGCTTCACCCTTTTTGTACTTGATTATATAGGGGTATTTTTCAATAAACTCAACCCACTTAGCATGCCTTCAGTTTAGCTTTCCTTGGCTCTTGATGTGCTTGAGAGCTTGATGGTCAATATGTATGATGAACTTCTTTGAAAGGAGATAATGTTGTCAAACCTTAAGTGCCCTTACCAAGGCCAAGAACTCCTTGTCATAAGTTGAATAGCTCAATGCCGCACCCTTGAGCTTTTAACTAAAAAAGCCCGACTTACCCTCTTGCATTAGAATTGCTCCAATCCTACATTCGGAGGTATCACACTCCACTTCAAATTACTTTGTAGTCGGGAGACCCAAGTATTGGAGCGTTGCAAAACTTCTCCTTGATGGCTTCAAAGTCAGGCGACCCAATGGAACTCCCTTCCCTTCTTTGTGAAATCAGCTATGGAAGCTAAAATGATGCTAAAATTCTTGATGAATCTTCTATAGAATGAGGACAATCCATGGAAACTCCTCACTTCTGAGATGGATTGAGGAATCAACAAACTCCCAATGGCTTCCACTGTTGCTTCATAAACCTCAATGCCGAGCTTGGAGATAATGAATCAAAGGAAGTAAACCTTATCTTGGACAAAAGAGCACTTCTTTAGGTTACCGAATAGTTTGACTTCTCTAAGTGTATTGAACAATTGTTGCAAATACACAAATGAGATTGTAAATCCAAGCTGTACACGAGTATGTCGTCGAAGTAAATCACAACAAACTTTTCCAAAAATTGCGTGAGAACATGGTGCATTAGTATCATGAAGGTGCTAAGGGCATTAGATAGGCTGAATGACATGACTAACCACTCATCTCCCTCCTTCATCCAGATTTGGTGGCAAACCACTCTTCAAATCTACCTTAGAAAAGATTGAAGCACCACTCAATTCATCCAACATGTCTTCTAGCTATGATATAGGAAACTTGTACTTAATAGTGATTTGGTTGATGACCCTACTATCTACACACATACACATAGAACCATCCTTCTTAAAAACCAACAATGTCAGCACTATACAATGACTCATAGACTCTAGGATGTACCGCTTAGAGAGGAGTTCCGTGACTTTTTGGTGAAGTTCCCTTGCATCATCTGGATTCTTTCTATAAGAGGGTCAGTTTAAGAGCACCACTCCAAGAAGGCCTTAAGGAAGCTCCTTTGGAAAGACATCTTGATATATGCTCAAAAGAGATTGCACCACCTCTAGAATATTTCCCAACTCTTCAAGACTTTCCCGAAAAAGGGTCAACACCAAAGGTCCACGACTATTTAGAGAGCCTTTTAACTCATTGGAAAGAAATAATATGGTTTTGTCTATTCTCTCCTTCATTTTCTCATAGTCTAAGGCCACTTGTTTCAGACTAAGAGGAGTTCACTTGATAGTCTTTCCACTAAACTTGAAGGAATAACAATTTGTATAATCATCATGAGTGACCCTTTGGTCAAATTGCCAAGGCCTTCTAAGGAGCAAATGACTTGCACTCATTGGTACAACATCACAAGTGACTTTGTCAACATAGCCACCAGTTGAAAAATGAATGCATACTTGCTTGGTAACCTTCACATCATCATGGTCATTCAACCAACGCACCTTGTAAGGGGTTGGATGCACGGTTGTCTACAAACCTAGCTTCTCCACCATCTCCAATGCGGCCACATTGGTATAACCACCCCCATCCACAATCAAAGAGCACACTTTGTCTTGTATCAAGCAACGACTATGGAATATATTCTCTCTTTGACAATCTTCCCCTCAGATTTGAGAAGTTAGTGACCTTCAAAGGATCATGCAGAGTAGACCCTCTTGTGAAAAGAAAACCTCTTCTTGTGCTTCCTCTTCATCCTTAGTTGGCTCTTATAAATCATCTTCACTCTCTACTTCATTTGTATCCTCTCTAAGCACCATCACACACTTATTTTTTTTTTTTTTTTTTTTTTTTTTTTTTTTTTTTTTTTTTTTTTTTTTTTTTTTTTTTTTTTTTTTTTTTTTTTTTTTTTTTTTTTTTTTTTTTTTTTTTTTTTTTTTTTTTTTTTTTTTTTTTTTTTTTTTTTTTTTTTTTTTTTTTTTTTTTTTTTTTTTTTTTTTTTTTTTTTTTTTTTTTTTTTTTTTTTTTTTTTTTTTTTTTTTTTTTTTTTTTTTTTTTTTTTTTTTTTTTTTTTTTTTTTTTTTTTTTTTTTTTTTTTTTTTTTTTTTTTTTTTTTTTTTTTTTTTTTTTTTTTTTTTTTTTTTTTTTTTTTTTTTTTTTTTTTTTTTTTTTTTTTTTTTTTTTTTTTTTTTTTTTTTTTTTTTTTTTTTTTTTTTTTTTTTTTTTTTTTTTTTTTTTTTTTTTTTTTTTTTTTTTTTTTTTTTTTTTTTTTTTTTTTTTTTTTTTTTTTTTTTTTTTTTTTTTTTTTTTTTTTTTTTTTTTTTTTTTTTTTTTTTTTTTTTTTTTTTTTTTTTTTTTTTTTTTTTTTTTTTTTTTTTTTTTTTTTTTTTTTTTTTTTTTTTTTTTTTTTTTTTTTTTTTTTTTTTTTTTTTTTTTTTTTTTTTTTTTTTTTTTTTTTTTTTTTTTTTTTTTTTTTTTTTTTTTTTTTTTTTTTTTTTTTTTTTTTTTTTTTTTTTTTTTTTTTTTTTTTTTTTTTTTTTTTTTTTTTTTTTTTTTTTTTTTTTTTTTTTTTTTTTTTTTTTTTTTTTTTTTTTTTTTTTTTTTTTTTTTTTTTTTTTTTTTTTTTTTTTTTTTTTTTTTTTTTTTTTTTTTTTTTTTTTTTTTTTTTTTTTTTTTTTTTTTTTTTTTTTTTTTTTTTTTTTTTTTTTTTTTTTTTTTTTTTTTTTTTTTTTTTTTTTTTTTTTTTTTTTTTTTTTTTTTTTTTTTTTTTTTTTTTTTTTTTTTTTTTTTTTTTTTTTTTTTTTTTTTTTTTTTTTTTTTTTTTTTTTTTTTTTTTTTTTTTTTTTTTTTTTTTTTTTTTTTTTTTTTTTTTTTTTTTTTTTTTTTTTTTTTTTTTTTTTTTTTTTTTTTTTTTTTTTTTTTTTTTTTTTTTTTTTTTTTTTTTTTTTTTTTTTTTTTTTTTTTTTTTTTTTTTTTTTTTTTTTTTTTTTTTTTTTTTTTTTTTTTTTTTTTTTTTTTTTTTTTTTTTTTTTTTTTTTTTTTTTTTTTTTTTTTTTTTTTTTTTTTTTTTTTTTTTTTTTTTTTTTTTTTTTTTTTTTTTTTTTTTTTTTTTTTTTTTTTTTTTTTTTTTTTTTTTTTTTTTTTTTTTTTTTTTTTTTTTTTTTTTTTTTTTTTTTTTTTTTTTTTTTTTTTTTTTTTTTTTTTTTTTTTTTTTTTTTTTTTTTTTTTTTTTTTTTTTTTTTTTTTTTTTTTTTTTTTTTTTTTTTTTTTTTTTTTTTTTTTTTTTTTTTTTTTTTTTTTTTTTTTTTTTTTTTTTTTTTTTTTTTTTTTTCTATATGCCTTAAACAGAGACACTTAAAGCACTTAACATCTCTTGATCTTGGCCTAGTTGGATCAACATTTAACTTCTTTTCTTCCAAGACTTTTGTAAATGTACACCTTTGAGACAACACCCTTCTCATCATCCTTGGTTTGAGGTTTGAAAGTATTAGAAATTTTTGAGTTCGGCCGAGAGGAGAACATCTTGGAGCTTCTCTTGTGTTGTCTTTTCATCTTCATGGCTAGTTGCACCACACTATCCATGACTTCATATGGTTGGAGCTCCACCACACCCCCAATTTCTCTATTAAGCCCCTTTATAAACCGAGCAATGGTTTTCTCTTCTAGCTCTTCTAATCCACATCACATTTTAACATTTGAAATTCGGTGAGGTATCCTCACCCGATTGTAACTCTTCCTTGAGGTTTTGGATTTGTAAGAACAATTTTTGCTTATAGTGGATAGGAACAAACCTTTTCCTCATTAAAGCCTTCATAACCCTCCAAGTTTGTACTTCTTCATCTTCTTCATGCCTCCTTTTTGCCCTAACATTTTTCCCCCACAAGTTGACATATCTGAGAGCTCTAGTGCCACCAATTGTATCTTAACTCTGTATAAGTAGTTGTAGCACTCAAAGACCTTGTCCATCTTTTCTACCCACTCAAAGAAATCATCTCCATTGCAAGACCCTTTGAAAGGAGGAATTTCAATATTCACACTTCTAATTTCATCACTAGGCTCGTGCCTTTTCCTTAGACTAGGTGGAACATCCACTTCAATTTCAAGATCACCATCATTCTCATCATGGCCGAACCTTCGTCCTTATTTTTCCTCTCTTCTCTTTGGCCTAAGGTTTGTACGAACCCTAGTTTGCTGGTCATGGGACTTAGGGATAAGTTAATGCATATTCACAATCATGGATCAAAGTTCATCCAATTGGCCTTGAAGATTTGATTCTCCATCTGTAACACCCGGGTTTTTGGGTGTTCCACTATTTAGGGTTAAATTCATAAATATAGTAATTTAAACTTGTTTTACGAGCGAGAAGTTTCGTTAGAACCCTAGGAGTTAATTGGAATATTTGGTGGAATAAAGAAATTTTGGATAAACCAAATCAATAGGTTAAATAGCAAAACAAGTAAAGAGTAATGTGGAGAGGGCAAAATGGTAATTAAGAGTTATGTAAACACCCCCCCCCCCTCTCTCACGTATCCCATTCTGCATATTGGAGTTTGCTCCCCCCCCCCCTTTTGCGATTCCATTTTCTCCCCTTCGCCGATTGCTCTCCTCGGCTTATTGTTCCTCCAAACTCCGATGATTCTTCTAATTTTCTTCAACAAATCAACACTCTAGGTAAGGCTCTAGTGTTTTATGAGTTTAGTTCTAGCTTAGGGTTTGAAAACGGTTAGAGTTTATCGATTTAGGTTTGAGAAATTTTAGGTTATGTTTGAAATCGATAGTTTTGTGATATTAATGGCCATTGATGGTGTATTTATGTTTGTTAGAGATAGTTAGGTTGGAAGAATGAGTATTGGGTGGATTTTTGGGTTGTTGAAGGGTGTGTAAATGCTATTAATGGAGGTTAGTGGATTGTGAGCGCAAAGTGCGATAAAATGCCCGAGAGAGATAAATTGAAGTTTTAGGAAATTTGCCTTAGCTAGGAGTTTCGTTTGGTTTTAGAAATAGTTTATGTAGAATCGATTCTAATGACGAATTGAGAAATGTCTTAGGTGATCGAAGCTTAAGGACGGTGCTCGGCATTGCTAAAGATGCCAGGTAAGTGGGTGTTAGGTTTTCGGCCCTTAAGGCCCTATATTATATCGATGCTAGGATTATGTGTTTTTATGATGTTTTCCTGGATTATGGGGTTTTAACGAGTCCGGTTGCTTAGGAAGTTAGCTGCTAGATATACGTTATGTTGGATTACGAGTTAAACATGTTTACGAAAATTGTATGAATTGTCTTTGATGGTTGTTATATGTGTAATTCTCTCATGCATCATGTTTTCCCTTCAAAGGCATACAAAATATTTTACATGCACGTTTTCAAGTAAAAGAAAGTAAAGAACAAGTAACGTATGTAAAGGTTAAGTGCGGGTTGTAAGTGAGTAGGGCACATGGCACAATAAATGGCAACTCATGGTAAGACAAAACACCCGAGAAATGGCAACTCATGACAAGTTATATGGTCTACAGGGTAGACGCGGTGGTGCATGTGACTACTACGACGTAAATCCCGACTTTTCTCATGTTATGTAATGTAAAGATATGAAAACGAACATGTTTTGCAAAAGTCATGCAGTCACGTTTATGTTCATGTTTAGTGCACTCCTTACTAAGCATTAGACTTACTGTTTAAATCGTATGATGTAGGTGACAAAGTGGAAGGTGAGGAACCCTCTCTTGACGACAAAGTATAGGTGGTCGACGAATGGTGCTCGTGGTGACGGGAAGTTTTTTGGCATGGCTAACTGAACCGTGGGTGTGCTCCGAGCAATTTTGGTAAATACGAGTGAATATGATAGGTAGAGGATTAGTTGTCGATGATGTCTATTTTTGGATGAATTGTATAGTGGATAGCTTGGAGATGTGGTTGTTTTGGATATGTTATGAATGGGCTTACTTTTGAAATGTCTTTATGGATTTCCGCTGTGTATTTTGATATTGATAAAATGGTTTAGGATTTTGGTCAGATTTGATGACGTGTGCACATAGATTTGTTCGTAAATGTGGTACGTTAGGTGGAGATAGATATTAATGAATTAAAGACATGTTATGGTTGAATTTTCAAGTGAAAAAGTGGAAGAAATGGCAAAGGAATGAAGAGGAGAAGGAAAAGGTGCACTGGGCGTGCAGCTGGGCACACAGCTGGCACGCGCAGGGTGGCCAGGAAGGGCAAGCAGGGCGCGCGACAGGCGCGTTGCCCTGCTCAGCCGATCGATCGGTGCTCAATGGCCGATCGATCGACAGGAGTTCTGGAAAATGGGCGCAAAGTAGTGCAATCGCTGATTGATCGATGCCCATGGCCTATCGATCGGCCATTCACTGTTCATTTTGGTGAAAAACCAAAGCGATCGTTGATCGATCAGCCCATCAGCCAATCGATCGGCCCTCGCAAGGCGCTGGGTGCGCAGCGCGCGCGCTAGGCACGGGCAGCACGCGCGGCGAGGCGCGGTGCGTGCGCCGTGGCCGAGCGATAGGCGCGCAGTGCGTGGTTAGCGCGCGAGGAGCGTGGTACGTGCTCCGTGGCCGAGCGGTGGGTGCGCGACATGTCCACTATGCCATAGGAGTCATGTTGGGGAATGCAAGCTTTACACCGCCCGTTGTTTCAGATGCGACAAGGAAGGCCATCACATTAGAGATTGCCCAATGCCAGATAGGAGGCTGAACAGGGCTACTCTAAGAGTATTTGCGATGATTGAGGATGATGATGACACACAACATACAGTTATCACAGGTACAATTCTGATATGTAATGCACCTGCCTATATATTGTTAGACACGGGGGACACACACTCGTTTATAGAAAGAGATTTTGTGGTTAGCGAGAATTTATAGTTTGTGCCGTAAGATCAACCCTATAGTGTCATGTTACCATCTGGTGAATCCATGCACTCCGATCAGGCGGTGCAAGGAGACATAGTATCTGTAGGAGACCAGCAATTATATGCTAATCTTATCATCATTGGTATGAAAGGATACGATGTAATTCTGGGAATTGATTGGCTGTTTAGGCACCACGCCACCATTGACTGTAGATTCGGACTTGTATAATTTAGACTCCCGAATGAGAAGGTATTTTCTTACCAGGCGATACTGAAGAGACATAAGATGTCTGTCGTATTCTCCTTAGAAGCTCAACAACTGATGAGATCAGGATGTGTAGGATTCCTAGCCTATGTGGTGGATACATGAAAACATAGAGAGGTAAAATTTTAAGATATTTCGGTAGTTCGAAACTTCTTAGAGATTTTCTTAGATGACTTACCGAGATTACAACCGGATCGCGAGATAGAATTTGAAATTGAGGTATGTCTTGGTGCTGAACTCGTATCGAAGAATCCGTATCGTATAGTGCCAATAGAGTTGAAGGAGTTGAAAGCTCAATTAAAGGAATTAGTAGACAAGGGCTTTAAACGTCCTAGTTTCTCTCTGTGGGGCGCACTAGTCCTATTCGTCGAGAAGAAGGATGGATCTTTGCATATATGTATTGACTACAGTGAGATGAACAAGTTGACTATCAAGAATAAGTACCTGTTGCCGAGGATCGACGACTTATTTGATCAACTTCAGGAAGCTCAGGTATTTTTTAAGATCGTTTTGCGCTCTGGCTATTATCAATTGAAGGTCATGGCAAAAGACATTCCAAAGACTGCCTTCAGGACCCGCTATGGGTATTATGAATTCTTGGTGATGTTGTTTGGATTGACGAATGCCCCGGCTGCGTTTATGGACCTGATGAACAGGATATTCCAACATTTTTTTTGACAAGTTTGTAATCGTTTTCTTGTGAGAGAGAAAACTCCAACTTGCGGGATATTGTGAGTTTTAATCGAGCATTGAAATCCTAGTTTTTTTTTTTTTTTAGGTTTTTAAGCCTCATTTCTCAACTGCCTCGAGCAGCTAGTGTGAACTTTTGAAAATTGAAGAAGCATATTCTTTCAAGTCTTGAGTTTTCTCTCAAGTGGCCGAACCACTTGTGTGTGTTCGAGTGTTGGTAGGTCGACATTGCATCTATCATTGTGAGTTTTTGGCGGATTTCTCTTATAGCTATTCCTTTCTTACCTCTATTCAAGGAGGTAACACTCTCGGAATGGAGTATACAGGTTTTACGTCAAGAATATGTTAAGAAAATGAAAAGTCATGTCAAGTCCCGTGACAGCTTTCGGGTCGTTACAATTGAAAACCCTCAAAGTTTCGTGGCTAAAAGATAAAAACACAGAAAGTTATGCGGTTGAGAATGCAAGCTGGTCCAAAGAAGCTTCGGCTGCAACTTTGACTTCGTGATTTTCTTGTGAGAGAGAAAACTCCAACTTGCTGGATATTGTGAGTTTCTAATCCTTTGCAAGAGTATTACCTCCTTGAATAAAGGTAAGAAAGGAATAGCTATAAGAGAAATCAACCAAAAATTCACAATGATAGATGCAATGTCGACCTACCTGCACACGAACACACACAAGTGGTTCGGCCACTTGAGAGAAAACTCAAGACTTGAAAGAATACGCTTCTTCAATTTTCAAAAGTTCACATTAGCTGCTCGAGGCAGTTGAGAAATGAGGCTTAAAAACCTCAAAAAAAAAAAACTAAGATTTCAATGCTCGGATTGAACTTACAAAAGATACCTCCCAAAGTGGTAATGAGCTATGAGACCAAAAAATGTGTTCCATCTTTTTGGGCAAAACAACACATGGTTTATTTTCACTAATAAAAACGGCTCCAATAAGCTTTTAAATTTCGTGATACATCATATAAAAACTATAGACTATAAATTAAAAAGATAAGTCATTAAACAACGTATCAAAACTTCATCAAGGGCAATACCATGAGTATTGCTCATATAGCCTTCAAACTCGATTTCCGCACTATTGCTCCAAAATAACATGTGAAATGACTTCTCTTTGTCCCTTGCACGAAGCTCCTCCTCCAATTTATCAAAGGAGAAAGTACCTGCAAAAAAAAAATAAGGGTAATTATCGATTTTAATTCTATATTATGCACTTTATTTTAGTTAGTCCCCTGTACTAAAAAAATTGGCAAACCAAATTCTGTATTTTGATTCTCTTATCAGTTTTGACCTTCCATCAATAATTTCATTAACCCTTATTTAAAAAATTACCCAACGATATTGGATTTAGTTGAAATTTTTATTACATGTTCACTACTTAATGAGAAGATAATCTGTAAATTTTCGTGATTTTTTAACACATGTACGATTTATTGTAATTTTATTTTAGTAATTTATAAAAATATTATAATAAATCATACAAGTTTTAGAAAATCACGAAAATTTTTCTATTATTTACATGATAGGGTGAACATGTGGAAAAGTTTTCAAATAAATCCAATATCGTTTGATATTTTTAAAAAAAATTAATTTATAAGTAAAGAAGAAACTAAGATTAATTTTAAAAAAATATCAAAAGATATTGAATTTATTTGAAAAAAATTTCACATGTTCACCACATCATAGGTAGATAATAGAAAAATTTTCGTGATTTTCTAAAACTTGTATGATTTATTATAATATTTTTATAAATTACTAAAATAAAATTATAATAAATCGTATATGTGCTAAAAAATCACGAACATTTTCAGATTATCTTCTCATTAAGTAGTGAACATGTGGTAAAAATATTAAGTGAATCAAATATCGTTTGATAATTTGTTAAATGAGAGTTTAACGAAATTGTTGACGGAAGGTCAAAACTGATAATAGAATTGAAGTATATGGATTTGTCGGTTTTTCTAGTACAGTAGTTTACTGAAATAAAGTGCATAGTATATAATTATAATAGGTAATTACTTAAAAAATAAAGAGATTAGATAATCTCCAAAACACGTAATGTCGCAACTGCGTTTCGAGGCAGATCAGTTTGCTACTCCGAGGTCCAGTTTATCTTGGAATCTGACCTCAAAGCCATTGATGAGCTCTGGAAGGAACATAATGGTGGAAAATTTTAAAACAGTCCGCATAAAAAGATTTTTGAGAAAGTAAACGAAGATTTTACCAGTTTTTTCATGAAGGTCGGATGGATGAAGAAACTAGATACTGAGATTGAAGGTCGTTTCCCACCGAATTCATCTGGGAGCTGAATAATGAAACGCCAGACGGATATTTGCCGTTGACGAACGCATTTAGAGGGACCCAGTTGCTGAGTAAAATTCTGAGTCATCCGACGTTTAAGGATGTGGAAGAGGATACTGGAGACGACGCCCAAGCTGATGAGGAAAATGGAGGATTGAGGAGATTCAGAGATGGGTGAAACCGTTGAACAAGAATGTGTTCAAAACGGACTATAGGTTTTGAATTTGAGAATTCTGAACTCTCTCTCTCTCTCTCTCTCTCTCTCTCTCTCTCTCTCTCTCTCTCTCTCTCTCTCTCTCTCTCTCTCTCTCTCTCTCTCTCTCTCTCTCTCTCTCTCTCTCTCTCTCTCTCTCTCTCTCTCTCTCTCTCTCTCTCTCTCTCTCTCTCTCTCTCTCTCTCTCTCTCTCTCTCTCTCTCTCTCTCTCTCTCTCTCTCTCTCTCTCTCTCTCTCTCTCTCTCTCTCTCTCTCTCTCTCTCTCTCTCTCTCTCTCTCTCTCTCTCTCTCTCTCTCTCTCTCTCTCTCTCTCTCTCTCTCTCTCTCTCTCTCTCTCTCTCTCTCTCTCTCTCTCTCTCTCTCTCTCTCTCTCTCTCTCTCTCTCTCTCTCTCTCTCTCTCTCTCTCTCTCTCTCTCTCTCTCTCTCTCTCTCTCTCTCTCTCTCTCTCTCTCTCTCTCTCTCTCTCTCTCTCTCTCTCTCTCTCTCTCTCTCTCTCTCTCTCTCTCTCTCTCTCTCTCTCTCTCTCTCTCTCTCTCTCTCTCTCTCTCTCTCTCTCTCTCTCTCTCTCTCTCTCTCTCTCTCTCTCTCTCTCTCTCTCTCTCTCTCTCTCTCTCTCTCTCTCTCTCTCTCTCTCTCTCTCTCTCTCTCTCTCTCTCTCTCTCTCTCTCTCTCTCTCTCTCTCTCTCTCTCTCTCTCTCTCTCTCTCTCTCTCTCTCTCTCTCTCTCTCTCTCTCTCTCTCTCTCTCTCTCTCTCTCTCTCTCTCTCTCTCTCTCTCTCTCTCTCTCTCTCTCTCTCTCTCTCTCTCTCTCTCTCTCTCTCTCTCTCTCTCTCTCTCTCTCTCTCTCTCTCTCTCTCTCTCTCTCTCTCTCTCTCTCTCTCTCTCTCTCTCTCTCTCTCTCTCTCTCTCTCTCTCTCTCTCTCTCTCTCTCTCTCTCTCTCTCTCTCTCTCTCTCTCTCTCTCTCTCTCTCTCTCTCTCTCTCTCTCTCTCTCTCTCTCTCTCTCTCTCTCTCTCTCTCTCTCTCTCTCTCTCTCTCTCTCTCTCTCTCTCTCTCTCTCTCTCTCTCTCTCTCTCTCTCTCTCTCTCTCTCTCTCTCTCTCTCTCTCTCTCTCTCTCTCTCTCTCTCTCTCTCTCTCTCTCTCTCTCTCTCTCTCTCTCTCTCTCTCTCTCTCTCTCTCTCTCTCTCTCTCTCTCTCTCTCTCTCTCTCTCTCTCTCTCTCTCTCTCTCTCTCTCTCTCTCTCTCTCTCTCTCTCTCTCTCTCTCTCTCTCTCTCTCTCTCTCTCTCTCTCTCTCTCTCTCTCTCTCTCTCTCTCTCTCTCTCTCTCTCTCTCTCTCTCTCTCTCTCTCTCTCTCTCTCTCTCTCTCTCTCTCTCTCTCTCTCTCTCTCTCTCTCTCTCTCTCTCTCTCTCTCTCTCTCTCTCTCTCTCTCTCTCTCTCTCTCTCTCTCTCTCTCTCTCTCTCTCTCTCTCTCTCTCTCTCTCTCTCTCTCTCTCTCTCTCTCTCTCTCTCTCTCTCTCTCTCTCTCTCTCTCTCTCTCTCTCTCTCTCTCTCTCTCTCTCTCTCTCTCTCTCTCTCTCTCTCTCTCTCTCTCTCTCTCTCTCTCTCTCTCTCTCTCTCTCTCTCTCTCTCTCTCTCTCTCTCTCTCTCTCTCTCTCTCTCTCTCTCTCTCTCTCTCTCTCTCTCTCTCTCTCTCTCTCTCTCTCTCTCTCTCTCTCTCTCTCTCTCTCTCTCTCTCTCTCTCTCTCTCTCTCTCTCTCTCTCTCTCTCTCTCTCTCTCTCTCTCTCTCTCTCTCTCTCTCTCTCTCTCTCTCTCTCTCTCTCTCTCTCTCTCTCTCTCTCTCTCTCTCTCTCTCTCTCTCTCTCTCTCTCTCTCTCTCTCTCTCTCTCTCTCTCTCTAGTCATTCTTCTGCATTTTATACTAGCGAAGGGATTTGGATTAACGCGTCATAGAGATTCATTGATTAGGAATTATGCAGTTTATTATTGTAGAATATTGACGAAATTTAGGCTGGCTCTGTTTCGATATCTGGAGATTATGAAGTTTTTTTTTTTTTTTTTTTTTTTTTGTTCTTTCTCAACTTGAATTTTAATCCCAATTGATGCTCTTCTATGCCCCGTTTCAGAAATTTTATGGCCGAAACAATTCTTGTTGGGAGATCATAAACATCAAGAGAGGGAAGAAAAAAAAACTTGTCACTCTATCTCTACACTTCAATTTGTTGATCTAGCATTGAATGAAATGTCGTTCTCCTTCGATTTTCAATCATGAAGCCGACATCAGAACATCGTATGCGAGAATATGCGGCCATCAACAGCTCAAATGTAATTTCCGAAGGTGATGTCTCTGAACGAGGAACGAACCATGATGGTAAGAAGCTTGAAGGTTTCAAAAGTATTTATATGTATCAGCTTGAATGCATATTTCTATTGTTTATGTACATCTTTCTTTATCCTGCAGCCAACGGACTAGCCATTCTAGGTGGGTGGTTAAATAGTGTTTGTCCTGAATCGAACCTTGCAAATACGCATCCGATGAGGAGCTTAGATTATGTTTATTTGATGGTAATATCTTTGTAAATCTATTAAACAGGCTGAAACCTGTTTCTATCAATGAGGTATGGATTTTCCTCGGTGGTTTTGCTTCTCAAAACAATAGGTTGGCCTTTCAATCCTAATGAAGATCATTTCTTTGATTTTGTTATCGTAGGTAGGTGAATTTACTTTTTCAAGAGCTTCGCGCTTGGAAAAGCTAACTTGGTTTTTAGCAATTATCGACAAAATGGGAGTGCCGGGATTTTTGATTTCGGACCTCGATAAGGTGTTTATTTCTAAACCAAAATTATATGTTTTTCATAATCAACAAATTTCATGACCAATTTCATTGGCTTGGTGCAAAGTTGCTAATTTAGTGTGCATGGACCTTAAGAAGAGAGTAATTTAGAGATTATCTTTACCAACACGCATTGTTCTTTTATTGAGACTCCATAAATTCTCCATGCAGGGATCTATGAAAAGTGTCATCGGTTGCCTATTCGCTCTCAGAGAGCAACTTCTTCGGCAAAACTATGCGGAAGATAATACTTCCGTTGTAAGCCCAAGGTCTGTGGCGGAAAGCCCCCGTTCTGGTTCCCCTGTATTTAGCCAATTTTCTCCATTTTCTAGCGACCAGAGGCGAAAACTAACATCAGACTCGACAGTTACAACACACCTTGCATAGTCCCTAAAAAAAAAAAAAAAAAAAAAAAAAAAAAAAAAAAAAAAAAAAAAAAAAAAAAAAAAAAAAAAAAAAAAAAAAAAAAAAAAAAAAAAAAAAAAAAAAAAAAAAAAAAAAAAAAAAAAAAAAAAAAAAAAAAAAAAAAAAAAAAAAAAAAAAAAAAAAAAAAAAAAAAAAAAAAAAAAAAAAAAAAAAAAAAAAAAAAAAAAAAAAAAAAAAAAAAAAAAAAAAAAAAAAAAAAAAAAAAAAAAAAAAAAAAAAAAAAAAAAAAAAAAAAAAAAAAAAAAAAAAAAAAAAAAAAAAAAAAAAAAAAAAAAAAAAAAAAAAAAAAAAAAAAAAAAAAAAAAAAAAAAAAAAAAAAAAAAAAAAAAAAAAAAAAAAAAAAAAAAAAAAAAAAAAAAAAAAAAAAAAAAAAAAACTTGTCACTCTATCTCTACACTTCAATTTGTTGATCTAGCATTGAATGAAATGTCGTTCTCCTTCGATTTTCAATCATGAAGCCGACATCAGAACATCGTATGCGAGAATATGCGGCCATCAACAGCTCAAATGTAGTTTCCGAAGGTGATGTCTCTGAACGAGGAACGAACCATGATGGTAAGAAGCTTGAAGGTTTCAAAAGTAATTTCCGAAGGTGATGTCTCTGAACGAGGAACGAACCATGATGGTAAGAAGCTTGAAGGTTTCAAAAGTATTTATATGTATCAGCTTGAATGCATATTTCTATTGTTTATGTACATCTTTCTTTTATCCTGCAGCCAACGGACTAGCCATTCTAGTTGGGTGGTTAAATAGTGTTTGTCCTGAATCGAACCTTGCAAAATACGCATCCGATGAGGAGCTTAGATTATGTTTATTTGATGGTAATATCTTTGTAAATCTATTAAACAGGCTGAAACCTGTCTCTATCAATGAGGTATGGATTTTCCTCGTTGGTTTTGCTTCTCAAAACAATAGGTTGGCCTTTCAATCCTAATGAAGATCATTTCTTTGATTTTGTTATCGTAGGTAGGTGAATTTACTTTTTCAAGAGCTTCGCGCTTGGAAAAGCTAACTTGGTTTTTAGCAATTGTCGACAAAATGGGAGTGCCGGGATTTTTGATTTCGGACCTCGATAAGGTGTTTATTTCTAAACCAAAATTATATGTTTTTCATAATCAACAAATTTCATGACGAATTTCATTGGCTTGGTGCAAAGTTGCTAATTTAGTGTGCATGGACCTTAAGAAGAGAGTAATTTAGAGATTATCTTTACCAACACGCATTGTTCTTTTATTGAGAATATTGACGAAATTTAGGCTGGCTCTGTTTCGATATCTGGAGATTATGAAGTTTTTTTTTTTTTTTTTTTTTTTTTTTTTTTTTTTTTTGTTTTTTTTTTTTTGTTTTTTTTTTTTTTTTTTTTTTTTTTTTTTTTTTTGTTCTTTCTCCAGCAAAACAATCTCTTCAAGTATCGTGAAGAGAAATATCAGTCTCGAATAAGAGTTCTTGAGGCCCTCGCAGCTGGCTCTGGAGAAGAGAGCCCAGCTGAGAAGATCAAAGTAGAAGAGAAGAAGAAAATTAAAGAAGAAGAGAAGAAGAAAATCAAAGATGAGGACATGGTCAAGTTGATGAAAGAAAAAGAAGAAAAAGAACAAGAGATTTTAGCGTTGAAGCAAGAACTGGAAGCTGCTAAAAAGACAAATGAATTGCAATGCATGCAAATGGAAGCAGAAGCCAAGGAAGCCAAGGAAAATCTGGGGAAGAGGTTAAAAGATCTTGAGTGTCTTTTAGCGGATTCAAGGAAGAAGGTGCAAAATCTAGAGGCATTTTCAGAGTCGAAGTCCCAAAAGTGGAGCACAAAAGAGCATACTTACCAAAGCTTTATGGATTTTCAATCTAAAGCATTGCAGGTGAAGTATAGAAAAGAAAAATAATATGCAATTCAATTTGACGGTAATTTTTAATGGATATTATTGAATATTCAGGAACTGAGATTCTTCTCTGACTCTATCAAACAAGAAATTGTGAAGGCTCGGCTAAGCTACTCAGAAGAATTCAATGGCTTAGGTGATAATCTTGATTATGAAGTTCAGAGGTTATATGTTGTTTTCATGTCAAATTTTTATAGCCATCGTTGTTCAGGAGAAAAACTTAAAGCTTTGCTAGAAATGGCTGAGAAGTACAATGTTCTTCTAGCAGAAAATAGGAAGATGCTTAATGAAATTCAGGAATTAAAAGGTATTGAGTTCATAACTTTATTTAATATTCATGGTTGGCTTTTCTCATTAGCTTTTGATGTTTGTTTTCATAGGAAATATTCGAGTATATTGTCGAATAAGGCCATTTCTGCCGAGCCAAAGAGAAACTCGAACAACCATAGAATACGTTGGTGAAAGTGGGGAGTTGGTCATTGCAAACCCCTCCAAACAAGGAAAAGAAGGCCATCGATTATTTAAGTTTAATAAGGTCTTTGGTCCAGTCTCCTCACAAGGTTTTTATCTCTTGCTTTGTGTTCTATGATGGGTACTAAATGATATTATAAACATTTTGATGGCTGACTTCTGATGTTCTTGAATTCGACGACAGCTGAAATATTTTTCGATATCCAGCCTTTAATTCAATCTGTTCTTGATGGATATAATGTCTGCATATTCGCTTACGGTCAGACTGGTTCAGGAAAGACTTACACAATGGTTGGCACCTTTTTTTCCAATTCTTACGAGGTGTCAGTCGTTATAAATAGGAACGCTGATTCTCTTTTTTCTTGTAGATGGGTCCCAATGCTTCGTCTAAAGAGAATTGGGGAGTCAATTATCGAGCCCTTAACGACCTTTTCAACCTTTCCCAAAGTAGAAGAAGCACCACAATGTTTGAAATAGGAGTTCAAATCGTTGAAATATATAACGAACAAGTGCGAGATTTGCTTTCAAACGATAGTTCTCATAAAAGATATCCTTTTTGTCCATAGTATATTTCACATCCTCCAAATATTTTTAAAATATGTTTTTTTCATTCAAGCTTTTTTTCCTTAATGCGCACACACTTGGGATTATGACACAATCTCAGCCTTATGGACTAGCTGTGCCGGATGCTAACATGATCCCTGTGAAATCAACCTCAGACGTTATAGAATTGATGGATATTGGATTGAAAAACAGAGCGATTGGCGCCACTGCGCTCAACGAAAGAAGTAGCCGATCACATAGGTTATATTATAATTTGTTTAAACCGGTATCTTCCTCGTTTATGTACTTCTCTCTGGTTTTCATTTTTTTAGAAGAGGTTTTGCAGTGTCGTAACTGTTCATGTTCGTGGAACGGATATGAAGACTGCTACTTCTTTGCATGGGAATCTTCATTTAGTCGATCTTGCCGGAAGCGAAAGGGTTGATAGATCCGAGGTTACTGGCGATAGACTTAGGGAGGCTCAACATATAAACAAATCGTTATCTGCTCTTGGAGATGTCATTTTCGCTTTGGCACAAAAAAGCTCCCACGTTCCTTATAGAAATAGCAAGCTCACTCAGCTTCTCCAAAGCTCTCTGGGTATCAATTCTTTCGAGTTTTTTGTGTAAGTTCATATGCGATTTCGAAGGAGCAAATTCGAAGTACTCTTTTTGATCTTGTTTTGCAGGTGGTCAAGCTAAGACACTGATGTTTGTCCAACTTAACCCTGATGTCAATTCATATTCTGAGTCTCATAGTACATTGAAATTTGCTGAAAGGGTATCAGGTGTTGAGCTCGGTGCTGCTCGAAGCAGCAAAGAAGGAAGGGATGTTCGGGAATTAATGGATCAGGTGATTTAGTTGTCCTTTTTTGGCTATTTTTAACTAAATTTTGTGGGAGATTATGCATTCATCTCACAGTTCTCACTCGAAAATTTTAGGTCGCGTCTCTTAAAGACACGATATTGAGAAAGGATGATGAGATTGAGAGGTTGCAGTTGCTGAAGGATCTTAAAAACGTCTATCCCGACGTAGCTGGCGAGAGACGGGGATCAGGTACAAATAGGAACAGGCCTTTCTCTCCGAATCAAGACATTAATGGAGGTCCTCAACAGAGCCAAAAGCTCCCGAGTAGCAAAGGCTTAGGACTCAATGAGAAAACACTTTCTGATCACGACACCTGGTCTGAGTATAGCGATGTGCATTCCGAAGCTGATTCTCTGCAATCCATGGATGATTTTAGGCAACAAAATAAATTTTTCCAGCAATCAGAAGTTGCCGGAGGAGATTCAGGTCAAAATGTCGATGACAATGTAACGAGATTTGTGGATGCAGATTATGGGGAGCAATTAGCTGACATATCGGGCAATAGTCCTTTCAGCAGAGCCGAAACTAATGCAACTGCAGAGAATTCGATATTTGCTGAAGGAAACAAACTATCAGAGAACTTGGACAAGTATGTCATTTGATAATATATGAGAAACTGAAAATTTCTTTTTAATTAAAATGGGTTTTTCTGGATTTTCAGGCCAAAATCATCCGTAAGTCCAAGATTATTGCAAAAGTCTGGAGTGGCCAAGGACCCATTAAAGGTTTCATCAAGTATGTAACATTAAAAGTAAGCTCATACGTTCATTTTATCGCTACCCTTTTTGGCTAATCACGATTATCGGGATTTTCAGGTACTAAAAAACCTGCTACCGGCCTGAAGCCCTCTCGACGGTGGCAGTAAATATACAAGGCAAAACCTTGTTCTTTAATATTTTTTTTTTTTTTTTTTTTTTTTTTTTTTTTTTTTTTTTTTTTTTTTTTTTTTTTTTTTTTTTTTTTTTTTTTTTTTTTTTTTTTTTTTTTTTTTTTTTTTTTTTTTTTTTTTTTTTTTTTTTTTTTTTTTTTTTTTTTTTTTTTTTTTTTTTTTTTTTTTTTTTTTTTTTTTTTTTTTTTTTTTTTTTTTTTTTTTTTTTTTTTTTTTTTTTTTTTTTTTTTTTTTTTTTTTTTTTTTTTTTTTTTTTTTTTTTTTTTTTTTTTTTTTTTTTTTTTTTTTTTTTTTTTTTTTTTTTTTTTTTTTTTTTTTTTTTTTTTTTTTTTTTTTTTTTTTTTTTTTTTTTTTTTTTTTTTTTTTTTTTTTTTTTTTTTTTTTTTTTTTTTTTTTTTTTTTTTTTTTTTTTTTTTTTTTTTTTTTTTTTTTTTTTTTTTTTTTTTTTTTTTTTTTTTTTTTTTTTTTTTTTTTTTTTTTTTTTTTTTTTTTTTTTTTTTTTTTTTACTACCATTTTTCGAGTGAAATATAAGAGGTAGAGGTGTAGATCTTACTTCTCAGTGGTTATGTTTTTATTTTTTGTCAGTGCTTTACACAATCTCTAGGAGTTGTGTTTGTAATTGTTCTAATACTACTAGCATCTCTAATTATTATTTTTTATTTTTTATTTTTGTTATGTAGAGAATTTTGTATTCATAGTAAATATAACGTTAAGCAATGCTACAACGGGTTGTAGAAGTAGATTTATAATTTCTCGATGTAGAAGTTTATGGCTCACATTGAGCATCATGTTATAGTAATTCAGTTGGGTGATCACGACGCTCGATGATTGTAAAATTTTCGACGGGTTATGTAAACTTGAAACCTTGAGAACAGCTTAGAAAAATCGAGCTAGGGTCGACCATAGGCTTGGGCGGTGGTTGATCTTAGGCGAGATTTTAAGAGTCAAGGAACTTGGAACCATGAGGCCTCTGTTCTCCATCTCCAACAGCATCAGAACCTCGTAGCAACTTCTCTTTATCACCATCCTCAGACATGTCCATTGGTCATTACCAACTACCCTAATTTGAACATCAAATAGTTCAAATTAGAGCCTTTACTGGATCGAACAGAGTAATTGAGAACCAAAGTGAATGTTTGTTTATCCTGCAAACTGATAGACAAACATGCATTATGTTTTGTAATCTTGTAACCATCATAACCATAGTTCTGCAACAGATCAACCATCATTTTTTTCAAAACAGTAACAATAACTAATAGCAATGTAAATGAATTATCTAGTTCTTTTTCACATGGAAAACATCTGTCCAGAGAGAGAGTTTGAAGATAGATATTAGCTCAAAATGCATAAAAAAAAAAAAAAAAAAAAAAAACCAAGGATCAACTAGTATGGATCCCAAGTCTATTTATCCACCATTGAAGCATCACTTTTGAAAGCATATGGATTCTAGCCAATTCATGAAGTGCAAAATAAGTGGAATTAGAGAACATTTTTATGAAGCCCTATAGTAATATTTAACTTATGGTATTGATGTAATAGATGCTAGGAAAGATACATATTTGGGTTAGGAAAAGTCAAATGACATAGGGATGCCAAAAAAGGTACTCGACCTTCCTCATCAAGCATAACACCATTTTTATCTACTTTTGGATTACCTTTTTTGTAAAAGCTTCTTTTAGGATTGTAACTCTAATATTCTCTAAAGGTCGTGTTATAATCTCTGTGACCCGATTTCTGTTTGGGCCAGGCTGGTTCTGCTACGTTGTGAATCTCATTATGACTAGAATTTTTTGTCTACGTATAAATATATGTTTGAGTCGCAAAATTCATTGTACCTTTTGATTTTAGTGATTTCTCATCTCTCCGTGGTTTTTTCCCTTTTAGGGTTTTCCACGTAAATCTTGGTGTCTACTATTTTCTCGTTTTTTAATTTTTGTTTCGATTTCAGTTTTTCAACAATTGGGATCAGAGCGAGTTGAAGGTTTTCAAAAATCAGGGCTAGATTTTTTGAAGGTATCAAACGATTCGAAGTTTGCAATTTCGGGTTTGAAAATTTCATTCATCGGCGATGGGTAATATTCATCGCCGGTCGAGTTGCTGTTCATTGCCGGCCGAATTTACTGTTCATCGCGGTCACTATTCATCGTCGGTGGAGTACTGTTCACGTCGGTACTGTTCATCGACGGCCTGACACTGTTCATCGGCAGCAAGTACTGTTCATCGCCAGAATTACTGTTCATCCCTGAGAAAAAAAAAATTCTTCTTATAATTATCTGGTTGAGATATCGTTGAAGAAATATTCTGAATTTTGAGAGATGACATCGTTAAAATACGAAATTCTAAGATGCGGGCAATTCTGGCACAAATGGATTTAGACGATGAATTGTTGGGCATTGTAATGATGCCGTCATCATGGACTACTAAGGAGAAATAGCGTAAGGATCGAAAAGCTCTATCTAAGATTCATTTACATATGTCAAATCAGATTCTTCAAGATTGTTTGAAGGAAAAATCCGCTGTGGCACTTTGGTTAAGATTGGAGCAGTTGTGTATGACGAAATCTCTGACTAGCAAACTACACCTGAAACAGCGTCTATATTCTCATCGTATGGTATATGGTACGTCTCTAAAAGATCACTTAACTGTTTTTAAGAAAATTGTCTCTGATTTGGAATCCATGGAAGTTAAGTATGACGAAGAGGATTTAGGTTTGATTTTGCTGTGTTTGCTGCCTACTTCGTATGCTACTTTTAGAGATACTATTTTATACAGTCGTGATTCTTTAACTTTGGATGAGGTTTATGATGCTTTATTCTCTAAGGAGAAGATGGATAAGTTTGTTGGTGGCTCAGAGGCCAAGGGTGAGAGCCTTGTTGCGCGGGGAAGACTGCATGAGAGGAATACTAGTGGGGATAATCGAAGCAGGTCAAAATCCAAGAATAACAAGGATAAGACATGTAAGTACTGCAAGAAGAAGGGTCATATTATTGCTGATTATTATAAACTGCAGAATAAGAACAAGAAAACTGGTGATAATCAAAAGGGAAAACAACCTTAGAAGTCTTGCGAAGCTGATGTTGCTGAAAATCACAGTGATGGTGAACTCCTCGTTGCGTATGACGTTGTTTCAAATCAGAGCGAGGAGTGGATTTTTGATTCTAGCTGCACGTTTCATATGTGTCATAATCGGGACTGGTTTTCAACATATGAAACGATTTCTAGAGGTGCTGTGTTAATGGGAAATAACGCATACTGTAGAATTGCTGGCATTGGTACAATCAAAATTAAGATGTTCGATGGATCCATTCAGACACTTGGTGATGTGAGGCACGTCCCTGACATGAAGAGAAATCTGATCTCTTTGAGTACTCTTGATTCTAAAGGGTACAAGTACACTAGTGAAGGTAGCGTTGTGAAAGTCAACAAAGGTTCTCTTTTCGTGATGAATGGGCTCAGAAAAACTGCCAGTTTATATATTCTGCAAGGCTCCACAGTTACAGGTGATGCCGCTGTCGCTAGTTCATCTATGTCTGATTCTGATATTACAATGCTTTGGCATATGCGTCTAGGTCACATGAGTGAGAATGACATGATCGAATTGAGCAAAAGAGGACTTCTTGATAGGCAAAGTATTACGAAGCTAAAATTTTACGAGCATTGTGTTTTTGGCAAACAGAAAAAAGTTAAGTTCTCGGCGGGTATTCACAACACAAAGAGGACACTTGACTACATACATTCTGATTTGTGGGGGCCTTCTAGGGTACCATCTAAAGGTAGTGCATTCTATATGTTAACAATTATTGATGATTTTTCCAAGAAGTTTGGGCATTTTTTTGAAACAGAAGAGTGACGTATTTTCTACCTTCAAAGAGTGGAAGATCATGATTGAGAAGCAAACAGGGAGACAAGTGAAGCGTCTCCGAACTGATAATGGTTTGGAGTTTTGTTCTGATGAGTTTAATGCCTTATGCAGAGCTGAAGGTATTGTGAGACATCCTACAGTTCCACGAAATCCTCAACAGAATGGTGTGGCAGAAAGGATGAATAGGACCTTGATGGAGAAGGTGCGTTGTATGCTCCTTAATGTTGGGTTACCAAAATTTTTTTGGGCCGAAACTGCTGCTGTATGCTTGTTATCTCATTAGTCCCTCTCCGTCGCCTGCTATTGACAAGACAACTCCACAAGAGATATGGTCTGGCACTCTTGCTATTTATTCTGATTTGAAAATTTTTGGATGTCTTGCGTATGCTCATGTTGATAATGGGAAGTTGGAACCTCGTTCGGTGAAGTGTGTATTTATCGGTTTTAAACAAGGAGTGAAGGGATACAAACTTTGGTGTCTAGAAACCAAAAAAGTCGTCATCAGCAGAGATGTTGTTTTTGATGAAGCTAGTATGCTTCAGGGGTTTCCGTCTAGAATTATTTATAAGGGAGATAAGCAAAAGACAAGCATACAAGTGAAGATTGAGATTGGGTCGAGATCTACACTAGAGCCTACTCCGGAACCTTTATCAAATTCGGTGGATGGTGCTAGCTCCTCACAAGCACCTCCACAATATTCCATTGTGAAATATAGCCCTCGAAGAGATACTAGACGTCCTCAGAGATATGCAGAGGCTAATTTGGTTGCTTATGCTTTAAATGTGGCTGAAGAAATTGATTCTGAAGAAGAACCTGCGACGTATTCAAAGACAGTTAGCTGCAATAACTCTGCTAAGTGGATGATTGCTATACAGAAAGAAATGGAATCGCTTCACAAGAATGGTACGTGAAACCTAGTGAAGCTACCAGAGGATAAGAAAATTGTACGTTGCAAGTGGGTGTACAAGAGAAAGGAAGGTACGCCATGAGTTGAAGAAGAAAGGTATAAGGCCAGGCTTGTTGCTAACGGCTATAGCCAAACTACAGGTATTGATTTTTCTGATGTATTTTCTCCAGTTGTGAAGCACAGTTCTATCCGGGCTTTACTTGGTATCGTGGCATTGCACGATCTTAAGCTTGAGCAGTTAGATGTGAAGACTGCATTTTTTCATGGAGAACTCGATGAAGACATCTACATGCAGCAACCAGAGAGTTTTGTAGTCTTAGGAAAAAAGGACTACGTTTGTCAACTGAAAAAGTCCCTTTACGATTTGAAATAGTCACCGAGACAGTGGTATAAGAGATTTGATGCATTTATGACCACTCATGATTTCAAGAGGTGCAGTTATGACAGTTGTGTCTACTTCAGAGTGAGTGGTGATGGGTCATTTGTTTATCTTCTTTTGTACGTCGACGATATGTTGATTGCAGCCAAGAATCAGACAGAGATCAGAAAGGTAAAACCACAGCTGAGTAGCGAGTTCGAGATGAAAGATTTAGGTGCAGCAAAGAAGATACTTGGGATGGAGATTCTTAGAGATCGATCGGCAGGTAAAATATATCTAAGTCAGAAAGGGTACATTGAGAAAGTTCTCAACAGATTTAATATGCAAAGTGCCAAGCCGGTTAGTACTCCATTAGCTGCTCATTTTAAACTTTCATCTACTTTATCACCATAGTCAGATATCGATGTTGATTACATGTCACGAGTTCCATACTCCAGTGTGGTTGGTTCTCTTATGTATGTCATGGTTTGTTCATGTCCTGATTTAGCATATGCTGTCAGTGCTGTTAGCAGATATATGGAAAACCCTGGTAAGGAACATTGGAAACCAGTTCAGTGGATTCTCAGATACTTGCGTGGTTCTACTGATGTTTGCTTACAGTTTGGAAGGACTAGAGATGGAGTTGTTGGTTATGTTGATTCTGACTTCGCCGGAGATCTTGATAAGAGAAGATCTCTTACTGGATATATCTTCAGTGCTGGTGGTTGTGCTATTAGTTGGAAGGCTACGTTGCAAGATACAGTTGCATTGTCGACTACCGAGGCTGAGTACATGGCGATTACAGAAGCCTGCAAGGAAGCAATTTCGTTGAAGGGCCTATTTGGTGAACTCAGTGAAGACTTACAGATTACTACAGTTTTTTGTGATAGTCAGAGTGCTATTTTTCTGACGAATGATCAGATGTTTCACGAGAGGACTAAGCACATTGACGTGCGTTATCATTTTCTTCGCGATGTAAGTGCTCGTGGTGATTTTGCTGTGAGTAAAATTAGTACTCATGATAATCCTACTGATATGATGACCAAGACTTTGCACACACCTAAATTCAAACGTTGTTTGAGCTTGGTTGGTATTAGCTGCTGATTTCGCCCTGAGGGGGTTTTATGGTGAATGAGTTTTCTTTTCAAGTTATGGAGTATATTTTATGCAGTAGAATTCGTGTCAAGGTGGAGATTTGTTATAATCGGTGTGACCCGATTTCTATTTGGGCCAGGCCGGTTCGGCCCAAGTTGTGAATCTCATTATGACTAGGATTTTTTGTCTACGTATAAATATATGCTTGAGTCGCAAAACTCATTGTACCTTTTGATTTTAGTGATTTCTTCTCTCTCCGTGGTTTTTTCCCTTTTAGGATTTTTCACGTAAATCTTGGTGTCCACTATTTTCTCGTTTTTCAATTTTCATTTCGATTTCGATTTTTTCAACAGGTCTTATATATACCACTCTTGTGAGACGTTGTAAAGAAAGTTTTGATTGCAAAGAAAACTCTTTTGAAGTTTCATCTTCAAGCTTAAAATTCTTTTCAAGTGGCCATCCCAAATTCAGCGAGTAATAACTGATTTGCGTGTTGGTATTTTGGTAGAAACCATTATTGCTAAATCATTTCTCTTCCTATCTCCATAGAGGTTGAACACCCAGTGAAGGCATAGAAAACTCGCAAAAAGCAAGTTGGAGGCACAACATCAAGGAGGTGCAGCCGTAGGATCTCTAGACCAACCTGCACTCTCGCGACCATATTTTTTAATCTACAACAATTCAACCTTTCTTTTTAGATATAACCATCCTCACACGTACAACTTCATCTTGTACAAAACTCACATCAATTCAACTTCAAACGAGAGAGTTATATCTCTCCAAAATTCACCCTTTTTTTCAGCCAGAACAGAATTATAAGTTCCTAGCACCTTCACCATTTGCAGCATAATTTTCACTCCATGCATCCTTTCACCATCAAATTTGGAGGAAACTCCTAAAACATCCTGAGAAAGGGACTGTATATATATATATATATATATATATATATATATATATATATATATATATATATATATATATATATATATATATATATATATATATATATATATATATATATATATATATATATATATATATATATATATATATATATATATATATATATATATATATATATATATATATATATATATATATATATATATATATATATATATATATATATATATATATATATATATATATATATATATATATATATATATATATATATATATATATATATATATATATATATATATATATATATATATATATATATATATATATATATATATATATATATATATATATATATATATATATATATATATATATATATATATATATATATATATATATATATATATATATATATATATATATATATATATATATATATATATATATATATATATATATATATATATATATATATATATATATATATATATATATATATATATATATATATATAGATAACCATCCTCACACGTACAACTTCATCTTGTACAAAACTCACATCAATTCAACTTCAAACGAGAGAGTTATATCTCTCCAAAATTCACCCTTTTTTTCAGCCAGAACAGAATTATAAGTTCCTAGCACGTTCACCATTTGCAGCATAATTTTCACTCCATGCATCCTTTCACCATCAAATTTGGAGGAAACTCCTAAAACATCCTGAGCAAGGGACTGTCCAAATTTCAACCCAATAGTCTAAGGATTCAACGAATTATACTTGTGGGAAATTACTGCTCCCTTAGCAAAAACAGTGCATAGCTGAGAACACAACTTTTGTTGTGTTAACTTCTATTCTCATTTTGTAGCACATTAAGATGATAAGCGAACAAAATATTTGATACTAAAATATCAGATTTTCTTCTTAACTAATATATATATATATATATATAGAGAGAGAGAGAGAGAGACAAAAAAAGAGAGGGAGAACGATGGAGGCAGGGAGGGAGGGAGGGATAAGTGAACTGTGATAATAGGTACATAACACAAGAGTCATTTAACAGAAAATTTAACTCCATGGTTTTAATTGCCTATTGCTCAAAGATTTGATGTACAAAAAAAAAAAAACTTTGGGTATCAATTTTTTAAACCTTATATGTTCGAGCTTCAAACTAAATTTGACCCTAAATTATACATATAATAATAGTGTCGGTTAAAAATTTAATAAAAATTAAAGCGGTCGCGACTCGTTTAGGTTATTTGGCTTGTTTAACTTGACATGTTTAATTTGTAGCATCTGGAGCAGTAAATTTAATAAATGAGTTGGAGATTGGCTTTTAATTTTCTAAGCTTGGATATGTTTGGCTTATTTATTTGCGGAGAAGTAGGGGTGTGGATGATTAAGTTCGATCCAAATTTTAAATTGAACGACTAATCTCAGTTTCATAAAAGTTAAATCTAAATTGAACTGGCAGAAGAGCAGAACCAAACAACATTGGAGTGAGGAAATGAATTAGTGGCTATGTGAGATGCACTAATGTTATCAATTAGAACAGTTCAAGGCTGACATAATGGTATTGACAGCTCTTTTAAGAGAGATTCAATCCAAATCAGTGTTGAGCAAATAACGAAATTGGTGGGAACAATAATAATACCCGCTGTAAGACCTGGAGAGTACTGATCAGAATAATTCCCAGGAAATATTGTACTGGACAATCTCCTAGACAGAATTACCTTTCCAAGTAAGTTCCCAAGAAAGGCTGGAGGGATCACAAATGGTTCCACTTAAAACTCAGTCTCTTTAGACAGAACTTACTTACACAGTACAATTATACTACTAAATAAGAGGTACGAGAAACGATAGCAGATGCGATCCGAAAAATATCAAGAATATTTTTCCACGTCGTAAAATTATAACGGCTAAGAAGTAAGAGAAATAATGCCTAAAATGATCACCGAGAATTTTACGTGGAAACCCAAATTGGGAAAAAATCACGGGGATCGAGTCCAGAAAGATCTCACTATAGAAAATAGGATTTACAATATTTTTCTAAATATCGAATATTCTAGAAAATATTTAGAAAAATTATCGATTTGAACCCTGTACTATACACGTTTTTTCAATTCGGCCCCTGTACTAAAAAAACCGGCAAACCGAATCCTGTACTTTGATTCTGTTATCAGTTTTAACCTTTTATCAACAATTTCATTAAACCCTCATTGAAAAAACTACCAAACAATCTTAGATTCAGTTGAAATGTTTACCACATGTTCATTACTTAATAAAAAGATAATCTGGGAATTTTTGTGATTTTTTAACACATCTACGATTTATTGCAATTTTATTTTAGTATTTTTTAAAAATATTATAATAACTCATACAATTTTTACAATATTACGCCAATTTTTCTATTATCTACCCATAATATGGTGAACATTTGAAAAAAGTTTCAAATAAATCTAATATCATTTGGTATTTTTTTAAATTAATCTTAGTTTCTTCTTTACTTTATAAATTAATTTTTAAACAAATACCAAAAAATATTTGATTTATTTGAAAATATTTCCACATGTTCAACCTATCATGGGTAGATAATAGAAAAAGTTTCGTGATTTTATAAAATTTGTATGATTTATTATAATATTTTTATAAAATACTAAAATAAAATTTTAATAAATCGTACATATGTTAAAAAATCACAAACATTTTCAGATTATCTTCTCATTAAGTAGTGAACATGTGGTAAAAAGTTCAACTAAATCCAAGATAGTTTGTTAGTTTTTTCAATGAGGGTTTAATGAAATTGTTGATAGAAGGTCAAAACTGATAACAGAATCAAAGTACAGGGTTCGGTTTGCCCGTTTTTTTAGTACAGGGGCCGAATTGAAAAAGCGTGTATAGTACAAGGTTCAAATCGATAATTACCCAAATATTTACTAAGAGAAATCACCTCTCTTAGAATTCTCACTGTACTCAAAAGTACCTCATCTATTTTCCATCACCCTCTTTCTTTTCTCTCCCTCCAAAATTATCCTAATTATTTTCTTCCTCTTCTTCACAGAAGATTTCTTCTTCTTCTTTGGATTTTTGGATGGATTGATCGTCTACTTGAAAGCTCTATTTATAAAGCTTCAAGCAGACATCTTCCTCAAAAAGAGGTAGCCACCGTAAGGAGAGAATGCAGAAGGAAGAAATTTCTTCCTCCTGCATTCATTAATTTCAATTGAAATTAATGAAATGACTCATCATAATGGAGGGACTCCACAATCAGTTCAGCAGTGCATTTGCAATGGCTCGATACTTGAATTCAATGCTTAATACCAATGTAAATACAGTGGGCTCCAATGCTTTTCTTTATTATCAAGATAAAGCATTTGAATGAGAAATCATTGTGTTTACCAAAGAGAAAGAAGATGTATCCTTGAGTAACGCAAAATTCATTTTATAGCCTACTAGTGAAGGTCTGTCGGAACTGGCAGACCTTGGTCATGGCGAAAGCTTTTGAGAGCAGTACTGCAAGGCCCCAATATTATGACAAAACACAGTCCCATCAGCTAGAGGAGTAGCAGAAGAGGTTGAATAGTTGACTTGTAACCATTAGAGATGGAACCGGCTTAGAATCAAACATATTGGCACGTTTGAGAATCTCTGAATATAGCGACTTTGAGAAAGAGTAATCAATGTTGCGAGACAATAACATTGACGCCCAGAAAATGGTGTACAGAGCTTCTTAAGTCTTTCATAGCAAATATAGAAGACAAGTAGGCCAACAACGAGGTAGCAGAAGTATTGTTGTTGCCTATTAACAAACACATTGGCATGTTTGAGAATCTCTCAATATAGCGACTTTGAGAAAGAGTAATCAATGTTGCGAGACAATAACATTGACGCCCATAAAATGGTGTACAGAGCTTCTTAAGTCTTTCATAGCAAATATAGAAGATAAGTAGGCCAACAACGAGGTAGTAGAAATATTGTTGTTGCCTATTAATAAAATATTATCAACATATACTACAAGAAAAACTAAATCTTTGTGATAAAAAACATTTAGGACTCAAATGTGTCTGACTTGAGGCCCCATTTTATTATAGCCAAGTATAACTTGGTGTACAAGGCACGAGACCACTTCTTCAATCCATAACACATTTTCTTGAGGAGACATACGTGATTGGGGCAGGACTTATCTATGAAATCTAGCAGCTAAGTGTGACGACCCCAACCCTATCAGAGCCACCACGGACTTTTTGTGACGTAATTTTAACTTAAACCCTCGTAAGTTCACATAAAATTTTTCATTTTTACTCAACACTCTAAAATAAGACGAACATAGACAAATGACCCACCTCGATCGACCCTTTATAGTCTAACTTTGACTTAAACATGTTGGATGTAAAGTTCGTTGACTTTTAAAACATTTAAAACGAGGTTAAAATCATTTTTCGATAAAATATCGACTCGGTTTTTGGGTCCTTAAAATACGTGGGGGTCGCTCGTAAAATACGTTTAAAAAGTATCGTAAAAGGTCGGGTTGAAACGTGTTTTGAAAAGTCAATTTTAAAAAAAAAAACATGTTGGGTCACATGTGGCGCGCTCACGCACTCGGCGCGCGGGTCGCCCAAATAGCGCAAGCTATCGCATGCTGCCGCTGTGCGCAGCATGCGCGCGCCACTGCGCACGCGCATATCCCACCCGGGTGCGCGCAGCGCCCAGGTGGCGGGTGCGCTAACCGACTCCCCACGCACCACACATGAGCCAAGACCAATTGATAGGCAAAAATGCCAATCGATCAGCGACCTCTCTATATTTTTGACAGAAAACCATCAAAAATGTCGATCGATTGCCCCTCGGGCGCGATCGATCGGCTGTGTACGTCTTGGGCGCACACCCCATGGCTATTTTTCACACTTAACCATTTTTTTCCCATTTCAATCACCTACTCTTCACGTTAAACTTCCCTAAAACCTTTCCCAACCTCTTTAAACACAAAATACTTCAAACCCCCGAAGACCCGACTCAAAAATGTATTCGAAAACGTATTTAAAATTCACGAAAACAAACTGCATGGATCGCTCTAAAAACCGAGCATATCCCTACACGTTTAAAATACCCAAAATAATCCTATAACATTCACAAGTCATTATCTCTACCTCCACCTAACATACACACCATATTCATTTCAAAACCATAACCAAAATCATCAATTCCTACTCAAAGATCAATGAACCTACAACAATACTAAACCCTTTTTATCAATGTTAAAATACATGTAACGGAAACTCATAAATCATCACCAAGCTAGCCCCACTAATCAAAACTATCTCCAAAACATCAAAAACTCCGAGTTATCCACTAATGTCAAAATCATTTTCAAACCAGCCCACACCTATCATATACACCTACATATACCGAAACATTGCTCGGAGCACGCCCACGGGTTAGTAAGCCTGGCCAAACACTCCCCGCTGCGACGAGCACCATCCGTCGACCACCTATTCTTGTCATCGAGAGGAGGTTCCTCACCTTTGTTCTCGTCACCTACATGATATAACATAAACATTAAGCCTAATGCTTAGTAAGAGAATGCACTATAAATGGTGTATGCATGAATGCATGACCTTCATAAAACATGTTCATTTACTTTTTCTTATCCTTTTCACTTGACATGGATTAAGGAGGGGATCGTGCTGGGGAGTAGGCAGGTGCGTGCACATAGTCCTCACGGACAGTATTCATGGTCCATTTCATGGACAGTGATCATGGTCCCTCGAGACGGACAATTTTGTTGACATGGTCATACCGCCCCAACCAACACTTAATCATTTCATATGTTTCAATTTCATGTTTTCTCGTTACTTTTCCTTTACATAAATCATGCATGTAAAACCTTTTATATGTCATTTTGAAAACATGATGTATGAGGAATTTACGCATAACATACCATCAAAACCATTCATGAATGTACATAAACATACTTAAATCATAAACGAACCTGACACACAGCTAATAACTGACATCCTAGGCTACCCGACTCGTTAAATCCCCACAATTAGAAAATCTCATTAGAACATGAAAACCTAGCATCAACACGATGTAGGGCCTTAAAGACCGGAAACCTAGCACCCACTTACCTGGCGTCCTTAACAAGCCAAGCACCGTCCTTTGAGCTTGGGTTACCTTAGGCATTTCGCAACGCGTCATTAGCATCGACTCTAAACCATCGAATTCAAAACTAATCGAAACCCCTAGCTAAGAAAATTTTTCCTAAAATTTCTAGTTCACTTCATTCGAGCATTCTATTGAGCAATTCGCGCTCAAAATAAACAAAACTCCATTAATGGCAATTTTACAACTTTCAATCACCCAAATTAACCCTAACTATTAACCAAACACCATAAATTCCTTCAATCTCCCTAAATAACAACAAATGTATCATCAATGGGCATTAGTATAGTTAAACCATCGATTTCTAACAAAACCTATGATTTCTCAACCCTAACTTGAATTAACCATAACCGAATAACACCTTAAAAGCGAAACAACACTTGCCTGATGTTTAGAACTTATCTAGAAGGTTGATTTGTTGAAGAAATGGAGGAGAAAACTTGCCGAAAATGATGAATCACCGGCGTGGAGCAACGGCGTGGGAGGAGGAGAGAAATTTTGTGAGGGAGAGGTATTTCTCCCCTTTTGCTGGAACGTGAATGAAAAAAGGGGGGGGGGAGTGGTATTTATAAAAAAACATTAACTCTATATTACCTATTTGCCCCTTAGCTCATTTCTTTGCTCGTTTAGTTATTCGCCTATCGATTTGGTTTCTCCAAAATTTTCTTATTCCTCCAAAAATCCTTATTTATTCCTAGGGTTATAACAAAACTTCTCGTTCGCAAAACGGGCTTAACTTACTATTTTTACGAATATATCTGTAAATAGCGGAAAAATCAGAAACTCGAGCGTTATAGATTGTTGGATTCCTCGAAACTCCTTTATTTCACTAACCCTCATAATCAATCACTAGGATCCTAACGAAACTTTCCGCTCAAGAAATAACTTTAATTTTCTCATTTACGAAAATACCCCCAAGATCGGAAACCCGAAAAACCCGGGCGTTACACTAAGACATAAAAATTGTTTCTAATAAATCTTCATGAAAGAATGCATTACTCACATTTAGCTAATGAATAAACTAACTCTATGAGAAAGGGCAAAGAGAGGACCAAACAATTTGTTTCCGACTTGATTGTTGGACTAAAGGTCTCGAAATAGTTCAAGCCTTCCATCTTGGTGAAGTTTTTGGAAATTGGCCAGGCTTTATATTGGATGATAGAACCATTGCGAGAGAGTTTGAACTTGTAAACCCACTTGCAACCTACCATTGAGCAACTGTTGAGGCTATCCCACACAAGTTCTGGTTTTTTGATTCCTAAAGTGGAAGGCAAGTGGCCACATGCTTAACCTTCATAATCTAGCTAGAATGCTACACACACTCGAGCTACCCAGTGTCTTAAAGTACGAACTAACACACTCACTTCAAAATATGCATTGTAGACATAAAGAGTTATAAAGATCAAACATGCATTAATCTAAATTTTTCACTAACAAACTATCCAATCATAGAGCCATAATAAAAATATAAACTAAATCCATATATAATTTACAAGTCTTATTACATACAAGATTTTATCCAAATTATTTTACCTACATGGCCATACTAAACAAAAGTACATGACAAAATGAAACAAAATACTCTACTAGTCCTATGTTGTGTCGAGCTCATCAAACCAACTTGTCTTTACCTTTATTTCTTGAGCTGCTACTACATGTTCTTGAAAAATAAGAAGATACAATATAATGAGTTTCATAAGCTCATTAAGAATCATAATATAAGGATTAGGTATACTAAACAAATATCACATCTAATCATGTACTAATGTTCTACATGATCATTCTTCATAATCTTAACCTTATTTTCAACATTTACTAACCACTCATGAACACACATATCTCATGTTCTATGTGTTGACAAAACTCTCTAAGTGTTTCTATGAAATGTCTAATTCCAATTATGTGTCACATTTCTTTATTTGTAAGAAGTATATAGTGCATATGTATGGATGCTTAGACATATGACTTATATAATAATAGCCTAATTATACTCTATCCTTATGTGCAACTAACTTCATGCACATCTTAACATCAAGTTCAACTCACAACATACACTTGATTTCCAATCTTATACAAAATGATATGTAATATGAATATCGTGTAAGTTGTGATGCATTTCCTCCACAAACCATAGTAAGTAATTCTAACACTAAAGAATTACAAACCTAAACTCTTCAACATAAGTTAGGACCTATCATCATCAACCCACTATAATAATAGTGAAAGTAGTGTATAGGTCATGCCATTTAATTCCATGCAAATGTATATAGCCCAATGCATGATATATTTATTTAATAAAACTCTATCTAATTGTACATGGTCCACTACATAACTTACTCATTTAATAAAGCATTTGTAGATTTGACATTCTATGTTTATACCACTTTATTAATGATCTCTATCTTCAACATGTATGACCACTAAACATCACTATAGATTTTTGGGTTTCTCTGACATGTCCATAGAATCCAAGCCTTACTTTCCTCATGAGATTTAGGGGTGAGATTTAGGGATTCGAACATAAGAATGACGTTAAGTTTATTTATCAATCTACAATCCATAGTTATACCTTTAGTGTAACGCCCCCGAACCCGCCCCCGCTCGGTGCGCTACTTTGCTAACCAATTCTGCGTTTAAAACATAACTTAAAATAATTTTCGTTAAAATTTCGATTGGATTTTTAGGTTTTTCAAACCCTCAAAATTTGTTGAAAAGCGTGCCTAAAATACGTGCAAAATATGTCGGAAAAGATCGGGTTAAAACATATTTGAAAATTAAAAATTAAAAAAAAAATCAGAATGGCACTCATGGGCGCGCTCCCGGTGCCCCACCTCGGCCATCAGCGGCCTCCTGCGCGCCCACCGCCGGCCATCGAGCACTTTTTTCCATTTTTCTCTCATTTTCTTCAAACCACTCATACTCAAATCACCCAAAATTTATCCCAAACATTCCCGACACTCCCGACTCATTGACACCTAAAAATCACGGTAACCGACTCTAAAAATATTAGTGAAAACGTGGAAACAAATGAACCCGACGTTGCTTACTATACGAAAAAAAAATGAGCGGCATAACGACTAAAATTTCTAAAATCAAATCCTGAAAAAAATCAAACATTTATAAACACGTTCAGAGAAATCCCAAAACAGTTCCCAAATCACACTTACAAAATCAAACCCAACAAAACGATCAATACTTCAAACATACAAAATAACTAAAACTATACACAATCCCAAAATACCCATTTCGCACACATTCCCCGGAAGACTATGGCCGAGACGCCCCGACAACTGCCCGCACCGGCGTGCTCCGTGCGCCACCGACTGCCGACTAATCCTGGGCTCCCTCGTCTAGCTCATCTGAATATACGTCGTCACCTACACCACAGAACACAAAACGTAAGCCTAATGCTTAGCAAGTAGGGAATAATGAATGTAAGCAAAACATGATGCAGACTCAATCCTATCACATGCAGTTTCTAAGACTCAGTTGTGCTTGTTCACGTTCGTTGCTTTAGTCTTTTCATAAGCCATGTGGATCGAGTAGGCTCACATCCTATAACCGTCTAGGACGGCCACATTTAGAACCACCAGAGCAAGACCAGATAACAATCATCCCATGACCGTCTAGGATGGCTACACAAATCTCCCTCCACGTTGATCGTAGAATCCTATAACCGTCTAGGAGTTCATACTCACGACCATTACATATTTTAGTCGGGCATCTTTTATAGAGGTCCTCTCGGGGTGCTACACTCCAGCACTTGTTCCCGACAAGGCAACTCTAATCAAGATTAAGTTCTGCAATTCTTTTTATCTGATTACATTTCCACTCGCAATTCAAAACAATGCAATAAAACTCGTATTTTGCATAATATAAAACCATGATGCATGTTAACAGAATATACAACACAACACAACGCGAAACAAACAACCATTAACCCTACCTGTGATTACCCGACTTGACACGTATGTGATGGAACCACCCATGCTCCCCGGATCCTCAGAGGCTGAGGCCCGGTTGGGGCCGGAGGTGGGTTAAAACTCCGCGGATCCCAGAGGGTTGGGCCGGACGGGTTCAACGAAAACTCTGCGGATCCCAGAAGGTTGGGCCGAAGGGTTCGGTCGTTGAAAGTGGGGTCGTCACAATCCCACATCGCTTGGGGAAGTATGTGGAAATGAAACATATGTAAAGAGACCATCCCAACATAGCAAGACGCGTTTTGGAGCACGATTAGCAACGGATCCCATAAGAACTCCGAAGTTAAAAGTGTTTCGGTGAGAGCAATTCCAGGTTGGGTGACCTTTTGGGAAGTTCTCGCCAAACAAAGCCGTGAGTGAAGGATATTGGGCTACGGCCCAATCCCCAGAGCGGACAATATCTTGCTGGGATAAGGGTTACAAATGGTATCAGAGCCTGTACCCAACCGGAAGATGGAACCACCCATGCTCCTCGGATCCTCAGAGGCTGAGGCTCGGTTGGGGCCGGAGGTGGGTTAAAACTCCGTGGATCCCAGAGGGTTGGGCCGGAGGGTTCAACGAAAACTCCGCGGATCCCAGAAGGTTGGGCCAGAGGGTTCGGTCGTTGAAAGTGGGGTCGTCACAATCCCACATTGCTTGGGGAAGTATGTGAAAATGAAACATATGTAAAGAGACCCTCCCAACATAGAAAGACGCATTTTGGAGCACGATTGGCAACGGATCCCATAAGAACTCCAAAGTTAAAAGTGCTTCAGCGAGAGCAATTCCAGGTTGGGTGACCTTCTGGGAAGTTCTCGCCAAACAAAGCCGTGAGGGGAGGATATTGGGCTACGGCCCAATTCCCAGAGCGGACAATATCTTGCTGGGATAAGGGGTCGTTACAAAATTGTGATGACCCGACTTGACACGTATGTGGTGGAACCATCCATGCTCCCGGATCCTCAGAGGCTGAGGCCCAGTTGGGGCCGGAGGTGGGTTAAAACTTCGCGAATCCCATAGGGTTGGGCCGGAGGGTTCAACGAAAACTCTGCGGATCCCAGAGGGTTGGGCCGGAGGGTTTGGTCGTTGAAAGTGGTGTCGTCACAATCCCACATCGCTTGGGGAAGTATGTGGAAATGAAACATATGTAAAGAGACCCTCCCAACATAGCAAGACGCGTTTTGGAGCACAATTGGCAACGGATCCCACAAGAACTCTAAAGTTAAAAATGCTTCGGCGAGAGCAATTCCAGGTTGGGTGACCTTCTGGGAAGTTCTCGCCAAACAAAGCCGTGAGGGGAGGATATTGGGCTACGGCCCAATCCCCAAAGCGGACAATATCTTGCTGGGATAAAGGGGTCGTTACACTACCATTCTATGGTGTAGGCCCGAAGGCAAAACGATTGCAACCCACTACTTACCTGATTGCTCGACACTTGCTTGCCCACTTTGTCCGGTTAAATTACTCGTTCGACAACCTAACAAATAGGGAGAAAATCACTTAGCAATAATTCTAAGGAATTCTAAGAAATTTTAAGGAATTTCCTAACCAAAACTAATCACAATTTACACAATTCACAAATCCAAACTCAAAAACCCGATTTTTCTCACAAAGTTTAACATCCAACTTCAAACGGCCATAACTTATTCGTTTTTCAACGGATTTCAACGATTCACCCCATTCCGTAAACCTCTACACGTCTACTATCCATTGAAATACTTAAATTCAACAACCAGACCACTTGGCCGATCAGAAATTGCATGAACATAACCGGCTCAAAAAGTTCACAAAACCGGTTTTTAACTATTCTCCACCATAACTTCAATCTAACTCTAAAAATCACCTAAACTAATCCATCTAACATCTAAACCATAAAATTTGGAAAGAAAACAAGCAATTGTAAGAGAAATTTCGAACTTCATGGTTAGGGTTTTCCAAACCCTCATCAAATTCAACCAAAACACCCTAAAAACACTAAAAATCAACACCTAGAAGCATTAAACTCAAAACCCACTTAAAAGCTTACCTTAAACTCTTGAAATTTCTTGAAGAATTGGAGGTGAGAATGCCACTAATGGTTGCTGGTTTTCACGAAGGAGAAAGGAAGAAGAAAGGGGAAAATTTGACTTTTCTCCTCTCTTTACCACCTTTTTATAAAACACACTTTTCCTCCTTTTCATTTCTTCCACAAATAATTCACATTTTACACAAACTACCCCACCTATTATTCACTCCACCAACGTGGGTTTTCCCCCACTAAACCCTCTTTTCCACTTTTATATCCATTTATTCTATTGGTTCTTAAATTCTTTTGAATTTTCAACATACCTTTTTTGACTTTTCAACACTTACTGTACTCCTTGCATCAAACTTGAACTCTCATCACTTAACATTATTTAGCTTCTTTATCCATAACATTAGTTGTACACAAATTAACAATTGTGTACACAAAATTTTTCGGGTGTTACATTCAGTACACAAGAAGATAAGCTTAAACATTGGGTTCAGGTATTACAAATAGTGTAAACTTCCTCCTCTTGAAGATGCATATTTTTTAACATCACACAATGCAATTATTATGCATATATTACTTGTGCATGAAAGTAAACCATGTTTTTTGTTTCCCAAAATACTTCCATATTAACTACAAAACCTCAAATCCAGCATAAAATAACCAAATCTATCCAACATCAATAGTGCATGAAATATACATCCTAAGAGTTCAAGCTCTTCCACCCAAATCATGCAATACATAACCTAGTTTAGAAATAGGTTAGAAATTCTTACTCATGAAAACACATCAATTTCATTCTTCATTTAACCAATTTCAACTAAATCTATCCACAATTCTTTCAACTACTTTATTCCAAAACTAACCATAAGCAACAATCAATAACTTGACGTGCTACTAGAGGAGAAGGAACTTAGAATTGAAACTCGACTAGTTGTTGTTTGATCAAGAAGATACAACAACTTCCCACAAGCACAAAAAGATCAATACTTGGATTTTGGGGCCGAAAGTTGGACAAATTCTAGCTCTAGAAGTGAAGCACACATCCTCCAAGTATCACAACCAAAAGCTTTGTAGTTCAAAAGATAGGAAGAAAAGGGTGGAAGGTGTTGGATAACGGATTATAACTCTGAGCAAGAAAATAGACCTTCTTGAGGGATATATAACTCGGTCATTTGAAGTTGTCTTGATGTGACTTTTGGACAGTATCTTGCTTTATATGTGAGGATGACTTTGTCTAAAAATCAAGAGAAGAATCATTGGGGATGAAAAGATATGCACACTGAAGTGCAAGTTGGTCTGAATAGGAGCTGTGGCTGCACCTCTTGGGTCCTTTGGCTTCTTTGGAAGAAAACTCTTCGACTTTCTTCTAGGAGAGTTTCTATACCATTGTTGGGGACTTACACCTCTATGGCAAGAGAATGAAGAAAGATATAGTATACGAAAATCCACCTACACTCACAAAAGATAGATTTGATTTACACACACTCACCGATCGGATATTACTCACAGATTGGAGGAGGCGACATTTGAGAGATAACTCAAAGATTTGTGAAGAAAACTTCAACAATGTGTTTTATATTCAAAATTTTGTTGCTAGATCATCTAATAAAGAGGGGTTTAAGTACCATTCTCAGAATAGAGCTATGGTTACAACCCTAAAGTTCCTTAACCGAAACAACTACCTAAAAAGGGAATGGAGTACTTGACTAAATAAGAAAGGACAAACAACTTTTTGGCATCCCAATGCTTTTGACTCCCAAAAGATGGTACTCACCATCAATAATAATATTTAAACATTATCCCTTAGACTCTAAAAATAAATGTGCAATATTTGAAATAAAGTTACATAAATGAGAATGACAATAGTCGTGTGCTTCCTAAAGTGATGCATGATTGGTTGATAAATTGGCTTGAGGATCCGTTTTAGGTGCTTCATTAGGGCCGAATTCTTGGATCCTCTTGGTGTTTCTTGAGCTATATCCTTCTTCAAGATTTTCTGAGAGAGTTAACCTAAATTAACCTCTACAATGAAGTTGGATGTTGAGAAGATATTTGATGCGGATTCCAAGTGGGAAAGAAGAAAGAGACAAAGGCGAATATGAGAAAGAAGACAAAAGAGACGAAGAGAGAAAAACCAAGAGCGAAGTGAGCAAAAAAAGGAAAATAGGAAGTAAAGAAATTGGAGAAAGAGAAAAACCAAGGGAGGAGGAGAAAAAAAGAGTGAAATTTTGAGGAAAAGTGAGGGAAGTAATTAGATAATTTTATTAGTGTACAAAGATATTTATTTTAATTCTTACGAACTAACTGATTTTCTTCCGGTGGATGTGACCTCTCTTTTGCAGGAATATGACTATATGTTTTTGGAGGAGTTACTTAAAGGAGTACCCCCTTAAGGGAATAGAACATCAAATTGACTTCATGCCGAGAGCAACGATTCCTAACCGACATGCATATCGAGCAAATCTGGAAGAAACCAAGGAGATACAAAGGCAAGTAGATGAATTGGTGGAAAAATGTCTGGTGAAAGAAAGCCTCAGCCCATGCTCGGTACCGGTGATTTTAGTCCCAAAGAAGGACGAAACATGGAGGATGTGTGTGGATTGTCGAGTGATCAACAAAATTACGGTCAAGTATCGACATCCTATCCTCGACTTGATAACATACTTGATGAACTGTAGGGTGCTTGTTTATTTTCTAAAATTGATTTAAAGAACAGGTACTATCAAATTCGTATGAAAGAAGGAGACGAATAGAAAACCGCTCTTAAAACAAAGCATAGACTTTACGAATGGTTAGTTATGCTGTTTGGATTATCTAATGCACCTATCACATTTATTAGATTAATGAACCATGTTTTGATGATATATTGTATACAGAAAGACTATCAAACAACATATAGAACATTTGAAATATGTTTTTAATGTGTTGAGATTAAATCAATTGTATGTCAATCTTAAAAAGTGAACGTTTTGCATGGAATCGGTAGTTTTCATCGATTTTGTTGTAAGCTCGAATGGAGTATCAGTGGACGAAGAAGAGCAATCAAGGAATGACCTACGCCAAAGAACGCAAATGAGATACATAGTTTTCATGGTTTATCAAGCTTGTGAGAGATTTTAGTACCATTGTGGCACCCATGAATGAATTGGTTAAAAAGAATGTTGAATTTAAATAGACTAAGGTACATGAAAGGGCTTTTAATCTATTAAAAGAAAAATTAACTAATGCTCCTTTATTAGTTTCGCCAAATTTTGATAAGACGTTTGAAATTAATTGTGACGCGTCGGGAAAGGCTTAGTGGAGCGGCATTAAATTACCCAACCTAGGACAAAAAATTGTATGCCTTGGTGAGGAAATTACAAACATGGCAACACTACTTGTGGCCAAGGGAGTTTCATCATTTACTCTGATCACGAGAGCTTGAAGCATTTAAAGGCACAAGGAAAATTGCACAAGAGACACCTCAAGTAGATGGAGTTCATCAAGACGTTTTCGTACGTCATTCATTATAAGAAAGGTAAGGACAACGTAGTCGCCGATGTGTTGTCTAGAAGGTATTTTCTAATCACTTCTCTACAATCTAAATTATTATAATTTGAATCCATTAAAGATTTGTATGAATTGATTTCGATTTTTGTCAAGTTTGGAAAGATTGTAAGAAAATTGCATGTGTTGACTACTATAGACATGATGAGTATTTTTTTAAAAACAATAAAATTTGTATGCCTAAATGTTCATTACACGAATTGCTTGTTAGGGAAACTCATGGAGGAGGTTTAATGAGACATTTTAGAATTGACAAAACATTGAATGTATTGGTTGAACATTTATTTGGCCAAAAATGAAGCATGATGTGATATCTATTTGTGAAAAATATATTGAATGTAGGAAGGTTATATCGAAGGTCAAATCATATGGATTATATAGTCCTTTACTCGTGCCCGACCATCCTTGGACGAATATTTCAATAGATTTTGTGTTAGGTTTGCCGAGGACCACAAGGAGATAATGATAGTATTTTTGTGGTTGTTGATGGTTTTAATATAATGGCTTCACTTTATCGCATGTTGTAAAGCCAATGATGCTAGGCATATGGCAGATTTATTCTTTAAAGAAATAGTGTGTTTGCGTGGGATACCAAGAACTATTGTGAGTGATAGAGATATAAAATTCTTAAGCCATTTTTGGAGAACTTTATGTAATAAGCTTGAGATGAAACTTTTGTTTTCCACCGTAGCACACCCTCAAATAAATGGGAAACCGAGATAGTAAATCAAATATTATCTACGTTGTTAAAGGCAATAATTTCTAAAAATTTAAAGCAATGAGAAAATTCTTTATCACATGTTGAGTTTGTTTATAATCGAGTTGTGCATTCTACTACTTCATACTTACCTTTTGAGATTGTTTATGATTTTAATCCCCTCACTCCACTTGATATATTATCGTTGCCTACTAATGAATTTGTTGATTTAAATGGAAATAGGAAAGCCAAGTTTGTTAGGGAATTACACGCAAAGGTATGAGAAAATATTCAAAAAAAGAATGAGTACTATGCATGACATGCTAACAGAAGCTGCAAAGAAGTCATATTTGAACCCGGAGATTGGGTTTGAGTTTCTGTACGGAAGGAAAGATTCACAAACCAAAGAAATAATAAGTTAGAACTGTAAGGGGACGAACCATTCCAAGTTTTGGAACGCATAAACGATAACACCTACAAAATCGACCTACTAAACGAGTTTGGTACATAAGCACTACTTTTAATGTTAGTGACTTACTCCTTCGCAGAGAGATGGAATGATGCAAGGACCCAATAAGAGCTAAGTCATGACTAATGGCTAAGATCCAGTGCAAAACACAGGAGGACCAATGCCGAGATCAATGACAAAGAACATGTATAAAAATCTACAAGGCTTGATCAAAGAAATTCAAGACAAAGAGCCATCACACCACGAGCAAAGACCCATTATAATGCTAAGTGTTAGTGAGGAAGCAATGGAGGATCAAAGAGTGTAAGTATTTTTTGCTAAGTGGGAAAAAAATCTTCAACGGAGCATGCGCGCCGCAACTATTAGTGCACGCAGTCGCGCCCACTAATGCGCGCACAGCAGCGCGCATCCATTCACCCCCCCAAGCCCTACTCTCCTAAGACGCCAGCGTCGCACCCCGTGTCCAACACACACCATCGTACACAAGCATCCGCACGCTTTTGGTGCGACCCCGTTCGGCCAGCAACGCACGACCCAACAATAACTGCTCACCTAATACCATTCAGCACTGCCCAACTTGCCAGCCTAGCATTTGCGCGCACATGCGGCCCATGCCAGCCAGCAGTCGTGTGCAACTGCGGCCACACCAATTAAAGTCGCGCGCCAATGCCTTTGTGCGAACTTGCGGATCACCCACGCAGCCCGCACAACAGCCCGACCCATCCCCCTTGCACACACCACGCTAAACCCTAGTCACGAACTTGTTTGTAATTTTACTTTATTTTAATATGTTTTATGGTTAACCTAGTTTTGCCTATTTAAACAAAGTTGTAAGACAACACATAACACTTTGAATCTTTATAAAAATTTAGTTTATGCTTTTTGGTCAGAGTCTTTGAATTCTCTTCTTAAGTTCTTATTGAGGAACTTGAACTTCTTCAAGTATTTGCTTGAAAAGATCGAACTTGATAGCTTTCGATTCATCAAACAAGTTTAATTTGGGTCAAGCTTATATCTTCTTGAATCATAAAAGCATTTATGTGATTATTCTGTGTTGTTATCGAGTCTCGGATTCTCTAAAATCCTAGCTTCACATCATCAACGTTGTGACAATGGAATCCTGTAATAGAGCAACTTCAAATGTGTGAGATAAGTTATATGGTTTGTGTTGTTGTTAGTTAGTCAGCAACTGCAAAGAAAAGGAAATGAAAAGAAAGAAAATGAATTTTTTGTTGAAAATTCTTTCCTTTTTTCATCAACTTAACTCTGTTTTATATCTTTTACAGACGGTTATTTTTATTACAATCATTCCATGTAATCCTTAAGCCAGCTAGGCTTTTTTCTGTAACTCAACTTTTTTGCCTTCTCCACCTCCTCTTTCTTTTACAGCTCACTCATTTCTTCTTGATTACATATAACATTTGCATTCCAAAAAAAAAAACAACAACCTTGTCCTCAATGTTAAAATGAGGAAACACCTTTTAAAATTCTTTTAAAAACCTTCCAGAGTTATCCTCCAAAGGCAAACCATGCCACTTCACTAATCTGCATTCCCATGGAACCACCACACTTATATAACCTGGAATTCAAAATTGCAACTGGCGCCACCAACAGATGATTATCGACATAATTGATTGATAGTTGAGAACAATGAACAATATTATCACTCTTAAATTCTTTTAGCAATGAAACATGAAAAACTGGGTGAATTTTAAACTCTTCAAGAAGTTGTAATTTGTAAGCAACCTCTCCAATTTCTTTCAAGAATCACAAAAGAGCCACAATAACGACGATTAAGTTTGGAAAAAGGATGTGCTAATAAAGATGTCTGCGGATATGTAACACCCGGTTCTATTAAATCAAATCTAATTTATTATTTATGAAGTACTTTTATAGAAGGGCTGGGAGGGGGAGTTATTGATTAGGTTAATAAATGATCAGGCGAGGGTATGATGGTAATTAGCATTTTACCTAGTGGATAATGTATTTAAGGAAAAGTCCAGTGAGGGGAGCCGCCACTAATTCCTTTTTCCCTCTTTCGGTGTTCAGCTCGAGCAGTGGAACTCTCTAGGCGATTCTCTCGCCCGATTCCCCTACAACCTAGGTAAGTCTTGTTTTCCTGCATTTTAGTGATAAGTTTACTGAGAGAACACAATGTGGAAGTGTTGAGGTTGCTGTGATTGAGGGTGGGTTCGGGTTCTTGATGGTAAAGAGGAATGCATGAGGGCCTGAGCTTCCAAACTACTTTCCTTAGACTCTTGGGTAGTTTAGAATGAAGTTTAACTAATACACTGTCTACGGTTTTAGGTTGAGCAATACCCGAAGTGGTTAGCAACCCAGTTAATCCCAGAGAAATCCAGGTAAGTAAAGTTTGCTTGTGCCTTCGGGCCTACATCACAAAACATTAGGGTTTGTAAGCTGGAGTGTTTTGGTATGTCATGCATCATTTTTTTAAAGTATACGAAAATGTAATTTTAATGCATGTTGGCATAGTGAGGATTGAACATATTGAAACAGCCATGTGAAACAGATTTGCTGTTAAGGGAATTTATCCGCCCCTTAATGAGCCAGTGGATGTATATACTTTGGAAGAGTTGATCCAACTTCCAATTTCACAGGGGGATCTGAACATGTGAATCAGATATGCTGTTAAGGGAATTTATCCGCCCCTTAATGAGCCAATGGATGCATATACTTTGGGAGAGTTGATCCAGCTCCCAATTTCACAGGGGGATCTGAACAGAAACGAAACATGAACAACTGAGTTGAGAAAGTAGAAATTACATGTTTAGGAATTTATATTTCAGTGAGTCTTTTCATTACTGCTTTACTTACTTAGCATTAGGATAATAGATGAGTTTTGTGATGTAGGTGTTGAGGACACTGCAGGTGAATTTCCTGAGTGCACAGATGATTGATGTGGTTGGAGGAGTACATCCATGTCTCGGCTTGGTAAACTGATGAGGCGGGCTAACTGGTGTCAGCAGATGTTGAGGTTTAGTTGATAATGATCTAGTCTGAGTAGGTCGAGTTTTCATGACAGTAGAGATTTTAGCATTTTGAATACATTTTGAATATTATTGATTCTAGTAACCTGTTGAGTTTTAAGTGTTGGTTTTACTGGATTTGATTAATGAAATGGTTTGAATCGTTTTTGAAAAGTCTTGGAGAGGCAAGAAAATTTCTTTCTGTAGTTAGAGTTGTGTCTGTCTTCTATCGGAAGGTGATTTTAATAAAGCTATCGGATGATGTCGAGTGTTTTTAGTCGTCCGGTGATGTCGAGCTTTTGCTCGTCAGATGATAAGGGTTAAGTCATACGGATGAGGAGATCATCCGGCTGACGTCACCGGTGGATGTCTTTGTTAGACTGACCGGATGACAAAATTTATATTTTGTCATTTAGTGACCGGTGGATGTCCCTGTTAGACTGACTGGATGACAAAATTTATATTTTGTCGTTTAGTGACCGGTGGATGTCCCTGTTAGACTGACCGGATGACCAAATTTATGTTTTGTCGTTTAGTGACCGGTGGATGTCCCTGTTAGACTGACCGGATGACTAAATTTTACGTTTTGTCATTTAGCGACCAAATGAAGTCTTCAAATAGCCCTCCCCCTTCGTTGACTTTGTTCAGCGGACGACGAGTTTGACTTTTCCAACCTTTAAAGTATTTTCACGGGTTAAACCTTTGCTTCTTAATCGATTGTTTCTCAACATTTCCAACGTTTTTTTTTAATATGGTTTTTGGTTAATTTTATTTTTTTTAAACGAATTTCCGCTGCAAGTTTTAAATATTTTGAGCTTTTAGAAAATGTCAAATTTGACTGTCGAGAGAAGTATTTTTTTTTTTAAAAAAAAAAAAGAGATTTCTTAGTCATGATCGAGCTTTATGTAGCGAACCGGGTTCAGAAAAAAAAAAAAAAAAATTCGAGGCGTTACAGGATATGATTGCAACTTGACTAACACCAAATTTCAAATTTCAAAGTCAACATCACGTCTATGTTTATCACTTTGCTACTTTATTCGATGTTCAGATTGTCTCAATGTTTCCTTCAAAGTTGATAAAACCTTATCATGATTGTGCAAATTTTCTTCAACTTCAGCAATAGCAGTATCAAGTTGATACGAAGATAAAATCAAAGGCAAACGACCATAGACCGACTCTAATGGAGATTTTCCAATAGATTAATGAAAAGATGTATTATAAGATAATTCAGCCCAACGTAAAAAATTATACCAACGACTCGAAAAATTCATCGCAAAGCAACCAAAATATTGCTCTAATATCTAATTTTGTCATCTCCATTTGTCCATTCATTTGAGGATGGTAAGCACTACTATATAAAAGTGTTGTGCCACTTAACCGTAATAATTCTTTTCAAAACTTATTCATAAAAATGGGATCCGATCAGTAACTATCATACATAGAATTCCATGTAATGTGCATATAATTTGATAAAAAAATCATGAATTTTTATAGCTTAATATGGAACCTTCAAAGGAATAAAATGGGTCAACTTGATCACCAAAATTGCCAAAAATCCATAAGAAACAAGTAAGCCCGTAATAAAATCCATAGTATCTCAGAAGGAATTGCCAATGGATGTAATAATCCACCAGGTTTTCTTGTATCATGTCTAGTCTGTTGACAAACCAGACGAGTTCTAACTAACTGTTGCACATCTGTATTTATTCTTGGCCACGTAAACTGAAGTTTAATTAGGGATATTGTTTTATCAATCCCATTATCACCTCTTTGTGGTGTCGAATGGAATTCACGTGTAATATCAATTTTATAAGCCGATTGCTTAACAACAAAACTGACACAGTGGCCCTTAGAAAAGGGGCCGTGTATTACCCACAAAATAGTCACAGGTGCTCGGGTGAAAGTGTTGAACAAAAACCGAAAATAAAGGGGAGAAAATGGAAGATAAATGCAAGGAATTAAAGTGATGGTGTGTGTGTTAATGTGGCCGAATATTAAGTGCAATATGAAGGCATAATATATGTAAGAACATAGAAGAAGATGAGGTGTGATAGTGTGCAATCGTGGAGAAGAAAATGGAGGAGATGAAAATAAAATGCAAGAAATAAAATGGTGAAGTGTGTGAAGTGATGGCCGAAATTTAGAGGTGATAATGTGTGTGAAATGTAGACAGAAATGAAATAGATGGAAATACCTTTGGCATATCCGAAGAGCTATCTTACGTTTTACGCTCTCGGATAAACGATTTTTCCGGAGGAAAATCGACCACCTAGGTCCTAGGTTTTCTTCCTCAACTCCTAATCCCAATGGAAAAGGCGAGGGAAAAACTAAGAGTTAACCTAGCAACCCGAAGGCTAGGCTAACAATGAAGGACTACTCCACTTGATTCAAAGAATCAAGGAAAAATCAAAGGAAATCTTCCTTGGAGAGAAATAAGAGTTTTATAAATTTGGGCAAAAGTTCTTGAAAACAACAATATGCATGCATTAGATAGACCTATGGTGGAGGTTAGGGTTTCCATGGAAAGGATTTGAGCCTTGATGAAGACCAAGATGAAGGGACAAGATTGCAATCCATGTGCTTCATCCAAGGGTTGAGGTGCTTTTCTTGTTTTGCTTTATCAACGGTGCTAAATGACCATGTCATCCATCCTTGTGGCCACTACTTGATGTACTTGCATGGGCCAAATTTTCAAGCTTGGGTTTTCTTGGGTTGGCTCTTCATGGGCCTATTTGATGAAAGTGTTGCATCCAAATGTGGGCCAAATATAGGCCAAGTGATGCTTCCAAATATGTGCCAAGTGATGATTCCAACGTAGGCCAAGTAGTGAGCTTAGTAGTGGGCCTAACCACTTGTGGTCTTCAACTCACAACCATGCCACCAAGATGTGACTAAGTCTTACCAATAAAACTAATACATGGATGCCAAAAACTAATGGCAAAAAGTTTGCCAAAAAGGAGATAACTAAGAAAACAAGCAAAAGAAAATTACAACAATTTGTTCCCCAGAAGACAAATTCCGGCTTCTGGTACTCCAGCTGGTGCTCTAGTGCTTTCTTCATTCCGTTCTAAGATTTTCAAGAGGGCATCCATATAGCTAGGCTCCCATGTGACATCCATGTCCAACGAGCTAGAATCCAACGTGGCATCTCCAACTGGATCAACACCTACAAAAGAAATATCATAATAAGTAAGGAAAATAAATAAAGTTTGGGCCTTTATCGGGTTTTCAAGTAATTGGGCCCCTAGCCATGTCATCCTCTCCGGGTGATTTGAGGATTTGACCTCAAATCCATTGGTTGGCTTCTTTCCGATGATGTTCTCTCCCAAATTAGTACCAAGGGTCTCAACTAAACTCGCTAAGATTTTAAACTTGAACATGATGAGGGTGTAGTCCTTCATTAAGGTGTAGAGTTGAAATCCTTTCAACCACCAATAGTATTTTTGATATAAACTCCAAATTTTGGGCGGTTGGGTGGCCTTGATATGTAGTCCTTTGGTAATGGTGGGTGGATTGAATTCAAAAACTACTTCGAATGGCGTTTGCTGGTTGGTGGAGTGAAAGTTTCGATTGTAGTAGAATTCAAGATGTGGTAGCACAATGTCCCAATTATACTCTTTTGTCCAATGAGCCAATTCTTCAAAATTCTCTATTAAGAAACCAAGATCAATATGACAACAAAAACAATATCTACCCCAATCCATCTTAGAAAGCAAAGTAATCCCATAGTCGAAGGGTAGATAACTTGCCAATACTAAATCTACCAACTCCTTTTCCTTAGTACAATGATAAAATTTGTAATATCCAAATGAAAATGCTAGTTGTTTCGTTAGTTCACCCAATTGTAAATTACGGCATTTGTTGAGTACATTAGGTGTAAATTTCCTTCCCACGATTTTTGTTCTGCTTATGAAGATTTGAAGGACACAGAAATTTCTCTCATCTCTTAAAGTTGGCCGCATTTCAGCCATCTTAGAAGCTCCTAAGGTGACAAAGCTCAAGCGAGGTACTTGGATTACTAAAGACAAGAGGTAAGTCTTCGTGACTTACCGTGGTCGATAGGCCTATGCCATAAGTCAAGTTCGTCGTTGAGGATTTTGGAGTTATGTATGTTTTTATGCTTTGGTTGGGTAGTTTAGGATTAGAGTTTTTATAGGTTATGTTTGCTATGTTTTGATGGTACTCATGCTTTATGTTTATATTATGTCTCTTCTGTACATGCATCACGCTCTTTCAAAATAGCATGAAAATAGATTTATGCACGTGTTTAAGAAAAGAAATGAATTAAAAAAATGAATGTACATAATCTGGTCACTACGAGGTGGGGTTCAGACATGGCTATTTACGGATGGAAGCATGTTTTTCTCCCGGTAGATGGAAAGTGCTGTCTAATCGCCAGACGTGCCCTCTCTATCTGGTGAGAGGTAGACCTCGGTGACATTCTGTTCTGTAATGAAACGATGAAAATGCCTGCATGATTTATGAACTGCATATGCACAGCATGCATTTGCATTTACGAAGCTTACTGAGCCTTTAGCTCATAGTTGTCTTTATGGTGTAGGTGATTTTGATACAGGTGAGGATGAGATTCTTCCACCCGAAGCTTGAACTGGTTGAAGAAGAATGCCCATGGGAGTGCGTTGGGTAGTCTGTAACACCCGAGTTTTCGGGTTTCCGCTCTAAGGCTATTTTCGTAAATAAGTAAATTGGGTCCGTTTTGCGAGCGGATAGTTTTATTAGGACCCTAGAAATTTATAGGGATTTGTAGAAGAATAAGTGAAATTTTAGAAACCCGAATCGAAAAGAGTAATGCTAGAATTCCCGTTTTAGCCTTTAAGTATAATAATTCGTAAAAAATAGTAAATCAAGTCCGTTTTACGAAAAGGAAGTGTTATTAGAGTCCTAACGATTAATGTGAATTTGTGGAGATATACGGGATTTAACGGGATTTACGGAAGAGCAAAACGGTATATTAAAATGTTAATAGAAATTAATAGGATTATTGATATTATTATTATTATTATATTATTATTATTATTATTATTATTATTATTATTATTATTATTATTATTATTATTATTATTATTATTATTATTATTATTATTATTATTATTATTATTATTATTATTATTATTATTATTATTATTATTATTATTATTATTATTATTATTATTATTATTATTATTATTATTATTATTATTATTATTATTATTATTATTATTATTATTATTATTATTATTATTATTATTATTATTATTATTATTATTATTATTATTATTATTATTATTATTATTATTATTATTATTATTATTATTATTATTATTATTATTATTATTATTATTATTATTATTATTATTATTATTATTATTATTATTATTATTATTATTATTATTATTATTATTATTATTATTATTATTATTATTATTATTATTATTATTATTATTATTATTATTATTATTATTATTATTATTATTATTATTATTATTATTATTATTATTATTATTATTATTATTATTATTATTATTATTATTAATAATAACATAAAAATAAACGAAACAACAGAATCGGTTCTGTTGTTTCGTCGAGCCCGACGCCGAGAGCACGCGAGCGAAGAGCAGCGGCGACGATCGACGAACGCCGGCGCCCAACCTCGGCGTTTTCCGGCCAGAAGACGTCGGCGGCTCCTGGGCTACCGTCTCCGGCCATCTCTGCGCAAAACCCGACCGGTATGGATCGTTTTTCTCCTCTTTTCGGTTCGGTTTAGGGTTGTGCGTGACGAGCTCGATTGAGCTCCGATCGCCGGCCGTTTTTGGTCGCCTCCGGCGAGGGTTTGCCGACCCTTGCTCCGGTTTTCATCGCCTGGCCGTAATGGTTCTCGTTTGTGCGAATTTCAGTGAATGCCCGAATTAGGGCAATTCGGGTTTGTGAATTGGAACTTCGATTTTAGGTTAGTTTATGTTAATTGGATGTTAGGAGGATAGATTGGTAAAGAAATTGATGGAATTTGATGAAAAATCAAAAAGGGGGATTTTTCGGGTAAAGGGCAGTTTCGGGTTTCTGCAAAATTGACCTAGCTCCGGTCATTTGTTTTAAAATTCCTCTTGGCAGATTAAAATAGGTTATTAGAGGAGTACGTGGCCGCTGGAATCGTTCGATTCCGATAACCGACGCAAAAGTTACGCGCGTTTGAGTTTTAGGTCGGTTTTTACCGAACCCAAATTAGTGGCCCATTTAATTAGGTTTTAATTGGATTAGGCTAGAAATAGTAGTTTAAGATGTTTTCACAAAAATGAGAGTTTAGTTATGCCCGAATGAGAAAATGGAAATTTTAGGAAAGAATTTCCTTAATTAGGAGATTAGTTTAAGTTTGAAATTAGTTTAATTAGAATTGATTTTAATGTCTTTTATTTATGAAATGCCTTAGGTAATCCAAGCTCTTCAAGGACGGTGCTCGGCATAGCCAGGACGCCAGGTAAGTGGATGTTAGATTTCCGGCCCTTAAGGCCCTACATCGTGTCAACGTTAAGTTTTTGTTGTTTGATGATGATTTTCTGATCGTGGGGTTTGTTGTGTCGGGTAGCCTAAGATGTTACTTTTTAGTTGTTGTTAAGTTCGTTATAAGTAAAGCATGTCTATGTATGTTATGGATTATTTGGTGATATGTCTCGATGATATGTTATACTCAGGTTCCTCATGCATCATGTTTTCTTAAATGTTATATGAAATGCTTCATGCCTAATGTATGTAAAAGAAATGTCACGATTTCGTGTGGGTGGGACTGTATGGCCATATACAACAAAACTATTGTCACTATCCACGCGTTGGATCATGAATACGGCCGAAAGGACTATGTACACGCACTTGGCCATGCCTCCCTGACAAGATGCCCACCTTAATCCATGTTAAAGAAAGAAAAAGAATAAGAACAAGTAAATGAACATGTTAAATGAAAAGTCATGCATTCATGCATACGTCATTATAGAGCATCCCTTTACTAAGCATTAGGCTTAACGTATATGTTGAATGATGTAGGTGACAGGTGTGAACTCGATGACAAAGAGTAGGCGGTTGATGGATGGTGCTCGTGGCGACGGGGTGTGTTTTGGCAAGGTTCGATGACCACGGTTGTGCTCTGGGCAATTTTGGGTAATTGATGTAAACTTGTTTTAATGTTAAAAACGTGAGGGATTTTAGAATATGTAGAGAAGTTTGATGTTTAGGAATCGTAAATAGGATGTAGGCTTGGAATTGAGTCGCTTTGAATGTTTTGGTGACGTGTTCGTTTTGGTGATGCCTTAAAGAGATTCTACTTTTATTATTAATGTTTGTTTTGAGGATTCGATTCGTTTTGATTAAGAAAGAGAATGAAAATGTTTAAGTATGTGGATTGATTGGTTTTGATAGAAAAATGTATGAAGGGTTGAGTTTGATGTAAATGTAGATTGTTTAGAATGTGAAGTCTTTATTTTGGAGAATATACTGGAACTGTTTGGGTATTTTAAACTGTTTGGTTGTTTTAAAACAGGTAAGGATACGCTCGATTTTTAGAGCGGTCCACGCAGTTCGATTTCTCGAATTTATTAGAAATTGTAGGTTAGATTAGTGTTCTGTTTTGATGATTGATGAATGAGTGGTTTTAAGGGATTTCAATGATCCGAGACTTCGATTTAATGGTTTAGAAGTCGAAATGTTAGGAGTGGTTTGAGAGTTTAAAGTCAAGGTTAAGTTATGGTTAGTTTAGTTAAGGGTTTTGGGAAATGTTTAAAGTAGAAATGAAAAAGTTTAAGGTGAAAATACGAGGGCTTAGGTAATGATTACGTCACGGCAAGTCCGTGGCGGCCCTTATCGGATTGGGGTCGTCACAGTTATGGTATCAGAGCGACGGAGTTTTAAAAGCGAGTTCTGTGACATGCCTGTCAAAAACACACCGCCGCACGAGGACTCTCCATCGACTGTAAGTATTTAAGTTTAAGTTTGATTCATAGATGTTTATATTGTTTTGTCTTGTTTTCTAATGTGTCTAGGAACAAGAAAATGCCGAAAGCACCTAGACAACCTGAAGAGAATCTTATTAGTCAGCTTATTGATATAGTGCAACGACAATCAGAACAAATAGAAATCTTACTCAACCGAAATGGAAATGGTGATGGTCAAGGTAGTATTTCATGGAACCGAGGTAGAGAACAAACTAGGCAGTTTCAACCTCCAATGTCTGAGGAGTATGTAATAGATCCGATCCAAGTTGAGAGGTCCCTCGGTGATTTCCCGTCACCCCCAGTCGATGAAAGGCCACAACCAGCAAGGGGCATTAAGAGGCCCAACGATTCATCGATCGTGCAGGATAGGAGCAAACGACCCCGTAGAGCTCGTCAAGCTCCCCGGTGCTCTACGTGTCTGAAGAATCATTTTGGGGAATGTAAATTGCATTCGGACCGGTGTTTTAGATGCGATAGAAGGGGTCACAGAGCCAGGGATTGTCTTGGGCAGAGTAAGAAGCTACCGGGTGGTCCCTCAGGGAAAATTGCTATAACCGAAAATAGGGAAGCTGCCCAACCAAGTTTGGTTCCAGGTATTATTTTATTTCATTAGTTAATAGAATGCATAACACGAATGTAGAGGTGTAGTTTAAAGTAAGAATTTAATAATCATATGTGCAAAAATAGGTAGAAGTAGATTGGAGAATACAAGGATTAGAGAATATGGGAATCTGGAGGCATGATAATGTAAACCTCAATTTAAGGAGAGAAAGATTGTTATGCGTTAAGATAAGTAACCTAGCTTGACACTATTAGTACGTTTAAGTGAATAAAGGGACATGGTAGAAATTTTTATTTTTTTTAAGTTAGCGTGAAGTGAAGTATTTAGATAAAGGCAATGTTTGAGGCTTCAACTCAAGCATATTGTTGTGAGAGTATGGAAGGTGTTGTTTACTTTTGCAAAGCGATGTGATTGATCAATACGAAATCATGGATATATAATTTGGGTGATTACATAGAAGCGTTCGTATTGATCAATAGTGATGGAGGAAAATAAAGAGAAGTAGAGTAACGGGTGGTTGATTTCGAACTTTTGGTTTAGAAAGATGAGAGATAAGTAGTAAGTCTGAAGTTAATACAGTTCGAGTTAAACACCGGAACCTGAGACTTATCTCCAAGATGGAAGTAGGAACTTTAATGTTTAAAGGACCCGAGAGGTAGATCGTAATGAAGAACTTAAGTGATGGCCAATTAAGTGGAATTAGAAATGTGTGCGAGTGATCAAACGATAGGGCGTGGAGCTGGAAAAGTTTAGAACTTTGAGAATGTAGAAATGGTCATTACTCAATAGGTGGTTAAAGCTATAAATCAGTCAAAATGTTAGCGCCTAAATAGTAATTGAGGAAATCTGAAGAATGAGATCAAATTAGGTGAGTTAGAAAGCTTAGCCTATAAGGAATTAAGTGAAGGCCGATTCATGTGAGAATTTAAGGACGTGAACTTGATCACTTAGATATTTGTCTGGAGACTTGAGAATTGATAGGGCTTGTGGTACGAGCTATGATATGCTTCGTTCCATTAAGGGTAATGGATACTTCTAAGTTTTGGGGAAAAATAGAAGAATAAGATTTAAGAATTTTAGAAGATTTAGATTGAGGTTGTAGGTCTACCTACAACAAGTTTGCTAACAAGAAAATTGTTAGATGAATCATTGTGAAGAAGCTAAGGAGAACATTATGAACCTGACTAGAAGGAATGAAGGATAATAGGCTAGTCAGTGACTTTGAGGAAGTCCTTGTGGGATATTAAGAATGAGTATAGGACGTTGTTAAATTAAATAAAGGATTTGGATGTGGAGTTAAGCCCGAATGTGAAGTTTTGCGAATCAAGGGATTTGTGAGCTATCAAGTACATTAGGAATAAGTATAGGGCAGTATACTGTAGTCACGGGTACATTTCTTTTAATTTATTTAAAGAAGACGTTGATATAGAGATGTTAGATGATGTAGTGTGAAAGTTTAGCATTGAATTTGGAATTATGCTTGGTGACTTAGGAAGGCAAGGATTTTGGAAGGGAGGTGTTAAATTACATACAACAAGTTTGCAAACAAAAAGGTTGTATGGATGAGATGTTATAAAAGAATTTAGAAGAATGCTTAGGACCTAATTTTGGAGGAAGGATGAAATCGATATTGTAAAGTTAAGAGATAGGAATAAGATTAAATTAGGAATTTCAAAGGCTCGACCCTTATGTACCGAAGTCGGAGCCAATGATTTTGTGAATGGCTAAGGTTAGGAATGATAAGCTTAAGTGTGTGAAGAAGATCGCGACTTGAGGAAATAGAGAATGTGTGATGTGAGATAAAATGACCGGTTAGGTAGATCTTTGGATTTCGAGTAGTGTAGTACGAGTAAGTAAGAAGTTTTACTAGATTGAACGGAAACTCGAAATAAGAGTTAAAGTAGTTAAGGTAGAGAAATTTGGAGCATGTTGGATGAAATGAAGGGAGAATTGCATGAAGGCTATGCAAGTGAACTTAGAAGTGAGAGTAGATCTTGAGGTTTAGTAAAGTTGACTTGTAAGTTACGTCGAAGTGCTTATGCACATTTTCTTTTAGGTGTTGGGTGGATAGTTTAACGAATTGGTTTAGACTTAAGAATTTGTTAGTAATTGATGATGTTGGTGATTAATGACGTAATGACGACCAAGATAAAAGTTGGACAAAACGAGCGTAGTGGAAATAATTATAGAGACCTAGTGGATACTGTAAAAGCATAAAGAAATAGATTTAGTAATTACCGCCCTGTATACAGGAATGACATTAGAGTAGCTAAGGAAATGTTATGATTGCCCAAGGTAAGTAGGTTTAGAAAATGAGATTGATAATTTGGAAAAGAGATAATAGTGTGGAGAAGAGTTCGAAATGGAGAAGTAGGATGAGAAATTTAATCATCAGGTCCTTAGTGTCACGAAGTTGGAGAAACTTTGAGGGTTTGATGTGGTTAAGTGCATATTGTTGGCATGAAACAAGAAAAGTTAGGAACTAAATGAACTTAGTTTGAGGAAGAATTAAAGTTGGAGTTAAGTTAGAGAGGATCGAGAGATTAAGTGATGATGGATATGTTGAAAGCAATGGACGTATGAGTGATTGAATTACAAAATGCATAGTTAAGAGAATCATAACTTTGGGGATCTAGGAATTGTCGTTACCTGATGAGTGATTAAGGTCTTAGAGTAATCAAGATTTAGTATTACAACGGTAATTACGGTGGTAGCATTGGAGTGAGAAATAAGAGGGTTGACTAAGCAATAATTTTGGGGACAAAATTCCAATTAAGGAGGGAAGGATGTAACACCCGAGTTTTCGGGTTTCCGCTCTAAGGCTATTTTCGTAAATAAGTAAATTGGGTCCGTTTTGCGAGCGGATAGTTTTATTAGGACCCTAGAAATTTATAGGGATTTGTAGAAGAATAAGTGAAATTTTAGAAACCCGAATCGAAAAGAGTAATGCTAGAATTCCCGTTTTAGCCTTTAAGTATAATAATTCGTAAAAAATAGTAAATCAAGTCCGTTTTACGAAAAGGAAGTGTTATTAGAGTCCTAACGATTAATGTGAATTTGTGGAGATATACGGGATTTAACGGGATTTACGGAAGAGCAAAACGGTATATTAAAATGTTAATAGAAATTAATAGGATTATTGATATTATTATTATTATTATTATTATTATTATTATTATTATTAATAATAACATAAAAATAAACGAAACAACAGAATCGGTTCTGTTGTTTCGTCGAGCCCGACGCCGAGAGCACGCGAGCGAAGAGCAGCGGCGACGATCGACGAACGCCGGCGCCCAACCTCGGCGTTTTCCGGCCAGAAGACGTCGGCGGCTCCTGGGCTACCGTCTCCGGCCATCTCCGCGCAAAACCCGACCGGTATGGATCGTTTTTCTCCTCTTTTCGGTTCGGTTTAGGGTTGTGCGTGACGAGCTCGATTGAGCTCCGATCGCCGGCCGTTTTTGGTCGCCTCCGGCGAGGGTTTGCCGACCCTTGCTCCGGTTTTCATCGCCTGGCCGTAATGGTTCTCGTTTGTGCGAATTTCAGTGAATGCCCGAATTAGGGCAATTCGGGTTTGTGAATTGGAACTTCGATTTTAGGTTAGTTTATGTTAATTGGATGTTAGGAGGATAGATTGGTGAAGAAATTGATGGAATTTGATGAAAAATCAAAAAGGGGGATTTTCCGGGTAAAGGGCAGTTTCGGGTTTCTGCAAAATTGACCTAGCTCCGGTCATTTGTTTTAAAATTCCTCTTGGAAGATTAAAATAGGTTATTAGAGGAGTACGTGGCCGCTGGAATCGTTCGATTCCGATAACCGACGCAAAAGTTACGCGCGTTTGAGTTTTAGGTCGGTTTTTACCGAACCCAAATTAGTGGCCCATTTAATTAGGTTTTAATTGGATTAGGCTAGAAATAGTAGTTTAAGATGTTTTCACAAAAATGAGAGTTTAGTTATGCCCGAATGAGAAAATGGAAATTTTAGGAAAGAATTTCCTTAATTAGGAGATTAGTTTAAGTTTGAAATTAGTTTAATTAGAATTGATTTTAATGTCTTTTATTTATGAAATGCCTTAGGTAATCCAAGCTCTTCAAGGACGGTGCTCGGCATAGCCAGGACGCCAGGTAAGTGGATGTTAGATTTCCGGCCCTTAAGGCCCTACATCGTGTCAACGTTAAGTTTTTGTTGTTTGATGATGATTTTCTGATCGTGGGGTTTGTTGTGTCGGGTAGCCTAAGATGTTACTTTTTAGTTGTTGTTAAGTTCGTTATAAGTAAAGCATGTCTATGTATGTTATGGATTATTTGGTGATATGTCTCGATGATATGTTATACTCAGGTTCCTCATGCATCATGTTTTCTTAAATGTTATATGAAATGCTTCATGCCTAATGTATGTAAAAGAAATGTCACGATTTCGTGTGGGTGGGACTGTATGGCCATATACAACAAAACTATTGTCACTATCCACGCGTTGGATCATGAATACGGCCGAAAGGACTATGTACACGCACTTGGCCATGCCTCCCTGACAAGATGCCCACCTTAATCCATGTTAAAGAAAGAAAAAGAATAAGAACAAGTAAATGAACATGTTAAATGAAAAGTCATGCATTCATGCATACGTCATTATAGAGCATCCCTTTACTAAGCATTAGGCTTAACGTATATGTTGAATGATGTAGGTGACAGGTGTGAACTCGATGACAAAGAGTAGGCGGTTGATGGATGGTGCTCGTGGCGACGGGGTGTGTTTTGGCAAGGTTCGATGACCACGGTTGTGCTCTGGGCAATTTTGGGTAATTGATGTAAACTTGTTTTAATGTTAAAAACGTGAGGGATTTTAGAATATGTAGAGAAGTTTGATGTTTAGGAATCGTAAATAGGATGTAGGCTTGGAATTGAGTCGCTTTGAATGTTTTGGTGACGTGTTCGTTTTGGTGATGCCTTAAAGAGATTCTACTTTTATTATTAATGTTTGTTTTGAGGATTCGATTCGTTTTGATTAAGAAAGAGAATGAAAATGTTTAAGTATGTGGATTGATTGGTTTTGATAGAAAAATGTATGAAGGGTTGAGTTTGATGTAAATGTAGATTGTTTAGAATGTGAAGTCTTTATTTTGGAGAATATACTTGAACTGTTTGGGTATTTTAAACTGTTTAGTTGTTTTAAAACAGGTAAGGATACGCTCGATTTTTAGAGCGGTCCACGCAGTTCGATTTCTCGAATTTATTAGAAATTGTAGGTTAGATTAGTGTTCTGTTTTGATGATTGATGAATGAGTGGTTTTAAGGGATTTCAATGATCCGAGACTTCGATTTAATGGTTTAGAAGTCGAAATGTTAGGAGTGGTTTGAGAGTTTAAAGTCAAGGTTAAGTTATGGTTAGTTTAGTTAAGGGTTTTGGGAAATGTTTAAAGTAGAAATGAAAAAGTTTAAGGTGAAAATACGAGGGCTTAGGTAATGATTACGTCACGGCAAGTCCGTGGCGGCCCTTATCGGATTGGGGTCGTCACATAGTCAGTGCGTATTTTGACCCGTGGGGATGTAAGCAAGTGTTCAGGTTGTTTTTGTGACGACCCCGACTCCGCGTCGGTGCCGCCACAACCTGTGTATTGCGCGTGCATACATTCTACCCTTGCCCATTCTCAATAAATTTTTCTTTTCATTTTCGTTTCCTTTCCTTTTCGTTCATTCATTCATTAGAGAACGGACTCGGGCATTCTATCCATATCTATCGACATTTAGGCTTTAACTTAAAACATACTTAAAATGACTCGTCTAATGTCGAGAATCATCAAAAGAGGCTTAGGAACCTAAAACATGTCATTTGGCACGAGTGGGGCGCGCCCTGCATTCGAGCCGCGCGCCCTGCGCCTAGCGCGCAGCGCCCAGTGCCCAGCGCCCCGCGCCTGTGCCTCACGCAGCTCCCCGCGTCCAGCAAGAGCCGATCAATCGGCAAACTCTCAGGTTTTTGGCTAAAATTGTGCACTGTTAGCCGATCGATCGGCCAAGGCGTCGATCGATTGCCTGGTGTAGGGCAGAGCGCGCCCGCGCGACCTACTTGCCTTGCCCGTGTGCGCGCCAGCGGCGCCCAGCGCCCCCGCTCCCAGCTGCCCCTCCCGAGCCATTTTCCATCCTTAACCACTTTTCTTCAAACTTTCACCTAATACACCTTTCAAATATCATCCTCTAATTATCCATCAATAATCCAACTAAAATGCACATCCATAAACCGAACATTCGACCTAAAATCCTCAAAACCCGACACAAAACAATAATTTCAACTTAAACAACAAACCAACTTTCAAAACATCACAACCTCATTCTATTTCCTCAAAACATTTCACATTCATCAATGTTCATCCAAATTCACATCGAAACATCAACATCCTATCTATTTCATCAACAACCGTCTGTATATGGCGGAAGCTAGTCAAAATCATCAAAACAACGGTTTATAACCTATTCAGATACCAAGCACCCTAAAATGTGGTTCTATACAATTCAATCCCAAAATATTACCCATCAGCCCGTTTAACCCATAATCCTCAAAATACATCACCTACGCTCCCACTGGTCAAGTGCGCATCGACTATGCCAACCGTTCCCCGAGCATCCTCCTTCAAGCTGTAGGCTCGTCAGGTGGAGGAAAATTCTCCTCACCTTGCTCTAAGTCACCTACACCATAAGGACACCTATGAAATAAATCTCAGTAAGTTATACGTAAATGACAATGCATGAACATGTATATGCAATTTTTCATTAATTCCGTCCATTCATTTCATTTATCATTTCATTCATCATTTCATTTATCATTTTGTATCGGTCGTCTTAGTCGTCTCATTTCAGTCGTCTATTTAAGTCGTCTCATTTCATTTCATTTCATGAACTTCATGTATAAATTCATTTTTCATGACATTTGTAAAACGATGATGCATGACAATTTAGTGCGTAACATAAACACCAAACACATGTATACCATCAAAACAACACAAAAGCTAACCTATAAAACAACTAAACCTAACTACCCATCCAAAGCGTAAAACATATATTGCACCAAATATCCTCAAACAATGAAACACGACATATGGTGTAGGCCTATCGGCCACAGTAAGTCACGAGAACTTGCCTGTCGTCCTTAGCGCACCGAGCTCCGTCCGTGAGCTTTGTTGACCTAAGCCAATCCACAATGTTCTTTGTTAAAATCGAGCCTAAACCATGAAATTTCGTGAACTAACGAAGCTTCTAACTAAAGGAAATTTCTTAAAATTCTAATAAACTTCTCTCGGGCATTTCGGCGAGCAATTCACGCTCACAAATTACAATCCTCCATTAATGGAGGTTTCCATAGCTCTAAATACCCGGTTTTCAACCTAAACACCGAATACACCCAATATTTCATCTAATAACGCTCAATAATCATCAATATGGTGTTATCTAACCTTTCCTAACAAAACCCAACTATTTCCGACAAAATCTAACAAAACCCTAACCGTTTACCAAGCTAAAAATCGAGAATAAACCATCCAAAACACTAGAAACTTACCTAGAATTACGATGGGAGGAGAAAACGTGATGAAACTTCGAAGATCGGAGGAAGAATCGCCGGCGTTGAAGAGAAACGGAGGAGGAGAAGAGAAATCGCCGTTGGAGGAGGAGAGGGAGAAGAAACGTGAAGTGTTGGAGAAGAAAAGAGGTTTTTGTGTTTTTATTATAATTTTACTTGTCAAATTACCTTATTGGCCCTCCCTTTGATTTTCCATTTATTTCATTGTTTGTCTATCAGTTCGGTTTCTCCAAATTTCCTTATTTCACTAATAACTCCAACTTATCCCTAGGGCTCTAATAAAACTTTCTGTTTGTCAAACGGATTTAATTTACTATTTTTATGAATTAAACCCCTATAGGGTTAAAAACGAAATCTCGAGCATAACACTTTCGATTTTGATTTCTAAATCTCCATATTTCTCCCAAAATTCATATTAATCGTAAGGGTTCCAATAAAACTCTCAATTTGCGAAACAGACATATTTCAATTATTTACAAAAATATCATTACGCGTAAAATTTGAAAACCCGTAGAACCGGGTGTTACATTCCATCCACCTTAAACAAAATTTTGTCCTCAAAATTTGACTTAGCTTATAGTCCTTGACATTATCGTCTCATGTCGTGGAGTCTTATACTTCAATTTATAATTGCTCTATTTCTTTCGAGTGTCTTTTCTCCATCTTTACAACTAATTGAATTTTCCGTTGGAAACTTTGGTTCTATCTTATACTTAGGGTTAACCTCTATGGTTCTAAACCAAATTCCTAACCCATACTCTTCAACTTTAATCTCAAAATCGCATTCCCTACTCTCAATTGGGTTGAATACGTCCTTACTCAATCATTGAGCAATATAAATTTCTAAATCTCCAATTAGATAGCCCAACGGCCTATTCGATGACCTTAAAACTTGCGCATGCGTCGACCTTTGCTTAATCACTCGCAAATTAAATCTCCTCATAATGCTAACTTCAAGTTTTCGTTCACCAACATTTTCCTCAGCTGTTCATTTAGATCACAGCTATACCTAAGCTCCTTAACATCAGCTAGATCGAACTTCAGCTATAAATTCATTCTCACTCCTGGGCTGTAACTCAAACTTCCTCGTAAATTCATCGACTTTGTCCGTAGTCGGAATGCATACCAACTCAATTTTCTACATTAGCTCTAATAGTGATCCCCTCATAACCATCTCATCAACAGTATTTCTTGGTCACTTACTTTCTTGGGCAACTCGCCAATTGTTGGTGACTCAACTAAAATTTCGATCTCTATATTTCGCAAGCTAGCTAATCGGAATTACCTCATGGTCTCAATGAGTCCAACTGGGTGCTAACGTCGCTTCTCTCTTAAAATCTTCGGTCCTTTATGAATAAAATCCTATAAACATCGCATTTTCTTCAAGCGCTACCCTCGTATTTATGGTTGTAATATCACCCACGATTACACTATGGCCTTAACCACCTATCAAGTACTGACGATTTCTACATCCTCAACGTTCTAAACCCTTCCAACTATGCACTTTATCGTTCAATCGCTCATACGTCCATTGACTTCACTTAGTCAATCATCACTTAAACTCTCAAACTCCTCCCTTTTTAACTTATCCCATTTCCTTCACTTATCCTTAAGCCCACATATCATTACTTCCAATCATTCCTAAGATCTCGACACTTGTAACTATGCCAAATCTCTCACAGGATTTATTCCCATAATAAGTTCACATTCTTAATCCAAATCTCCTTAAGTTCTCCAATCTTACCATTTTATTTTCCAATACTTAGGAACATCTCTTCATTAAGGCTAACCCTTCTAATTCTTCGAACACTAATGTTCCTACTTTCATCCTGGTGGCAAGCCTCACATCTATGGCCCTCAACTTAAACCGTACCAACTAGAGATTCACTCTAGTTGAATCGTCATCCCTTCTATAGCCATACTATTTGTCTTAAATCCAAAACACGACCTCCAATTTAGAGTGCTAAACTTTTCTCTTCGTAGTTATTGCGTTTGGGTTTCTAAGTTTCTTTTAGCTCTTATGTTTTTGTCTCACATTGCTTGATTGAGTAGAGTACCAATGATCTGACACGTCTACGCTCTACTCGTCCTTTATTGCCCTCGAAATTTATCAACGTTCCAACTCCGATTTGACCCCTTTATTTTCTTCACGGGCATTGGCTAGTGCGAACACGCCTAAATTGCGCCTCAATCTTTCGTCCACAATTCAGTATCGATCAATCACGTCCTCTAAAATTTTCAAGTAAAAGCCACTTCTCCTTCGAATATTGTTTTCGTCTAAATACTTTCAACCTCACACGGATTTAAATTATACGAGTTCTTACCATATCTTCTATTCACTTAGACGTACTATTGTACCTCGACAATCTAGGGTATTCCTCAATAAGTTTCATATCTAAGCTTCGAATTTCTCTCTGAAGCGTCATATTTTAAAACTCTGAGGGTTTGTCAATTAGGGTCCAGTTTCTATCAACCTAAATCTTATACCTTATACATTGTATCCCTCTCATGGTAATTAAACTCTAAATGCACAACTTCTTATGGCTTATAAGGTATATATCATCCTATATTTAATCTGCTGTATTCTCTTCGAGGTTCACCTAAGAATCCATTCTTACCCACCTTCTACCATTTTCTGTACCTCTCTATTTTCAAGCCTATTTTTATGTATCGCATAATTATTGTCTTCAAATCTTCACTCTATACTACGTCTCTATCCTAATATCCTTCAATTAATTAACAGTTGCGATAAAACCATACCTGGAATAACTGAAGGCCTGGCCTCGTCACCAACGTCACCAGGCTCAATGAAGGCGAATACTCTCAGAGCAACTCCCTTCTGATTGGTAACCGTTCTTGGACAATTATGGGCGTAGTGGCCCACCCCGCCACATCTAAAACATCGGTTCGTCCCCAATCTACAAGCACCGAAATGGGCCTTCTGGCACGTTGGGCATACGGGCCTTTCAGTAGACTCCCGAATTTGCTTTCCTCTTCTCTGGTCGCCCCTTTCGTCATAAGAGCTCTTAACGCCCCTTTGTTGCTGTTGTTGTTGCCCACTTGGCTGTCATCCTTCGTTCTGAGGTCGAGGCTGTATTTCACGAAAGAACCCTCCAGCTGGCTCCCTCGGTCGGACACAAGCCTGCTCGGCAACCTCAAACTCCAGAGCCCTCGACACAATCTTTGCATTGGGCACGTTCCACATCCCTGATATGATGACGCTCTTCCGGATCTCCGAATTTAGTCCTTGCATAAATTGACATACCTTGTCCTTGTTGTCACTCACCATGCGTGGTGCAAACCGAGATAGGGCCTCAAACCTCCTAACATAGTCGGCAACTGAGCCAGTCTGCCATAACTGCATGAACTCCATCATCTTAGCCTCCCGTACTGTACGACTGAAGTATTTGTCATAAAACACGGTTTTAAACTGCTCTCAACTCATCAATGTCACGTCGGTGATCGCTTTGATAGAATCCCACCAAAATCGAGCATCGGAGGCTAAGTGAAAAGTGACGCATATAACTTTCTCCCCATCCTCAATTCTTGCATACGCCAACATGTCTTCCATGGTCCGAACCCACTCCTCAGCAATAGAGGGGTCCGAAGACTGTCCATTAAAAATTGGAGGCCGTAGCCTCTGAAACCTCTCCATTCCATGGTTGCTAGGAGCCACCACCTCCTGAGTTCTAAGGCTCTCACGGTTTATAAATGCATTGAGCTGCTGGCATTGTCTGTCCATATGTTGCGCTTGTCAGTCGAGGTGTTGGGATTGTTGGGCAATAAATTCCTTGAGTTGATCTATGGTGTCATCTCTATCTCTCTATCATTCCCTCGACGCACCATTTTACAATCCTATACAGGTTAGAAACAATAGCTCTAAGAAACAAAAACAAATAAACCTTAAAAACGTACTTACATTTTGAAGAAGCATGTCCGTGAAGTGGCTTGCGCAGTCGAGCAGTCTACAAAACCGATTTTGAAACCTGGGTGCTCTGATACCAACAGTTGTGACGACCCCGACTCCGCGTCGGTGCCGCCACGACCTGTGTCGTGAGCGTGCATACATTCTACCCTCGCCCGTTTTCAATAAATTTTTCTTTTCATTTTCGTTTCGTTTCCTTTTCGTTCATTCATTCATTAGAGAACGGACTCGGGCATTCCATCCATATCTATCGACATTTAGGCTTTAACTTAAAACATACTTAAAATGATTCGTCTAAGGTCGGGAATCATCAAAAGAGGCTTAGGAACCTAAAACATGTCATTTGGCACGAGTGGGGCGTGCCCTGCATTCGGGCTGCGCGCCCAGCGCCAGCGCCCTGCTCCCCGCGCTTGTGCCCCGCGCCCAGCGAGAGCCGATCGATCGACTAGGGCGCCGATCGATAGGCAAACTCTCTAGTTTTTGGCTAAAATTGTGCACTGTTGGCCGATCGATCGGCCAAGACGCTGATAGATTGCCTGGTGCAGGGCAACGCGCGCTAGCGGCGCCCAGCGCCCAGCTACCTGCCCAGCTGCACCTCCTGAGCCATTTTCCATCATTAACTACTTTTCTTCTAACTTTCACCTAATACACCTTTCAAATATCATCCTCTAATTACCCATCAATAATCCAACTAAAATGCACATCCATAAATCGAACATTCAACCTAAAATCCTCAAAACCCGACACAAAACAACAATTCCAACTTAAAACAACAAACCAACTTTCAAAACATCACAACCCCATTCTATTTCCTCAAAACATTTCACATTCATCAATATTCATCCAAATCCACATCGAAACATCAACATCCTATCTATTTCATCAACAACCGTCCGTATATGGCAGAAGCTAGTCAAAATCATCAAAACAACGGTTTATAACCTATCCAGATACCAAGCACCCTAAAATGTGGTTCTATACAATTCAATCCCAAAATATTACCCATCAGCCCGTTTAACCCATAATCCTCAAAATATATCACCTGCGCTCCCACGGGTCAAGTGCGCATCGACTACGCCAACCGCTCCCCGAGCATCCTCCTTCAAGCTGCAGGCTCGTCAGGTGGAGGGAAATCCTCCTCACCTTGCTCTAAGTCACCTACACCATAAGGACACCTATGAGATAAATCTCAGTAAGTTCTACGTAAATGACAATGCATGAACATGTATATGCAATTTTTCATTAATTCTATCCATTCATTTATGAGATAATTTAGTCTTTTAGAGAGGCATCTAGTCTAGCCATTGCGTGAACGGCTAAGATGATCTGTAAAGACGATGATATGATTGAATAAGAACCGTTAGATTACGTGACATTTGTAGGTGGGAGTCGTCATGGTGTCGTCAACAGAAAAGAAGGTCTGACTGCTGGGTCTATAAGATAGTAATTTCACTGAGAGGAATGAGAAAAAGGAATCGAATGTAGCGAAGGCACATGAGAATGACCGTGTGGAAGCAACTTAATAACCGGTGGATAAAGTGGGAGATGCTACGATTGGTTGATTGTAAAGGTCCTGATTCTTTCACTTTCAATCACCGATGACCGATTAGTATGTTGGGCTGGCCATGAGACGGGCTTTGCCACGGAGGTATGTTACGTTTAACAGGTATGATTATTTTAAGAAAGTATAATGAATAATATATAAGGTCCGTGTGTTTTTTTTTTTTTTTTTTTTTTTTTTTTTTGGGGGGGGGGGGGGGGGGGGGGTGGGTAGGTGACAAACAATAGAATTTGAAGCAAACTTCCTCTTCTTCTTCTCTCTGTGTATTTCTCAACACTTCTACTTTTCTAACTTCGTATCAGAGCCAATGGCATCCTCAACTCGACAATTCCCAATTCTCCTCCAACAGCAACCCTCCCTCCTTTTCCCCAAATGAACCAAACTTTAAAGATCAAATTATCTTGTGTGGAAAGCACAAATTCTCAACGTTGTCATCGCTAATGGCATTGACAATATCCTGGATGGTTCTTATCCGCCTCCTCCAAAATTTCTTGATTCTCAGTCCGGTCAATTAAACCCAGATTTCACAGTTTGGCAACGCTATAACCGGCTCATCATGAGTTGGATATTTTCTTCCCTCTCTGAATCGATTCTTCCCCAAATAGTTAGCCTCACCTCTGCAAGTGACATATGGTTGGCCCTGGGTCGCATGTTTTCTTCCTCATCTTTAGCCCGAATAACAGAGCTCCGCAGGCAGCTCCACAATCTGTCGAAGGATGGTTTTTCATCCACCACATATATCCAAAAAATCACCACAATCTGTAACACTCTTGCCGCTGTTGGAGAACCAGTATCATACCGGGATCAACTTATCTATTTTCTTGGAGGATTGGGCGGTGAATATAACTCATTTGTTACCTCCATCACCAATCAAAGCGACGAACCACCGATTGAGGAGATTCATAACCTACTCCACAGTTACGATTTCCGCCTGGAAAAGCAGAACACAGCGACTCAACTTCCGAGCGCCCTTTAAGCCAACGCCGCCGTCTAGCAGTCATTTTTCCCTCCTCAGCCACCGTTCAGCTCATCGCCACATTTCTCGCCGAATTTCTCTTCGTCTTATCCTAACAGTCAGGTGATTCGTTGTGACGACCCTAACTCCGCGTCGGTGCCGCCACGACCTGTGTCGTGCGCGTGCATACATACTACCCTCAGCCCGTTCTCAATAAATTTTTCTTTTCTTTTCTTTTCATTTTCGTTTCCTTTCCTTTTCGTTTGTTCATTCATTAGAGAACGGATTCGGACATTCCATCCATATCTATCGACATTTAGGGTCTAACTTAAAACATACTTAAAATGACTCGTCTAAGGTCGGGAATCATCAAAAGAGGCATAGGACATCAAAACATAGTCATTTGGCATGCATCGGGCGTGCCCTGCATTCTAAGCGCGCGCCCACCGCACGCCCTGCGCCCAGGGTGCAGCGCCCATCGCCCCGCTCAGCGCCTGCGCCCCGCGCAGCACCAGCGCCCGCGCCCCTTGCAGCGCTAGCGCCCTAGCGCCCTGCAAGGGCCAATCGATCGACTAGGGGCGCCGATCGATCGGCAACCTCTCGGGTTTCTTCACCAAACGCCGCACTGTTGGCCGATCGATCGGCCAAGGCGCCGATCGATCGCATGGTGCAGGGTAGCGCGCACCCGCGCGCCCTGCTGGTCCTGCCCTGCGCGCGCCAGCTGAGCGCCACACCGGGCCACCCCGAGCCATTTTCCATCCTTTGCCATTTTTTTTTCTAAATTTCATCTAATACACATTTCAATAAGCATCCTCAATATATTCATCAATATTCCAACCAAAATGCCCATCCATAACTCAAATCCTCAACCTAAAATCCATCAAAACCCGACACAAAACGACATATTCCACTTAAATCCTCAAACAAACTCTAAATCATCCAACATCCATTCTATTTCATCAAAACTTCAACCTATGCATCAATATTCACACGTACAAAGCGGAAGCTAACTAATTCATCAAAATACATCAAAACATCCTATACATACATTCACAAACTATCCAAAATAATTATCCAGACCCAGGCATCCTAAAAAGAGTTCTATACATTTTTTTTATTCTATCACCCATCAGCCCATTCAAATCCCAAAACCATCGAAAACACTTAACCTATTGCTCCCACGGGTCGTATTCGCACCGATTGCGCCAGCGCACTTCCACGGGCATCCTTCTTCAAACTGCAGGCTCGTCAGGTGGAGGAACATCCTCACCTTGCTCGAGGTCACCTACACCATAAGGACACTGTTTCTTTGTACAAGTTAGTGTTATAGATTATATGTTAGTCACGAATCTGTCTCTGCCTGTATACGATCTCAATCTAGGTAGTTTCTTGGGTGTCCTAGTGGCTACTACCTCTCCTGGCTCAAGACCAATGATGGTGCCGAGCAAGCACGGAATACCAAGGAGACGCCAGAAAAGAGAAGCACTCAAGAGCGACATTAACAATATACATAACTAACTATATTTCCTCGGTTGTCCTACCATTATATTTTACACGTGTGCGACATGATTGTATAAAAAATATTCGAGTGTTGATCACAAGGCAAAATAGAGGAAAAGACTCGGTATTCTTTAGCAAAGTATGAGACAAATTCTAGTATATTCTGATGATATGACAGTGTGATAATTAATTATTTTGAGCTACTTTTTCTCAAAAATTTTCTGCAGATTTTCAAGTCATAGATCGAGGTAGAATTTAGACAGTTAGAAGTTATGTCAGTAAAAGAGTTTAAATTGACACACCTGAACCATAACACTGGGTGCAGATCATAAAGCTCTTTTACTTGGCTTGTTACTCTAAAGCATTTGGTGACAATTTTTTGAATTAAATATGTCATTCATTCTCATTAGGCCACGTTGGTTTTACTGTAATTGGATTTATGCTTTGTTATAGAGCAATGACTAATCATTTTGCTTCCTATGACCATTGATCATCTTTGGATTTCCGAAAATCTATTTCTACTGGTTTGAGTACGTTTAATTTTGCTGACAAATGCTGCGTGTACTTTTGCTTTCTAGATTGTTAAGCTGGCTGCGGTTAGAAGATGATTAAGTCTGAACGACAATGAGATGGCTAAGTCTTAAAAGAATGTTAGAAAATGAGTTCCAACCAGTATGTAACAGTTAATATAAGATTCGGTAAAAGTAAATGTTAATTTTACACTTGCACATATTTTTGCTTACTGAGTTATTCTCTGTTAGGAATATTTTAAGATGGGTCATATTTTAGTTATCTAGGGGTATTTAGGGTATTGGGCTTGATAATTCGGTTAGGATTTTATTAGTATGTTGTTTGTTATATAAGGGGAAGGAGGTGAGTAAGCAGAGGGGGGAAAATCTGAGAAAAGTGGGAGAGAAAGCTGAGGCTCTCGAATACCTCAGCAAGGGGAGAGAGTGTAGGCTCTATAAGGTTGTCTTTAGGAAAAATTCATAATTTTGTTCTATCACTTTTATCATACTGCGAAGTTCCTTCAATATTGCACTATTACCGTCAAAGCCAATGTTGCTCAATATGATACATAGTCGGGTTGATTTTTATAGCGTCTTTTGTGTTTGTAGTGAAGAGCAAAAATGCACTATCAATGGCAAGGTATGACTAGGGATAGTAAAGAAATTTCTAATTATAAGAATAACATTAAAATGATGTTTTGGTTCGATTATAAAATCAGTTTTTTAAAATTAGAGTTGAATTATCAATTCAATTCAACCAAAACTGATGCTATCTAGTAGGGGTGGAATCGGTCCGGTTCGGTTCCACTCCCAATTGAAACTGAATCTAAATTGATTGGCCTTTGGTACCGAACCTGAACCGGATTGATATTTTTGGTTTGTTCGGTTCGGTTTCAGTTTGATTTCGGTTTTTGATTTTTTTTTTTGTGTAAACTTGGTTTTGGTTTAGTTTTGTTCGGTTTGGGCTGGTTTAGTTCAACAATCTTTAATTTTCAATATAAAATCTGAAAAATTGCATAAATATTATAAATTTGATTCGGTTTTAATAAGATTTTGAAAGAGATATCAGCAACCGAACTAATATTGGTTCGGTTTAGTTCCGAAATCGATTTTCTCAAAATTGAAACGTGAACCGATTTCCAACCTTGCTATTGCTATCCCTTGATAGCCAGCCTTCACATCATTTGTTTTATTCCTAATTAAGGTTAGCAAGACTTGAATTGATTGAAGTAGGCAATGTATCCTCCAACGGTCAAAAATTGAAACAAAAAGACGAGCGGGAAATTAGTGAACTGGGCAGGAACTTGAAGGAGAATTTAAGAGGTTTCCCTCGATTTAGAGTCTTCCAGTCTGAGTCAATGCCGAGATCCAAACATCCTGTCTCCAAGAAACGAGCCGGTCGTACTTCTGGTAATTCTCTGTTTTTTTCTTCTTTTTTTTTTTTTTTTGGGTTCACTCCATTCATGCTCGCACTATTTTCTTCCTTATTTTTGCAGAAAAACCCTAATTTTCTCTCGTTTTTCCTTTTTTCAGAACAGGCATCGCCTTCCTCAGCCGGACCGCGATCGGTATCTCTTTTTCTTCTTCGAACCTTTCTTTTCAGTGCTTTTCTTTTTCATGGGTCTGATTATTTAGAAAAAATTTCGGCTGTTTCAAGTTTCAGAGCAGTGGGTTGTTGCCTCTTTTATTGGTTTTAGGGTTAGTTAGGAGCGGAATATTTTTTTTTTTTTTTAACTTTTACAGATTGAATAAGGTGGAACCATGAAAAGCTGAAAATGTTGTTTTTTCATTGCCTCCATGTTTAGTAGCTGAATGAAACAGATTATGCGTGTTGTTTTTGTCAGTTTTATTGTCAGTAAATGATATCAAGAGAATGAAAACCGAGAAATGGAATTGGTAATGCATGTAATGAATTTTAGTAAGAGTATGGATTGGAGTTTAGGCTTAGAAATTTAATCATTTGTCTTTACCTAGTTATTTCGTTTAGAGCGTTTATGTATTTTCATCTCCGACAATTGTCGTATCCTTTTTGTTTCAATAAAATGGAAGTCATCAAGTGGACGAACAACAAGGCAGAAGGAAGCTCCGCAGAGTATGTTTCAAAATGTCTAGTAATTTATTTACTTTTTTTTTTTTTGAAGAGTTTTAGTGATGTTATGTTTAGGGTTCTTCGAATGATTATGTTATTTCTTTGAGATAGCTCCGGGCTCAACGATCAAGAGAAAGAAGCATCGCTTCAAGCCCGGGACAGTTGCTTTGCGAGAGATTTGCCATTTGCAGAAGACTTGGAATCATCTAATTCCGGCTGCAGCATTCATCAGAGTTGTAAGTGCTTAAAGCTCATATATGTACATTCACCTTCAAGCTCGTGTATGTCAAAAACCCAATACAAGTGTGATTCACTTTGCCCTGCTGTGTTCATGTCTCCGTGACATGATAGTGATAAGGGATATGACCAACTAAGAGAAATTAGCTCTGGACATTATATTTACCTTATTTATTACTCAGGAAACTGATTGAGAAATTCAGGTTATGGACGGACAATACAAATGAGAATGCATTTTATTTACCTTTTTTTTGGCCTCGAGTCATTTACTGCTTGTATCAAGCAATTATGTTGTCGTCAATTAACTACAATATCTTTTTCTGGTGAAAATTGATTTCATGATGCTAAGAAAGCTTGTCAATTTGTTGTAGGTAAAAGAAATTAGCAACCAATTGGCACCACAGATTACTCGTTGGCAAGCCGAAGCTCTAGTAGCAATGCAGGAGGTGTGCCTTTTTTTTTACCTGTTATTGAGGGCTATCCTTAAATGTTTTCATTTCAACATTCTATTAGGAATCAAAATAAGCATACAACCTCGGTGGTTTAATGATCTAAGATTTTTTACAGACCTTGGGTTCCAGTCTCACCTCATCCACTTTGAAAACAATTCAATAAGATTATATTCCAGCAATCAAAGAATATGTTTGTATCAAGTGAGATTCAAAACTTGTGCAATATATTGTCTACTTAAAAAAATTGGGAAAAGTTAAAAAAACCTTTAAACTTATGAGGGTAGTGAACTCCGGTTGTCCGGTCCGGGCGCTCGCTTTTCCATATGGGAGCTCACTCCCGATAGCTATTTTTACTATTCCATTTTTGGGCACCCAAAAATGATTCTAGCAGAAAAGTAAACGATAATGGTTAGTTTGTTGACGAAAGATAGTATAAGGGTCAGATTGTTGACGAATGATAGTATAAGGGCCAACTTGTTACTACCCCATAGTTTAAGTGGTTTTTTTTTTTTAACTTTTCCCAATAAAAAAATTGAAGTCTAATTTGTTAGTCTACTATGTTATTATGTTTAATAAAATCATCAATGTTGTCTTGTTTTTTTTCAATTTTCTTCTTTTTATATTATTTTATTTTTTTATTATAAGTTTTTTTATTCATTGATAACATATTTCAACTGGGTTGTGCATTTATAGGCAGCAGAGGAGTTTCTGGTTCATTTATTTCAAGACGCTATGCTCTGTGGGATTCACGCTAAGCGTGTTACTCTCAGTAAGTTAAATCTCGAGATGTTTCTCCTCTTCTCTAAATTATCAACCTTTTTATATTAAAAACTATAATATAAGAAATAAATTATTAAAATGGGAAGCTAAATCATCAAATATTTGATTAGGAATCTTGACTTGTATGTTGCAATTCATGAAAGTACTTCACACCTGTCTGGTTGCATTTCGACCAGGAAATTCCCCTATTTTTCTTGTTCTCTCTTGTTTATAATCATAGTAATAAGAACTGGTATGTAACTTAGGATATGTTTCATAAGAACAGGTGAATCTCTATTTGTCTGGATAGAGTGCTTTTATATCATCATCTTGTGGATTCAACCTGTTTTGTTCTTTGTGATCGTGAAAAAAGATTTCGAGTTGGCGCGAAGGATCGGCGGGCAAGGCGGGCAAGGCGGGCCCTGGTAACCACCTTCCAAAAACCATTACTGTTTAGTGTTATATCTTAGTATTAAGAACTGGAACTATGCTGTTCCATTAAGAATTAGAATGTTTGGTGGTAGTGATGGATGGCTTTATGATATGAATATGATAGGTACCCTGTTATTCTTTGTTTTCCAGCACACTCACAGAACGAATCCACAAAGAAAATATCAATATAACGTAACCAAAATCACAATATCGAAGGGAATTCGAGAGCCCTTCTCTCTCCCAATTTGTAGAGGATGAGAGCCTCTACCCCTCTCCCACTTTTCCCACTATTTTTCCACCCCTAAATTCCCTCATTCTTCTCACTTATATAACCTACAAAATCATAACTGAATTATAAGTCTAATACCCCATTTACCCCTATAACTACTAGATAACTACCTCTATAACTACTAGATAACTACCCCCATAACTATTAGATAACTATAATATTATATTCTCCTAAAATATTTCTAACAATACCGGCCGCCTAAAGTTCCACCTTGTCCTCAAGGAAGGATTAAAAGATTTCGACAGTCTCCCCTCGACAGCTCGATGGTCCTACAGGTTCATCGCCAAGTTTCTGTTTTCCTGTATCCCACTGCCTCTGAGGTGCTGAATGCATGGCGTCGGCTAGAGAGTCTAGTTTTTCCATCATCATCGCCATCATCCGCTTCATCTCTGACAGCCTACTGATATTTTCCTTGATGGAATCCAGCCTCTGTCGTAAGTCACTCAAAGCTATCGGATCATCACCCATGACTTGCTTGCTTGCTCCTCCCGGTAATTGTTTTTTTCCTGCCATTTTGTAGGAACCTGGCTCTGATACCATTGATAGGTACCCTGTTATTCTTTGTTTTCCAGCACACTCACAAAACGAATCCACAAAAAAAATATCAATATAACGTAACCAAAATCACAATATTGAAAGGAATTCGAGAACCCTTCTCTCTCCCAATTTGTAGAGGATTTCGAGAGCCTCTACCCCTCTCCCACTTTTCCCACTATTTTTCCACCCCTAACTTCCCCCATTCTTCTCACTTATATAACTCACAAAATCATAACTGAATTATAAGTCTAATATCCCATTTACCCCTATAACTACTAGATAACTACCTCTATAACTACTAGATAACTACCTCCATAACTATTAGATAACTATAATATTATATTCTCCTAAAATATTCCTAACAATATAAGCAAACAAAAATCAATGTTTTGTGTAAATTATTGTTCTGGCTACACACACGTGATACCTTGAATTAATTAATTATCACGAGTAAAAATTGCGTAAATTTCAATAATTCAGTGTTTTGTGTAAATTATTGTTCGTGATAATAATTGTTTCTTAGTATGACATTGTGATAGGGAGTTAAAAAGTTGGTAGAAAGGAAGTTAATAGCGTACTTGCAATTATGTTGTAAAAATAGGAGATAGGAATAGAAAAAGAGAGAGAAAAATTGTATGTGTAATAGAGAAAATTCTAGATCGAGTCGGTCAAGGAAGAGATTGCTTTGAGTCTCAAAGTTACAAGGTATTTGTAGTTTTACATTGTTTTGAATAGTACAAGAGTTGATTGTTGTGATTAAGATTCCTATCACATTGCATCTGAAGTATATGCATAGGACGGTCTGTAAAAATATTAATGTATTTATAATCTATTTTTACTGGTTACTATGTCAATGATTTAAGAATATTTCAAAGTAATATATTTATCTAAATGTGAATCAGAGTTTATACAAGATCTTCCTAGTTTTTGGATGCATATCATTTATCCTGTATCAAATTGAGAGAAATCAGTATTCAAGAACTCTTAACAAACATAAAAGTCTCCAAAAAGAAGATAAGCTACCCCGTTCGAAGTTGGTGCCAGCCTTTTTCTCTTTACCCTGTGTTTCATCTGAATTAGATCCAGTTCCTGGCAGCAAAACACAATTAAAATCATACTCTTACACTGCCACTAGGTATTCAAAACAAAAGTTGTTCCCTCCAAAGATGATAGGCATTGATGGTACAAAAAGAATCTAACAAGTCCACCTATCTACCAAAAGCTTTACCAAACATAAAAATACAAGAGTAATAAATACATCAAGCTGTTGACAAATAAGGCCATAACTAATTGGAAGTTTGGGAAAACAATGTTCTGAATCAGCTAACAGAGAAAACTGCATGAGAAGAGATGATAAGAGAGTTATATTGCTGCCGTAGCTTCCCCGTGCTCAAATACACAGTCGATATTGCTGCTTATTAAAGTTATAAATAGAAGTACTAAGCTTGTAACAAGAATCAGCAAAGAGACTTTGTTCCTTAGACTAGAAACCACTGTTTCTCGGCCGAATGCAAAGTCATAAAAAGCATCTAACGGGAAGCTCAAGTACGATGATGGAAACATAAAAGGGAAAAACTACATAAAAGCTTCTGAAGCATGCAACAAAGATCTTACCCTAGCACGGTACTCTTTTATGAACTCATCTAGTAGTTTAATATTACCCTCCTTGTTTCTCTTAAATCTCAGTTTCCTCTGCTCCAACTGGCTCCTTCCTCCTCAGTGCCAACTCTTCATTGATTTTTCTTTTCTTTAGTATGACCTCTGGTATATATGACAGAGGCTTTGGCTCCTCTTCCGACATTATTCCGGATAAAATTACGCGACACAATCCATCATACAAAAACGCATATAAACGTACGTAACAAAACAAAATTCCACCTCCGCAAAAGAAAAGAACCCATAACCAAAAATTAGCCAAAATAAATTACAGCGTGAATTATGGCTAAGATTTAACAAAAACTCGAAAATCCCCATAAATCTGAGACACGATAAAGAAGAATTAAACTTACAGAAGAAAAGTTAGCATGAATCGTTCCTAGATAATAAACCAGAACCACAAATTTCTTATCGTACCACAGAGAGAGAGAGAGAGAGAGAGAGGGAAGGGAGGGAACGACGAGGAGACGGCGGGGGTAGGGTTTAAGAGAAAGCAACAGTCACTAGCAAAGGAAAAACTAAAAGGGGACGAAATTGTTTACTAGGATGGGACTAAATTGAACTTTTTCCAAATTTGTATTAAGTGACAGAGAGAAAGAAAAGAAACTTTTGTATCTTCTATTTCACATTCAATGAATTGTCTGATAGCCTTTATAAGGCAGATACAATTGCATAAAACGACAAAAGTAAAATAGAGGCATAGAAAGTGTGAGGTGAGAGGAAAACAGATTCTGTTAACTAAAAGAATGAACCAGTCATGACATACGGTTCAATTTGGTTCAACATCCCCCCTCAAACGCACGGGTCTTGGGAGAACCGTGAGTTTGATGCACAATTCTTGAAAGCGGGCAGCTGGCAAAGGTTTTGTCATGCAATCGGCAAGTTGATCAGTAGAAGGAGCAAATGCCAGACTTAAGGATCCATTTCTAACCAAGTCCCGGACAAAATGTTGATCAAGTTCAATATGTTTAGACCGTGCATGAAGAACAGGGTTAGATGCAAGACTAAGGGTGCTAATATTATCGCAATATATAGTAGGTGGCGACTGTGGATATAATTTCAGCTCCATAAGTAAAGACTGAATCCAAATTACCTCAGCTGCACCATTTGCCAGAGCACGATACTCAGATTCTGTACTGGATCTTGAAACTGCTCGTTGCTTAGATGAGGACCAAGAGATTAAATTATGACCGAGGAAGATGCAGTAACCGCTAGTGCTACGACGATCATCAGGGCATGAGGCCCAGTCAGCATCTGTGTAACAGAACAGAGAATGATCTGAGGAATGCTGAAGCTGAATACCTAAGTGAGCCATGCCTTTTAAATACCTAAGTACACGTTTGACAGCATGCATGTGTACATTAGTTGGTGCATGCATGAATTGACAAAACTTGTTCACGGCAAAGGAAATATCAGGTCTTGTGATTGTGCAGTATTGGAGGGCATCGAGGATGCTACGAAACTTCGTGAAGTCTGATAATAACTCACCTGTATGAATAGAAAGGGGCTGAAGGGCAAGCGGAGTAAGATGAGGCTTTGAGTCTAGCATCCCTGTTTTGACAAGTAAGTCTCTGATGTATTTTGTTTGGCTTAAATGAAGACCGTCAGAATGATGGTGGACTTCAACTCCAAGAAAAAAATGGAGTAATCCAAGGTCTTTGATAGCAAATAGTTGAGAGAGATGATTAACCAATTTAGAAATGAGAGTAGGAGAAGAACCTGTCACGATGATGTCGTCCACATAAATCAAAACAACCAGAATATCATCGGCATTGTTATATATGAACATAGAGGTATCCGCTCTTGAATCAGAGAAACCCCATTGAAGGAGAGCAGTGCTCAATTTGAGAAACCAGGCCCTGGGTGATTGTTTTAATCCATACAGAGAACGATGAAGTTTGCAGACATAATTCGGATGATCCGGATCAATAAAGCCTTGTGGCTGAGTCATGTATACGTCTTCGAGAAGATCACCATGAAGGAAGGCGTTTTGAACATCTAACTGTTTGATAATCCAATTCCGAGAAGTGGCAATGCTGAGAATAAGGCGGATAGTCGCCGGTTTAATGACCGGACTGAAGGTCTCATGAAAGTCATGGCCCTGTGTTTGCTGGAATCCCTTGGCTACAAGACGAGCCTTGAACCTGTCTATGAATCCGTCAGACCGTAGCTTGATTTTGTACACCCACTTTGACCCAATAATCCGAACATTACTTGGTTTGGGTACAAGTGACCAAGTGCCCTGTAATTGAAGAGCATCATACTCGGACTGCATAGCAGTACGCCATTCACTCAAGGTTGAAGCCTCCTTGTAAGAAGAGGGTTCACACAGGGCATTGTGTGCAACGGAAAAGAAAGTCCTAGGTTTAAAAATTCCAGACTTCGACCGCGTGACCATAGGATGCTCATTTACAGTGGAAGAGGGCGGCAAGATTTCGACAGGGTTGTGGGAAGGAGAAGCAACCAAAGAATTAGAGGAGGAAGGACAATCAGAGGAGGCAGAGGAAGGAACAAGATGTTGAAGAGGGGAAGAAAATGGATAAGTATGAGGAGTAGGTGAGATAGGTAATGATGAAATAACAGGGACAACAGTAGATGAAGAAGAAAATGTGTTCAACGGCTGTGATGAGAATGGAAAGGAGAGTTCATTAAAGACCACATGTCGGGATATGAAAATCCGACCTGTATTATTTTGGAAGCACAAATATCCTTTGTGATGACTGCTGTATCCCAAAAAAATGCATGGAGCAGAACGAAAAAGAAGTTTATGGGAATTGTAAGGCCGAAGAAACGGGTAACATTGACAACCAAAAATACGCAGATGAGCGTAGGAGGGAATTTTGTTATACAGTAATTGAAACGGGGATTGATCACAAAGAATCTTAGTCGGAAGTCGATTAATTAGATATACAGCTGTCCCAAAAGCGAATGACCAAAACTTTAGAGGCATGGAAGAATGAGCTAGTAGAGTTAAACCCATCTCAACGATGTGACGATTCTTGCGAGCTAGTAGAGTTAAACCCATCTCAACGATGTGACGATTCTTGCGTTCCGCTCGTCCATTCTGTTGAGGAGTATATGGACAAGATAGTTCATGAAAAATGCCGTGAGAGGTAAAAAATTTTGATAACGACCAAAATTCGCCCCCCCCCCCCTAATCAGATCGCACCCGTTTAATTGTAGTATTGAATTGAGTGTGAATCATTTGGTTAAATTGGACAAATTTATCATACGTTTCCTTTTTAGAAAGCAGAGGATAGAACCACGTGAATCTGGAATAATCGTCGATAAAAATAAGAAAATATCTTGCACCGGTTATAGAGATAACAGGGGAAGGACCCCACAAATCCGTGTGAACCAAATCAAATAAAGAAGTAGCATGAGAAACAGAAGTGGAAAAAAGTAAACGACGAGATTTTGCTAATTGACAAGAAGAACAGAAATCCAAACATTTTGAACACAGTTGTGCACAAAATGAAGCAGGATGTCCCAGTCTGAAATGCCAAAGATCAGAACTAGAGCTGGACACAAAATGAAGTTGTACGGATGAAGGAAGACTTGGACGTGACCGGCAGACCCTATAGAGGCCATTATCAAGAATGCCTCGGAGGATGATCCTGTGGGAAGCCTGGTCCTTGACAACAAAGAAAGAGGGAAAGAATTCAACAAACGCCTTGTTATCAAAACACAGTTTCGAGACACTCAGCAGATTTTTTTGAAGGGACGGAGAATGATAGACAGTATTTAGATAGACAGGGGAAGATTCAGTAAATAAAGTAGAATGTCCAATATGAGAGATAGGAGAACACTTACCGTTTCCGACTGTAATCTGAGCATCCCCAGTGTAAGCAGTGGCCAAGTCCAACATATTTCGAGACACTCAGCAGATTTTTTTGAAGGGACGGAGAATGATAGACAGTATTTAGATAGACAGGGGAAGATTCAGTAAATAAAGTAGAATGTCCAATATGAGAGATAGGAGAACACTTACCGTTTCCGACTGTAATCTGAGCATCCCCAGTGTAAGCAGTGGCCAAGTCCAACATATTTAGATCTGGTGTAAAATGGTGTCAGGCTCCTGAATCCATGTACCAGGAGGGATCCAAGGGAGTGCTAGGCAGGGCAGATTGATCAGTGGAGGGAATGGTCGCAGAGAAATTCCGAGGAGGCAGTGAGGCAGGTTGATACTGAAGATTGGTGCGATGATAACAGATATTCGCACTGTGCCCGGGCTTGAAGCAAATCTGACATCGAGGACGGAAGTTGGGTCGATTCTGGGAAAATTGAGGATATGAAGGGCGATAGGGTGGGGAGGGAAGGATGCCAGAGGAAGGAAACGATGGCCTGGGACCATGAGGTCTGTTAGGAACATTGAAGGAATGAGGTCCAGGAGGCGAAGGAAATTTTGGGCGAGGTTTAAACTTGGAAATGTTCGTCTGGTTGGCTTGAAGGGAGTTCACAGAGGCAGAGGAATGCTGGCGTTCAAGGCGAGCATCATAGCTCAATAACATGCCATTTACCTCTTCCAGAGACGGACGAGTAGTACGGGTAGAAATAGCAGTGACAAAAGGATTGTATTCCACTCCAAGGCCGTTGAGGAAGTAGAGAAGCTGATCATTCGTACTAACAGGTTCCCCGGCAGCTGCTAGTGTGTTACAGAGGCTCCGAAATTTCTGAACATACAACATAGCGCTTAACCCATCCTTGCCAAATGCCTGAAGATTTGTCCGAAGCTCGGAGATTCGAGCAATCGATGAAGCAGAGAAGAGATTGTTAAGAGCCTCCCAGATCTGAAACGCAGTGGAGTAACCCACTAGTTGCCCTAACATCTGTTCAGTGACGGAAGCAGTAGATCCAACTCATAAGCAGTCGATTGTACCGCTGCCAGGAGAGAAACTCTGGATTAATGTCCTCGTTCAAATCTTTCGGTGGGCAGGGACGAAAACCATTAAGGAAGTCCTCCATATTACTAGCGATGACCACATTCAGCAACTGGGTCTTCCAGATAAGAAAATTTGTTTCATCGAGTTTAATAGTGAGAGGCTGAGTGACAGAGGGGATATGAGGGAGGGAGGGCAGATTTAGAGAGGAAGATGACGGAGCATTCGTCGTACTCTGTGAGGAATCCATTGTTCAGGTAGAAAAACTAGGAGAAGACAATGGAGCCTTTAATCGCTCTGATACCATGACAGAGAGAAAGAAAAGAAACTTTTGTATCTTCTATTTCACATTCAATGAATTGTCTGATAGCCTTTACAAGGCAGATACAATTGCATAAAACGACAAAAGTAAAATAGAGGCATAAAAAGTGTGAGGTGAGAGGAAAACGGATTCTGTTAACTAAAAGAATGAACCAATCATGACATACGGTTCAATTTAGTTCAACATTAAGCTCTGTTTTTCTTTTACAACAACTTCTCTGTTTTTCTTTACAATAATAGAAACTTTTTATACTAGTGCTCTGTCAGTAACTTGAGTAACTGATCCACGAGTCACACACTTAGTGCACTTCTCCTTAGTATTGAGTTAACCCGGTTCAATATTTGGTTTAACATTGATTGAGCTCATCCCAGGTGCGCTAGTAAATCTAGAGAGCGGTCCAACCGACGAGCCGAATGGGGGGGCATTTCGTGCAGGGGCACATAGATGGAACCAGAGAGATAGTGAGCATGGAGGCCGAAGAAGACGCACTGTGGCTGAAGGTAAAGGCATCAAAGGAAATTCTGAAATACGTAGTTGCTAAAGGGTTCATAGCAGTAGATTGAACTAGCTTGACTGTTGTTGATGTGCTTGAAGAAGAAGAATGCTTTGATCTTCTGCTCGTAGCTTATACACAGCAAGTGGTGGTGCTTCCTCTGAAGAATAAATAGTATTTTTATTTGCAATCAAAATATCAATAAATAGATATTGATGTTTCCTCCTTTTCCGCTAACACGATGCAAGTAATACACAAACAATCTTTCGATTCCAACAGATCGTTCCAGCCCAGAGCTAGATAATCATAAAATAATGAATGTGAGCGTGTCTGTCTGTGTTTATTTCAACTTACACCAACATAACAAGTAGACCAACTTCCTCCATTGCAGATAGCTCAGACGCTTACGGGTTCTGTAGCTTTTCTCAGCCATGCAGTCTCTGTTTCATCCAAGTATGGTGCCAGGATGTCTCTACATTTCGAATGATATGCGTTCAGCCAATCCAACTCTTCTGCTGTAAGAAGGCTCGAGTCGATCAACTTTCTCTGGTATGGCGCCTAAAAAGGAGGAAACATATTCCAGATTTCATGAACAATTATGATCATTAATTAACAGTTAATGGTAATGTCAGCTGTAATGCAAAGATTTGCATATGAGTTGGCAATTTTATTTTTGGCAATATATATACATATTTATGGAGATAATATGTTAATTTCATTATTTTTCAATTTGATGATTTAATTCTTGGTGATCAAGAAATAGTCGATTCTGTTTATTGGATGGCGTCTGGTCAACAGTCATGATGATTATATGGAAGAGAAAATTAAGGAAACAAGAATATTGGAGAAGTTATCAAAAAAGCTATATGCACTTGTTTTTGGAAAAAATTTATTTGGAAAGTCGATTTGCTGTAGATTTGGCACGATTTGCTGGGCTCTGAGTTCCCATGATTAATGGAATGGTTTCCTGAATTTTTGGATGAATATCTGAGCTGTTACAGAAACGTTCCTAAAGTGTCACACGAGGTGTCACATAACCGAATTTGTTAAGATTCGTTTTCCTTATTTCTTGCGGTGTTAAATCCGATTTGGTAACTGAACGAATTGAAGATATGTAAGTTACCAATGTTATTTAAAGCCTTCGTTTTTCTGAAGAAGGTGGCTGAAGCCATAATTCTTGAGAGCTAAAAGTTTTTTATTCTTTGAGGCGATTTTATTCTTCACCGATGTTTGCGTGTGTTCTACAATAGTTAATTCTTTTATTCACGCCTACTGTGAGTCGTCGGTGATTGTTCTTCAGCAGACGGATTTTTGGATTTACACGAGAGAAGTTTTTCTTCGTTTTACAAGCCGTTGCTTTTTCTTTCACTCTCATCGCTTCTGCGTTTGAGTTAGTGATTGTTTTACACACTCGACTTAATCTGTGGATTTCATCGTTCTATCGAGTGTGTTGTGTATTGCATTCGAGGATTTCGATCTGGTGTTCCAGGAGGTGTCCCAGGAGGCAATATTATTTGTTCTTCATTAAAGTTCAGTCTCGGGAGGAGGCTGCATCTGAACTCGTGAGGAGTTCTATTTCTTAGACAAGGGGAGCTTGTCGTTCTTGATCGTGGGCGAGGGGATCTTGCCATAACACGGGTTTCGAGAGGAACCAACAACAAGGGGATCTTGTTGTTATCTAGATCTCGGGAGAGGTCAATCTAAAGTCGAAGGGATCTCGCAAAAACAGTTTCCTTGGGGAAGTTAGCTAGAGGCGGCGACAAAGATAAGAAGGAGTCTTTATTTGTTTAAGTCTGATTGTCTTGTAATTTCGTTAACTCAAAGAAATGTTTTTATATCTGGGCGTGGCCCCGCAGACGCAGGCTGGTTGCCGAACTGCGTTACCAACCTCCTGTGTCATTTATTTCCGTGTTTTTATATTGTCCATCATTGAATTTATCATCGGTGTCACACGTAACACCCTGTAACACCCTGTGTGACACCGCAGAACTAATCGTAATCTTTTATCAGCAATTTTACCCATGTTATGTGCTCAAACGTTAAATAGCCCTTTTCGCCAAAATTAAATTGCGCATCAGCATCCTTCACAATAAGCACATTGTCCAATCTGATGCCAAAATTCTCCATCCTCATAGTAGCCAGGCTCTGAGATAGCAGTTAATTAAGATTCACGGGAGAGTAAAGTAAAAGAACGAGGCAGAAAACTAAGGATGATGTTTGGAAATGTCTCTAAAAGAGCTCATTAACAACAGACGGAAAGAGAGAAAGTGATGATATCTTGAAATATCTACCATCTGTTACAGTCATAGATGCTTGTAGCGGAATGTTCCGAGCCTGCGGTCGGAAACTAATCAAGTGGGGCCCTGCTCAAATTATTTCGTTTACTCTTGTTACTCCCAAAACAAATCAAACATAATATCAAATCAAATCAAAGAAATGAGATGAGATGTGAAATTTAACCTTCATGAACAATGAGGTAGGAGCCAATTCCTAAAAAAGTTAAATCTCTCAACTTGATCGTGAATGATAGGTTCCATTAGCACATCAAATAGCTTGAGTGGTAAAAAGGCCTTTGTAAGGGGATGCACACTCATAGAGTTTGTACTTTTGTGGGATCAGGTTGTCCCCAAGGCATTGACAACCACTTAGTTTGACGTTGTCGACAATCTAGTCGACCAGACTTGCTCCTTGGTCGACCGCTATGTCAAACAACTGCCTTATATCTTATGAAAATTCCAACTTTCTACATTTAATCTGACTTAAATTGATCCCAAACAACTAAAATCTATATGAGAGCACATTCTAACTCGATTTTGTCATCTAATGGAGAATCTTATACAAAATTTCAAGACTTTCATTTCTAAAAAAAATAAAAATAAATGGGTAATTATCGATTTGAACCCTGTACTATACACGTTTTTTCAATTCGGCCCCTGTACTAAAAAAACTGGCAAACTGAACCCTGTACTTTGATTCTGTTATCAGTTTTGACCTTCTATCAACAATTTCATTAAACCCTCATTGAAAAAACAAACAAACGATTTTGAATTCAATTGTAATTTTTACCACATGTTCACTACTTAATGAAAAGATAATCTAAAAATTTTCGTGATTTTTTAACACATGTACGATTTATTGGAATTTTATTTTAGTATTTTATAAAAATATTATAATAAATCATACAAATTTTAGAAAATCACGAAACTTTTTCTATTATCTACCCATAATAGGTTGAACATGTGGAAATATTTTCAAATAAATCAAATATTTTTTGGTATTTTTTTAAAAATTAATTTATAAAGTAAAGAAGAAACTGAGATTAATTTAAAAAAATACCAAAAGATATCGGATGTATTTGAAACTTATTATTTATAAAGTAAAGAAGAAACTGAGATTAATTTAAAAAAATACCAAAAGATATCGGATGTATTTGAAACTTTTTCCAGATGTTCACCATATTATGGGTAGATAATAGAAACATTTGCGTAATATTTTAAATATTGTATGATTTATTATAATATGTTTAAAAAATACTAAAATAAAATTACAATAAATCGTAGATGAGTTAAAAAATCATGAAAATTCCCCGATTATCTTTGCATTAAGTAATAAACATGTGGTTAAATTTCAACTGAATATAAGATAGTTTGGTAGTTTTTTCAATGGGGGTTTAATGAAATTATTGATAGAAGGTCAAAACTGATAACAGAATCAAAGTACCGGGTTCGGTTTGCCGGTTTTTTTAGTACAGGGGCCGAATTGAAAAAACGTGTATAGTACAGGGTTCAAATTGATAATTTCCTAAAATAAATAAAATAAATAAATAAATCAGATTTTTAAGCCTGCATCTGAATACACAATAATTTATGACAATATAGAAGAATTTGACCTACCTTTGAAAGATTCTTCGAGGGCCTTTCTTGAGTTCGATCCAATTATTTTGCTACAACATCGTGTGAACTGCTTTCAGTTCTAAACCAATATATCATGTTAAATATACTTAAAAAATTTACAAAAACACAATACGAGCACATGAGGTATTTTGAGATATTGAAACTTCTAGCCCTCTAGTTCCTCTAACAATAGTTGTCCATTTGAAATGCGACGGTTCTCACAATTTCCAAGAGCAATCACAGTCAGGTCTCCACGTGAGAGAGAAAATGAAAAATTATTTGAAGATTTAAATTAATTTTAACCATGCAACTTAATTTTTTGAATTACAATTCACTGAGGATCCAGATTTGTAATTTGTTCTTGATCTTTATAATTTATCCTATCTCAATTAAAAGCAAGAGTAGTAAGGAAGGTGTTGTCAGATTTGTGACCCTTTTCTTATACACCACATGTTAAAAACTCAAACAAAAGCAAACAAGCAGCCATTTTTGCTGCAACATTTGGTTGTGCTTTTTCAGATATTTGAATATGTTTTAATTGACTGTTTGCAGTCTTTGAGAATGCACACATTACTTCTCTCTACTTTGATTCTTCGTTTTCTTTGCATCCAAACAGAACATTTGTCGTGTACGCTAATTGGAATGTGATTCTCTTGTCTATGCTTACTTTAATCTTTGATCCCAAAATTCAAAAAAGAACCAACAATTTCCTCAGAATTGTTCAGTACTGTTTTCAAGTTTTTATTCGTCTGTCCGAGTAAATTTCCCTTTATTTTTTCCTTTTATCAAACTATATTAGAGGAGATTATGTGACAATCTACGTGCATACATATGTACTGTATGTTACAGGTATCATTATGTTTAACCCACTAAAGTACTTAAAATATCGATTTATTTAATGAGTTAAATGTATTTCTTATAGCATGGATCATGCTTTAACATGTAAAGACCATGATATAAATTGTATATTTAGAGTTGTGATCCCTAGTTCATAAGTTTTTCTTGTTTATATTTTCTTTTGACATCTAAGATAACGAGGCTTTTCAATCTAAAGGGAAATCTATAAAGATCAACGGCACAATGATTGTTCTACTGATCATTTTAATTGTGGCAGCTTGCCCTGTGAAGGGAAATACGACCGAAAATTCTGTTGATTGTGAGAGCTCAACTCACACCAGTGAGAGTGCACAATACCACATTGTTTGAGAAATTAAAAATTGAGTGGTTTATAAGTAGAGTTCTCATCTCTACCTAGTACAACGCATTTTGAGCTAATTTCAAGAAAAAATCTGTGCGTGTTCTAGCTCAAAACGGACAATATTGTACCCGGAGCACAGGGAAACTCTACATTAATAGTTTCAAGCAATTCACTTATCTTGATAATTTGACATAAATCTTAAAATTTTGTGCATAATGAAAAGATAAGAGAAAAACATTGACTTAATAGTATTGATAAAGATTGCATGATGTCTCACTCTTGCACAACTTGTTTGGAGGAAGCCTGAGTTTGCTTTGAAACTGAAGCATTAAAGAGGATGAAATAAAGTTATAAAAGTTTGCTTGTGATGCCTTTAAAGAACACTTGGTTTACATGGGTGCAGCCAAAAAAAGGACACTTGTCATGGAACAAGTTAAATATTTTCATAAGTTTGACAGTATGAGTTACAGGAACAACTGGAGTAGTAAACCTTGAAAAAGGGAAAACAGGAGGAAGATAAAAACTCATATAAAACCAGAAAAACAAGATATTAAGGACAGATGAACACCAAGATGCCTCAACTGCATAACTTCATCGGTGGCCAGAAGAAAATCGATGAGCTCGGTAAGATAAAAAAAACCTCATTGAGTGCATCATCTAAAAGGCATGATTGACTATTTATGATAGATCTCGAAGCATCATCAAATTAATTCCTTATTGAAATATATAATTGTATCAATCATCGCACATTGCTAGCAATAACAGTATAGTACATGAAATAACCTTATTTTCATTCATAAGGGGAAAAAAACTTACAGTGCATGGAACGCTAAGTCCATTAAGAATCTGCGGCCAAGTTGGAACAATACCATCTCTTACAGAAGCTCTAAAAGGCCATGCACGACCAAAAATCCTTTTTCTCACTGCAAGAGGCCTCTTAGTCTTGCCTAATTGGCGAAAGCTCGATGGTAATCTACTGTTTCTAGCTGTAATTTATGAGCTGTGATAACAGGGTTCTATGTTTAAATCTTGGAGGTCCTGCAATTGTAGAATATCTAATGTAAATAGAAGCTTCAACCTTTTATTTATGATTGTTGAATATTAGTTAACTTACCAGGTCGACTTCTTGGAGACTGTTCTCACAGGTTGTACTGACTGGATTATAGTAATTTCCTTTACACTCAGAATGTACTTCCTGCTGTAAATGCAAAGATTTTGCATATGAGTTGGCATTGATTTTTTAGCAATATATATATTTATTTAAGGAGATAATATGTTATTTCATTATTGATAATTTATTTCTTGGTGATCAAGAAATATAATATTCAGATTATTTGATGGATGCTAATCGAAGATCATGAAGATTCTGTGAAAGAGAAAAATAAGGAAACAAGAATATTAAGAAAGTTATTGAAAAAGCTAAAGGCACTTGTTTTTTGTAAAACTTTGTTTTGGTAAGCCGATTTGGTAGAGATTTGGTGAAATCTGTTAGGCTTCGAGTTTCCATGAATTATGGGATGCTTTCTTAATTTTTTGGATGAAAATCCAAGTTGTTGGAGACACTTTCCTAAAGTGTCACACGGTGTGTCACTCAACCGAATTTGTTAAGATTTATTTCCTTAATTCTTGCGGCATTATATCTAATTTGGTAACTGAACTGAATCGAAGATATGGAAGCTACCAATGATATTTAAAGCTTTCGTTTCTGTGAAAGCTGTGGACGACGGAGTTTTGATTTTTACAAGAGAAGTTTTCTTCACTTTGCGAGCCATCGCTTTTTCTTTCTTTCCCTACGCTTCTGCGTATGGGTCTGTGATTATTTTACACACTCTTCTTATGTTGTGGATTTCATCGTTTATTGGAGTGTGTTGATTATTGCGTCTGAAGACAACGACCTGGAGTTCCAGAAGGTGTCACAGGAGGCAATCTTATTTGATTTTCATTGAAGCTCAGTCTCGGGAGGAGGCTGCATCCGAACTCGGGATGAGGCTGCATCCGAACTCGGGAGGAGTTCTGTTTTTAGACAAGGGGAGCTTGTCACTTTGATCGTGGGCGAAGGGATCTTTCCATAACACAGATTCCGGGAGGAATCAATAACAAGGGGATCTTGTTGTTTTCTAGATCTCGGGAGAGGTCGATATTAAGTCGAAGGGAGCTCGCAAAAACAGTTTCCTTGGGGAAGTTAGCTAGAGGCGGCGACAAAGATAAGAGGGAGTCTTTATTTGTATAAGTCTGATTGTCTTGTAACTTTGTGAACTCAAATAAATGTTTTTATATCTGGGCGTGGACCCGCAGATGTGGGCTGGTTGCCGAACTGCGTTACCAACCTCCTGTGTCATTTATTTCCGCATATTTATATTGTCCATCGTTGCATTAATATTCGGTGTCACACGAAGTTCCTTGTGTGACATCGCATAACTAATATTAATCTTTCAATTAGTATCACAGCGGGTCGCTTTTGTTTCTTAAGCGAGATCAGCGGGACAAGATTATAGTTCGTGTGCGATGGATTCTATGAAAGAAGGAGGTTCTACAATGCGTCCGCCGTTATTGGATGGAAGTAATTATGCCTATTGGAAAGCAAGGATGAGGGCATTCATTAAAGCTATTGATGAGAAGGCTTGGAGATCTATTTTAACAGGTTGGAATCACCCTATGGACACCGATGCAGAAGGTATTATATGTAACGCCCCCGAACCCACCCTAGCTCGGAGCGCTACTTGGCTCACGTTAACCCCAATAATATAAATAAAATCAAACACTGCAACATTTAAAACTAAATCTCCCGACTCCCACTTATGTACTACATAGCTGTCTAGACTTCCTAATTTCCCTTAATCCTAACCTTGAAGCACCACGGCGTACTTCCCAAAAATTTCGGCAAAGTAACGCCTGAAAATGGCGCCTCCAAAATGCTAAGTACCTGCCAATGAATCAATTCCCCAAACAACCAGAATATTCCAAACATTCCTAAATGAAGAACGTCCACAGTATAGGGCGACACATCACCCTTAACTATGATTATATACACCAAATACAAATAGCTATGCAATAACTCTAAAACCAACATCAACCAAAAAGACAACTCCACAAATCACCAAAATGATTGTAAATTATACACGACCCCAAAAATACTGTTCCACCCACGTCTCTCCGAAGACCATGGTCGAGACGCCCCGTCAACTGCCCGCACCGGCATGCAGCGTACATCAACGACTGCGTCCCAATCCTAGCTTTCCTTGTAGCTCTAACCTGTACTCCTATCGTCACCTACACCACAGAACACACACACACACGTAAGCTTACGCTTAGCAAGTAGGGAGTAACGAATGAACGAATGAGACAACAACACAATGCAATCAACCTAACCCATGCAGTTTCTACCACTCAGTTGTGTTTATTTGTTCTGCGTTGCTTTAAATCGTTTCATAAGCCGTGTGAATCGGGTCAGCTCACATCCTATAATCAAGGACGGCCCTTAGCTCACATCCCGTAACCGTACAGGACGGCCCTTAGCTCACATCCTATGATCGAAGACGGCCATTAGCTCACGTCCCGAAGGACGGCCACTAGCTCACATCCAAGGATGGCCATTCCCAGAACCACCATTACGTATTTTAGCCCATCATCCTTCATAGAGTTCCCTTCGGGGTGCTACTACCAACACCATATCCCGACAAGGCACACTAATCCAGATTGCGTATTAGAGTTCCTTTCGGGGTGCTACTACCAACACCATATCCCGACAAGGCACACTAATCCTGTTTCCTTTCGGGGTGCTACTACCAGCACTGTATCCCGACAAGGCACACTAAGCCGTGCAGTTCCCAACTATGGGCTGCTGCCACGTGGGTCCCCGTAGGGCAGTACACGTGTACTCACGATCTTTTCTCGCCACTCACAATGCTAACCAATGCAACCACTCATCTCTAGCGTAGCGTACTATAACTCACGATGCATGTGTCAACCAAGATATGCAATACAACACGAAACAAAACAACGAATCACGACACAATGCTAAACAATGCAACCACTCATCTCTAGCGTAGCGTACTATAACTCACGATGCATGTTTCTCAGATATGCAATACAACACGAAACAAAGTAATAACAAAAATAAACCCAAGCAAGTAAACAATCTCCTACAAACAACCAAATTAGAACAAAGCAAACAAACCAGCAAAGAATCTCCTACCGTTCTGTGGTGTAGGCCCGAAGGCAAAACACAAGTATTCCACTACTTACCTGGCGTCCTAGCTCTCTGAGGATACTCGGTTACCTGTCCACCTACTGCTCGACCTACAAAAAATATTCGAACTTCAATAAATCAAGCTTACATTCTCTAATTACTCTCAAACTACTATTTCTAGCATAATCCAACTAAAACCTAACTAAACGGGCCACTAATTTGGGTTCGGTAAAAATTGACCCGAAACTTCAAGCGCGCGTAACTTTTGCGTCGGTTATCAGAATCGAACGATTCCAGCGGCCTACGTACTCCTCTCATAACCTATTTTAACCCGCCAAAAGGAATTTGAAAACAAACGACCCTAGCTAGGTCAAAACTCCCAAAACCCGAACTGCCCCTCAACCCGAAAATTCCCCTTTTCCAATTTTCCCTCAAATTCTCCCTCATTTCCTCACCAATCAACCTCATACCCTTAATTAGTATAAACTAACCAAAAATCCTGAGCTACACACACAAAACCCGAAATGCCCTAAATCGGCTTCACTGTTTTTCGCCCAAATTGGGCTTCCTCACTGCCAGGCGATTATTGCCAGCCCACTACCCGACAATCTCAGGTCCAAAATCGACCAAAAATGGCCGGTGATCGGAGCCAATTCCGTCTCGTCACCGTCGACCTTGAACAAAACCGAAACAGGGAGGAGAAATCGAGCTTACCTGGTCGGTCCTGCGCGAAGACTGGCCGGAAGTCGCAGCTCCAGCACCGTCGACGTTATCTGACCAGAAAACGTCGAAAAACGCCGGTGAACGGCGTCGAACTCCCCCTCGCGTCGCCTCCCCCTCTCCCCTGTTCTCCTCTGCCCTCGCTGCCCGACGACAGAATGGTTTCGGCCATTCTGTCGTTGTGTTTTTATTTATTTATTTTTTTTAAATAATAATAATAATAATAATAAAACTAACTGTTAATTAATCCTCATTTACCGTTCTGCCCTTCCGTGTTTTCGACCATTTCGAATTTCATTAAATCTCGTTTTTAAATTATAACATACGGCTTAATTTCACTGAAAATACCCGAACCTAAAACCATTCACTTTTCTTTTAAATTAATTAAAACAACCTATTTTCTTATTCTTTTATTTTATCTCCTAATTTTCCTTAAAAAAAAACCCAGGTGTTACATTATATCTCCAAAACCCGAAGAAAATTGGACCGTAAATGAAGATGCTTTGGCACATAGCAATTCAAAGGCTCTAAATGCTATCTTTAATGGCGTGGATCCAATTCAGTTCAGACTCATCTCCACATGCGAATCGGAAAAAAGGGCATGGAAAATTCTTCAAACTACATATGAAGGAACATCTTTGGTAAAGTTGTCCAAAATGCAAATGTTAACCACTCGATTTGAGAATCTAAAGATGCTGGAAGATGAAACTATTGGCAAGTTCAACGCCAAATTATGTGACATAGCAAATGAAGTGTTCGCTCTCGGTGAGATGTTTTCTGAAGAAAAACTTGTAAGAAAAACTTTAAGGTCTTTGCCACAACGATTTGCCTATAAAGTCACTGCCATAGAAAAAGCCAAAGATGTCTCTAAAATGAAGCTAGAAGAGTTGATGGAATCTCTTAGAACTTTCTAGATGAATCTTGGAGGAGACACTGAAATAAAGAAGGCAAAGGGAGTTGCTTTAAAAACAGAGGTACAGAATTACAACGAGCATGATGAAGATGACTTGGAGGAATCTATAGCCCTGCTTTCGAAGAATTTCAGCAGAGTTATAAAGAGATTTGGAAGAAATACTCGCGGTGTCAAGCAGGGTGTCACAAACTTCAAAAATGGTTCTTCAAGCAACAAGAAGCACAGAGAAGAAACTTATGTGTCTGATCAACCATTCAAGAACAAAGGCATTCAGTGCAGAGAGTGTGAAGGCTTCGGGTATATACAAGCAGAATGTGATAATACCTTGAAGAAAAAGAAGAATTCTCTAAATGCAACCCGGAGTGAGGATGAGTCAGAAAAGGAAGATGAATTTCAGAGCAACCATATGGCTCTCGTTGGAAAGGCAGAACGTGAAGAAAATGGTGGTGTTATACACGGTGTCACAGACAGTTTTTCTAATAGTAGTGATGAAGACGAAGAACCAGTCACAGAAGAAGATCTTATTGGAGAATATAAGGTTCTGCATGAGAAATGGACCGAGTTTGTTAAAGTAAATCAGCTTCTACATGCACAGATTAGAAATTTGAAAGATGAGAAGAACAATCTTCAAAATGTTATTGATGATTTGGAAACAAAGCTGAAAACAAGTCAGGATGAAGCTAATGATCTAACCAATGAGATAAGCCTCATGAAGAAGAATGTCAAAATGCTGAATTCGGGTTCCTCTAATCTAGATGATATCTTAAATGTCAGCAAATCAAGCGTAAATCGGTTTGGATTGGGATTCAAAGGTGAAAGTTTAGGTTCAAAAACTGTAGCTGTAAAGGAAAATCGCTCTGTGATGAAGTTCGTAAGGGAAAGTCCGGTGTCACAGCAGGTGTCGGCCAAGGGGTTTGATTACAAAGAAAAGCAAGGTGCTAACAGAATTTGAAGAACTGACAGAAAATCAAATTCCTATAACTTCTATCATGCTGGAAGCAGAAAAGGTAACATATATGGTTCTGTGTGCCACTATTGCCAATGTCGTGGTCATATTCGCCCTAAATGCTTTACTTATCTTACTGACTTAAGATTGGGTACTGTTAGAAATGTCTCTTCTTATAGATTCCCTTATCAGAAATGGGTGGAGAAATCAAATGTGAAGTGTAATGTTACACATCTTTCACTAAAGGCGATCGAAACCAATGCATGGTATTTTGATAGCGGATGTTCTAGACATATGACAGGTGAAGAGAGATATTTGAATGACATTATACCCGAATCCGTGGGAAAAGTAACATTCGGTAACGGTGTCTCAACGGATGTCATTAGAAGGGGAACGTTGAATGTTCCTGGATTACCAAAGTTGAGTAATGTTTTATTGGTAAATGGTTTGAAATCTAATCTAATCAGTATTAGCCAGCTTTGTGATCAAAAATTGAATGTACAATTCACAAGAGAAAATGTGTGGTGTACGATCAAAACAACAAGTGTGTTATTGAAGGAGTTAGATCATCCGACAATTGCTATCTTATTTCTTCCTCGTCTACCTGCCTTCGGTCGAGTATGGAAGACATTATTCTATGGCATAGAAAGTTGAGACATGTTAATTTCAGAATGCTTGAAAAGATTATTTCGAAAGGTGCTGTCTGGGGAATTCCTGTATTAAAGTTTGATGAAGAAAAATTATGTGGATCATGTCAAATCGGAAAGCAAACCAAGGTGTCACACCCGATGTCACAGTCATCCACAACTACCCGGGTACTTGAATTACTCCACATGGATCTAATGGAGCCAATGCTTGTTGAAAGTATTGGAGGAAAACGGTATGTCTTCGTTACTGTTGATGATTTCTCATGCTACACATGGGTGGAATTTCTTAGAGAAAAGTCTGACACTTTTAAGGTCTTCAAATCAATGTGTACTCGACTTCAACGTGAAAAAGATTGTGTTATCCTGAAGATTATTCGTATCCACAGCGATCATGGGAGAGAGTTTGAAAATGCTGAATTCTTGGATTTCTGTAAACATCTAGGGATTGTTCATGAATTCTCAGGCACCTAAGACTCCTCAACAAAACGGGATCGTTGAAAAGAAGAACCGTACATTGGCTGAAATGACTCGAGTAATGCTACATGAAAGGGATGTTCTTCAAAAGTTCTGGGCTGAAGCTATTAACACAGCTTGTTATACCATAAATCGGGTGTATCTCCGAGGCAACACTTCTATGACACCCTATGAGATATGGAAAGGTAAAACTCCGAATCTTAATTATTTTCATCCGTTTGGCAGCATCTGCTTGGTGCTGAATGACAAGGAACACAGAGGGAAGTTTGATCCCAAAAGTGATGAGGCTATATTTATCGGATATCCTACTAATAGCCGTGCTTATTGAGTTTACAACAAAAGAACTCGAACTGTTATCGAATCTGCAAACGTTCAAGTAGACGATTCCCTGGATACATTATATAATCCAAAAGAAGATGAAAACCAGATTTCAAATAATGAAGGCACTAGTGTTCCAACCGGTGTCACAGATGGTGTCTCAGGCGGTGTCCCAGATCAAACAGAGACAGTTGATGAAGTTGAAGTGACTACCTCACACAACAAGCAACCATCTACACGTGTTCAGAAGAATCATCCTGCAGATAAGGTTATTGGTGGTCTGAATGATGGTATACGAACCAGAGATAAGCCGAGGGTAAATTATCGAGACATGATTCAAATGGCATGTTTTACATCAACCATCGAGCCAAAGAATGTGAAAGAAGCATTGCTATATGAGTACTGGATAGGAGCTATGCAAGAAGAACTCAGCCAATTCTCTCGAAATCAAGTTTGGGACTTAGTACCGTGTCCTCCCAATGTGAATGTTATTGGTACTAAGTGGATCTACAAGAACAAAAGTGATGAGCATGGCAACATCACTCGCAACAAAGCTCGACTAGTTACTCAAGGGTATTCTTAAATTGAAGGAATTGATTTTGATGAAACATTCGCTCCGGTTGCTCGTCTTGAATCTATTCGGCTTTTATTGGCTATTGCTTGTGTTATGCGGTTCAAGCTATATCAAATGGATGTAAATAGTGTCTTTCTCAATGGTTTTCTTAATGAAGAAGTTTATGTTGCTCAACTAAAGGGTTTTGAAAACCCTCATCATCCTAAGTATGTTTATAAATTGAAGAAGGCGTTATATAGGCTTAAACAAGCCTCTCTTGCGTGGTATGAACGACTTACGCAATATTTATTAACCAAGGGATATGAGCGAAGGGGAGTAGATAAAACCCTTTTCTTCTGCCGTGCCAAAGGTCAGTTCCTACTTGCTCAAATTTATGTTGATGATATCGTGTTTGGCTCGGTGTCACAGGTGATGGTGGATGAGTTTGTAGCTCAAATGACTGGAGAATTCGAAATGAGTATGGTAGGAGAACTCACTTATTTTCTTGGACTTCAAATTCAGCAAAAAGCGAATGATATTTTTATCTCTCAAGCCAAATATGTCAAGAATTTATTGAAAAAATTTAAGCTCGAGAATGCACGTTCGAGTAGAACACCCCTTGGGACACATGAGAAAATTTCCAAATACGAGAAGGGTATTGCTGTTGATCCACATTTATATAGAAGCATGATTGGAAGTCTATTATATCTTACTGCCAGCCGACCAGATATTTGTTATAGCGTGGGTTTATGTGCTCAATTTCAAGCAAATCCGAAGGAGTCTCACCTAGTGTCAGTCAAGCAAATTCTCAAATATGTTAGTGGAACAACCGACTATGGCATATGGTATTCATTCGACTCTAATGCAAATCTGGTGGGTTATTGTGATGCTGACTGGGCAGGTAGTTCTGATGATCAAAAAAGCACTTCAGGTGGATGTTTTTATGTTAGACACAACTTGGTGTCATGGTTCAACAAAAAGCAAAATTTTATTTCTCTGTCTACTGTCGAGGCAGAATATATTGCAGCAGGTAGCAGCTGTACTCAGCTTCTGTGGATGAAACAAATGATGAAAGACTATGGTGTCACACAGGGTGTCATGACCTTCTATTGTGATAATTTGAGCGCTATCAATATTTCTAAAAATTCTGTTCAGCATTCTCGGACCAAGCATATTGATATACGACATCATTTTATTCGATCTCTGGTGGAGGACAAAATTATTACTTTGGAGCATATGGTGACGGAAAAATAAATTGCCGATATTTTTACCAAACCTTTGGATGGTGTGATATTTGAAGAATTGAGGTCTGCCTTAGGCCTATGTGTCATGTGAAGAGGTTTTTCTGTGTTGTAAGTTTTTTTATTTGCTTTCATAAAAAAAAAAAGGGAAAAGAAAAAGAAAAAGAAGGGATTTCTTTGTTTGCTAATATTTCTTTTGAGATTTTTGGTCTGTAACTTCCTGCATGACACAAGGGGTTCTATGAAGCTTTCGGCGATTTTTTTGGAAATTTGGAGTTACTCTCAAATATATTGATGGCGGTTTTTATGGGATTTGATCGTAGATATACCATTGGGTTTATTTCCCATCTTATTTGAAGAGTTTGGATTTATTTTCCAATTTGATGTCAGATGAGTGTGCCCCGTGGTAAAAATTTTCCTGCCTTGCAATTTGCTGTCAAGTATGCTATTCTGCACAAGATTGCTACGAGAATTTGTCCTCTTACTTCTCAAGGAATTGATTGTGAATCATGCCGATTGCAAGAATGAAAGGTCACCTCTTCCGTTTACTTGTTTGAATTATGGTATTCTGTCTTCTCAACAAGCTGTGATTTGGGATAACAAATTATTGATATGGATATGGAGGAGATTAGAAATAGCTACAAGCTTCTAGCAGGTGATCAGGTTAATATTCTGGATGGTGTTCCTGAGGGTGTTCCAGCTCACCACAATGTTTCTGTTTATGACAATGCTTCTGATTCTGCATTGTTATATTGTTTTATCAAGATACTTGAAGGTGAGATGAAATTTTTGAATGATCATAAAATGGTAATCGAAAATAGAAAATGGAAAGATAGTTGTTATTAGATGCTTAATGACCTTGTCGGAAAAATGTCTGCTAAAGAAGCTGCTGGTGATATTTTTGAGAGAAAGAAAGTTGCTAATGTGAAGGAACAGGTTAAGGAGACCAAAACTGTTGAAAAGTCAGAAGTTTCAATTCATGTCACTGGGGGTGTCAAACGCATCTGGTCCTATGGAAAAGATTTTACAGCTTCACAACTTACAGTAAAGTATGAAATTCTGCACAAAATTACCATGAGAAACTGAATGCCTACATCTCATGGAACTGGAGTAAACAAGACAATGGCAGCATTACTATTCAAAATTGGAAATTCAATATCTTTTGATTTTGGAAAGCTTTTATTTGACCAAATAATGAAGCATGAAGACGGTAAGAATACACGGTTAGCTCTTCCCTTTCCCTCTCTTATCTATGGCGTTTTGTCTGCTCAACTGTCTATCATCAGAGAGAATGAAGTTTTATATGTTGAAAAAGAGGAGATCCGTATTAGTTATAAACTACAGATGGGGGAACACATAAATGATTTAGAAGGTTTTGTTGAAAGCCTGCCAATTTCTGAGTCCAGAACTGATTCGACTCTCTTGACTAGATAGATAAAGTTTTTAGTGGATATGTCGAAATCTCTAAGCATTCAGATTTCTGAGGTTGAAAAACAGAAATATGTGATTTTTGAACTCCTAAATGATATTTATAAGAAAAACCCGCATATGGATTCCTCGGGTTCACACTTCAAGTCAGATGAAAGAGCCGGTCCATCCGGTGTTCTATCTGATGTCATGGAAGGAGGTTCCAGAAAATTTTGATGTTCAGTACTGATTTCTACAATTATGATGGTCTCTTCAATACTTCTATTCGTGGAATACTATTGAACAATTTGTCTTGCTCTGATCTTTTTCTCTATGAATAATCTGATGCATATGGATATTATATTCTCCTTGGTTCGGATATTATGGCACTCATATGACGACTCTGGTGCGTATCTGAATGATATATGTTGCTGATCTTGGTTATTTCTGTAACATCAGGAACTTTTGAATTATGACTTTTGTGTGATATATTAATGGACAAAAAAAAGAAATCAAATCAAATCAAACTAAAGTCCAACCAAACAAAGCATTTAGTTGGAATTCAATGGAGGGGCAAACTAGGAAGTGAAAGTGGGTGGTTGGGAGCATCCAATGAGAATGCAGCACGTGGCAAAGCTTGTAGAAGAAGCTGTTTTCCTTGCTTCTTCTCTCCCTTACGTGAAATCACTTCATTTTTCATACTTCCCTCTGTTTTCTTGCATCGCCGAGAAGAAACCCCTCCTTCCCACGAAATTTTCCTCCTCCCTCAAAGTTGGCCGCATTTTCGCCATCTTTGAAGCTCCTAAGGTGACAAGACTCAAGCGAGGTATTTGGACTGCTAAGGACAAGAGGTAAGTTCTCGTGACTTACTATGGCCAATTGGCCTACACCGTATGTCGAAGTTGCGTTGAGGAATATTGGGGTTTTGTTTGTTAATTGCTTTGGTTTGGTAGTTAGGATTAGTTGCTTTTATAGGTTATGTTTTTATCGTCTTGATGGTACACACGTTATATGTTTAAATTATGTCTTTTCTGTACATGCATCTCACTTTTCTAAATTAGCATGAAAATGAGTTTCTGCACGGTTTTGAGAAAAGAAATGAATTAAAGAAACGAATGTACGTAATCTGTAATCTGTAATCTGGTCACGGCGGTGTGGGGTTCAGACATGGCTGTTTACGGATGGAAGCATGTTTTTCCCCCGGTAGATGGAAATGGCTGTCTAACCGCCAGACGTGCCCTCTCCATCTGGTGAGAGTTAGACCCCGGTGACAATCTGTTCTATAATGAAACAACATTCTGCTCTGTAATCTGTTCTGTAATGAAATGTCTGCATGGTTTATGAACCTCATATGCACAGCATGCATTTGCATTTACGAAGCTTACTGAGCCTTTAGCTCATAGTTGTCTGTATGGTGTAGGTGATTTTGATACAGGTGAGGATAAGATTCTTCCACCCGACGCATGAGCAGGTTGAAAAAGAATAGCCCGTGGGAGTGTGCTGGGCAGTCGATGCTATTTTGACCCGTGGGGAAAAGTTGTATAGGTATGTTGGGTGTGTTAGAGTTAGATGACTCATTTTAGGATTCTTGGCAACTGGATTGATAATGTATAATGTTTTGAAGGATTGAAAGTGTTTAGTTTTTAAATAGATTCACATGGTTTGTTTTTATGAAATCTGGCTACATTTTCTAATTTGTATTGAGTCGTGTTTTTGGTGATTAATGGATGGAGGAATATGTGAGGTTGGACCGAGTTATTATGTTAAAGTGTTTGTTGATGAAGATGAAATCTTATTCTGATGTTTTCAGGAAATTCTGGATGAATGGTGTGTAGGTACAAGGGAAAGTAAATGAGGGCAGCTCTCCAGACAAAATCCAGAGAGCTAGCCGATCGATCGCCAGGAAGGGGCGATCGATCGGGTATTGCATGGTTTAGAGTAGGGTTATCGTCCAAAGTCTCGTGGATGATAAAGTTAAGTGAAGTATTCTGGCAGACAGAGTCATCGTCCAAAGTCTGTAGACGATAGAATTAAGTTGAGTATTTTAGCAGAAAAAGTCATCGTCCAAAGTCTGTGGACGATAGAATTAAGTTGAGTATTTTAGCAGAGAAAGTCATCGTCCAAGTCCCGCGGACAATAGGTCCCGTGGACAAATAAGTCTCGTGGACGAATAAGTCCCGTGGACTGATAAGTCATATGGATGAATAAGTCACGTGGACAAATAAGTCCCGTGGACGATAAGTCACGTGGACGAATGAGTCCCGTGGACGAATGAAGTCTGTGGGCGAGAACAGTTGTCCATTCTGTGGGCAAGAACTGTCGTCCACGTTGCCTTCTGTTTCCGTCGTCCACGCCTTCTAAGGCTTCTGTCGTCCACGCCTTCTAAGGCTTCTATCGTCCACGCCCTCTTCTGTTTCTGTCGTCCAAACCCGATAGAAAGAATATCCTCCCCCACTGTTTCAAGTGAAGAAACCCGGTAGAAAGAATATCCTCCTCCACTATTTAAATTAACGAAACCCGAGAGGAAAAATATTGTTCCTACAATGAAACCTGATAGGAAGAGTCGACTTTACTGTTCATTTGAGGAAACCCGAGAAAAATTTAACTGTCTTTAAATGAGAAAGAGGAAAAGAATAAAATAAAAATTTAAATTTTTCGTCATTTTTTTAGGAATAGTGTTATGGGAAATTAGGGGCGTTACAATTTCCTTCTGGTAATATCGGTATTTCTGGTGATTATTTGGTGATGATGCTGCTTTTATCATAGTTGCTATTCTCTTATTTATATCTTTGTCTTTTTATGGCAAAAAGGGGGAGTATTTTGAGTATTTTGGGTGATATGCTCTCTGATACCATATGTTGATATAATAATGATTGATGTATTGTTATGATGCTTGAAGCAACTATCCAGAGGGAGTTATTGAAGTTATTGGGTTTATTGATTTTGCCAAAAAATACCAAATGGGGAGATTGTAAATGCAAAGATTTTGCATATGAGTTGGCATTGATTTTTTGGCAATATATATATTTATTTATGGAGATAATATGTTATTCCATTATTGATAATTTATTTCTTAGTGATCAAGAAATATAATATTCAAATTATTGGATGGATGCTAATCGAAGATCATGAAGATTCTGTGAAAGAGAAAAATAAGAAAACAAGAATATTAGGAAAGTTATTGAAAAAACTAAAGGCACTTGCTTTTTGGAAAACTTTGTTTTGGTAAGCCGATTTGGTAGAGATTTGGTTAAATCTGTTAGGCTTCGAGTTTCCATGAATTATGGGATGCTTTCCTAATTTTTTGGATGAATATCCAAGTTGTTGGAGATACTTTCCTTAAAGTGTCACACGGTGTGTCACTCAACCGAATTTGTTTAGATTTGTTTCCTTAATTCTTGCGGCATAATATCTAATTTGGTAACTGAACTGAATCGAAGATATGGAAGCTGCCAGTGATATTTAAAGCTTTCGTTTCTGTAAAAGCTGTGGACGACGGAGTTTTGATTTTTACAAGAGAAGTTTTCTTCACTTTGCGAGCCATTGCTTTTTCTTTCTTTTCCTACGCTTCTGCGTATGGGTCTGTGATTATTTTACACACTCTTCTTATGTTGTGGATTTCATCGTTTATTGGAGTGTGTTGATTATTGCGTCCGAAGATAACGACCTGGAGTTCCAGAAGGTGTCACAGGAGGCAATCTTATTTGATCTTCATTGAAGCCCAGTCTCGAGAGGAGGCTGCATCCGAACTCGGGAAGAGGCTGCATCCGAACTCGGGAGGAGTTTTGTTTTTAGACAAGGGGAGCTTGTCACTTTGATCGTGGACGAGGGGATCTTGTCATAACACGGATTCCGGGAGAATCAACAACAAGGGGATCTTGTTGTTTTCTAGATCTCAGGAGAGGTCGATCTTAAGTCGAGGGGAGCTCGCAAAAACAGTTTCCTTGGAGAAGTTAGCTAGAGGCGGCGACAAAGATAAGAGGGAGTCTTTATTTGTATAAGTCCGATTGTCTTGTAACTTTGTGAACTCAAAGAAATATTTTTATATCTGGGCGTAGCCCCGCAGACGTAGGCTGGTTGCCGAACTGCATTACCAACCTCCTGTGTCATTTATTTCCGCATATTTATATTGTCCATCATTGTATTAATATTCGGTGTCACACGAATTTCCTTGTGTGACATCGCATAACTAATATTAATCTTTCACCTTCAATATTTGTCACAGTATCAGACTTCCAATAACTTCCCATTTTAAAACACTAGGATAAAAAAAATCTGTCAAGCATTCCAAAAATCGACTTTTACTAACAATCTGTTGCTTTCTTATATAGCAGACTCATTTGCAATCAACTAAATCAACAAAAAACTGTCAATATATAAAAATATGAACAAGGGAAGGACAAAGATAAAAGTCATTTGTTAAGAAAGCTAACAAAAATTGATTGAACTTATTAAAAAACATTGAGTGCAAAAACGGTAAGAAGAAAAATAGTCCAAATGCATGGCAGAATAAGATTTAGAGACAAGTCCATGGAAAAACATGTTCATTATAATACACAATTTTATATATATCTGAGTTTTATTCAGCTCTTTTGACAAAATAAAAAAATTACCAAAAGAACTTCCTAACATCATGGAATTTCACCCACCTCAAATAGGTCATTAGAGATCAAGCCCATCCTGTGTACAAATGGACCAAGTGCATTGGCATCAAACTCCTCATCTGTTACTCTATTTCCCACCATATAGCCCTGAATCAATTATTTCAGAATTCATCCAAAATTTTGAATTTTGAAAAAAAGGGTTATATGTTTTTTCAAAGTTCCATCATATGGAAAAGAGATATTAGTGAGTTATTTTTTAATAATTTTCAGTTTGCGTACATATACCGGAGACAGAAGCGTTGTTCGGAATCTTTAAATTCCTTTTCCACAGTAATCAAAAACCCTTGAAATTTGAAAGAAAAACATAAATATATAGCAATGTAAGAATAACAATTAAAAATGTATTATACCTTTTGTCGATCCGGAATAAATATCCGTCCGCCTCCATCGCCAAGGTTCAGGTCTTCAAGTGTTGCAAAAATCACGTCCATGTGGCCTCGGACTCTCTTTCGACGTTGGCAACCGCAACGGGATATATTCCATCGTTATCATCAATACTGACAGCTGTGAGTAATTGTTAGGGACACGAGCCCTTCAGATGACAACCGTCTAAACAGATAATAGGACGACCGTGCTGCAGTAAACCTGTCTTGCACGTAGCCATGCACATATACATTCTTTGATATGCCCACGAATCAGAGTGCACCTCGTAAGCATGTATGTATAATGAGCTACCCGGATTTGATTTATTTATTTCAACTGCATACGATCAGACTTGCTTGTACTATTCGTCGCCGCTGCCTTCATTACATGTTCGAGCTATGCTTCTTGCTCATTTAGCAATATTGGGCGTAATGTTGACAACGAAATCCTTCCTAATTGTTTCGATGATGGAAGAGATTTCCCACATAAGTTGACTTTTAAACCTGTCTAGATAACGATTTGCAAGATATTTTGCTCGAGCGTTTGGATTCTCAACTACCCTCGCACAATTATGAGAATCGATAAATTTCTTTATTTGAAAGGTTTCCTCGTCTTGCATCTTCGACACATGCAGTCGCCATGCACATCCCTCTACGCATTTAGCCGTCAGTCTCCGTTTGTCACATTGGAGGAATTTGATGCCATAATCATTTTACACAGAATATTCGAGTATTTCCTCTTTAATTTTCTTTATATAACTATATCGTTTCAAAAAAAAAACTCATTGAGATTTCTTCACGTACCGGTATGCTTTCCATCTCATCAACGTTCGACCCGATCTGTATTCGAAGCTCCTCGTCAAGAGTTCTGGAGGTCGAATGCACCTTTATTTCTTCGTCCCCACCTATGTGAAGGAATGCTCTAAGATCACCATATGCAGGAATGACGTGCGCATACAAATTGATATCGACATCAAAGCTTGTTAGCTCGTCTAAATCACTATCTCTAATTGAAATATCATCTATCATCGTCTCTAATACCTGAAAATTCTCGAAAGCAAAATAATAAGAGTGTAGTTAGAGGGAGTGTGAGAACGGAGGGAGGGAAAAAGCTCCTTAAATAGGCCTAGAGAACGGCAAATCGTTCTCTTTGAACGGTTTGCCGTTCTCCTACAGTTCAGCCCATGATCAGCCAATAATTGATCACGGGTCTGACGAAGAACGGTTTGCCGTGTGAGCAGAACAGCAAACCGTTCTTCGTCAAATTCATGATCAATTATTGCTGAGGGCGAAGATCCCCCTGCGGAGAGTGTTCTAAAGGAGAACGGTTTGCCGTTCTGCGCACGCGACAAATCGTTCTCCTTCAGAACACTCCTTGCGGAAGCATAACAGTTTGCCGCAAAGTCATTTTTTGTCTATTTTTAATACTTTAAACCATTTTTTAGATTTTGCCCTAAAATCAATTTACCCCATTATGAGTTTTTTTAAAAATTTTTAAACTAATAGTCATAACAATCAAACCTTGAACTATCAAAAACTTAAAAAATCAACCCCTGATGGCCCCCGATCACCCTCCATTCTCCGTGTGCCACTCCCCGTTCATGCTTCATTTTATAAATTAATTTGTAAAAAATATCAAACGATATTCAATTTATTTCAAATGTTTACCACATGTTCATCACATCATGATAAGATAATCTATAAATTTTTTGTGATTTTATAATAGTTTTATGATTTATTATAATTATTTTATAATTAACTAAAATTTCAATAAATCATACAAGTGTTATAAAATTACGAAACTTTTCATATTATTTTCTCATGATGTGGTAAACATGTGGTAAAAATTTCAAGTAAGTTGAATATCATTTGATATTTGTTTAAAATTAATTTATAAAGTGAAGAAGTAACGGGGGTCCCTTATAAATTAATTTAAAACAAATATAAAACGATATGAAATTTATTTGAAATTTTTACCACATGTTTATCACATCATGGAAGATAATTTGGAAAGTTTTGTGATTTTATAACACTTGTACGATTTATTGTAATTTTAGTTAATTATTTTATAAAACAATTATAATAAATCATACAAGTGTTATAAAATCACAAAAATTTTCAGATTATATTCTTATGATTTGGTAAACATGTGGTAAAAATTTTAAATAAATTGAATATCATTTAGTATTTGTTAAAAATTAATTTATAAAATGAAGAAGAAAAGGGGTCCCTGCCCCAGAACGGCCCCCCGATCCTGGCACACAGAGAACGGGAGGCGATCGGGGGGCGGCCAATGGTTGATTTGTTAGGTTTTGGATAGTTTAATGTTTGATTTGTTAGGATTGTTAGTTTAAGTGGATTTTAAAAATAAAATAAAAAAACTCATAGTTTAGGAGTTAAATTAGATTTTACCCTTGTTTTTTAATTATTTGATGGTGAAGTTTTCCAAACTTTTCGAGAAGCTAAGCTCTTACGTCCATAAGAAAAGGCTAAGAAGCATGAATAATTGAATTGTGAATATTATCAAACCACGAAAAGGATGTATCTGATGATCGTGCGTACGTTGATCAAACACAAAAAAAATAAGAGTAATGATATATTTACTTTCTGTTCTTATTTTCTAATTCTTAGTTCATGATGTGACAAACTATAGTGACCTCTAATGTTCCTGTTATATTATTGTCTGTTTTGAGACAGAGCCCGCACAAATTTGATATTGGGATTAACTTAAAATGCGTTATACTAAGTAAGAAAATGAACCATACTATTAAACTATTTATTCTTTACTCTTCCAAATAATGTGCGATTGTGGACATTCACTGGTATGAATTGGACCCTCACATTGGGCTCTCATTGTCTTTACATAACGAACTGTCACACAAACATTGATTTTCGCATAATAAAATACAAATAGGTAAAATAAATTATTAATTACAATATTCAATATTTAATACTTAAATGTAGAAATAGAGCGTAAAAATGGAGGTTGGATGATCAAACCATGGTCAAATGAGAGAGAGAGATGGCAAAGGTGTGAAAAGGTGACACACAGAGTTTTATGGGTTTAGTTTCTTAAACAGTATCTTGGCCTTATTTCGGTCTGGCGGCCCATCAGAACGAAAAAAATAATAAATAATAATAAAATATGGGAGAGTATTTAAATAGTTGGAGAGACAAGCTCCCTCTGCGACCAAAAAAAAAGGAGTTAAAGAATTAAAGGAAAATGGAAAAGAAAACCCTAGGCCAGGAACTTCCCAAATTAGACAATTGTAAGTTGGAGCCCTAACCTCCGGGTTCGATTTTGTTTTTTTTTCCTTCCTTCTCCCTCCAATTTTTCGCTTCATTTGCTCTTTTCTCCTCCATTTTTGTACAATTCGAATCCGTTGCTTGAAATTGGAATCCGGGAGGAGCAGCTGCGTCGTTTTGACCCGCTATGGAAGGCGCACCCCACCCTATACCTCGAACAGTTGAGGAAGTTTTCAGTGACTTCAAAGGCAGACGTTCTGGTTTGATCAAAGCTCTTACCACTGGTACTCTCTTTATCTCTATCTCTTTCGCGCGCTTGGAGTTTGTGTTCGATGCTTTTCGTTTTTCGTTTTTCGTTTTTCTTATGAGGATCGCCTTGACGTCTTATCCGCTTACTGCCTTTGGTGCCTGCTTGTCGTGTGCATTTTTTCAGGTAATTTTGTCAATTTGTCTGTCTTTCCTGTCACATTTTTACAACCTTTTTCTTCACTGGCTTGTCCGACTTCTACCTCTCTTCTAATTGAGACTTCTCTTGCTTTGGAATAACTCAGCTGAGTCTTACCTTTCATGTGTTTGATGTGTGAATTTCGTGGACCAGAGACTAGCCAGTACTATGTGCTTTGCAATATCTGAACTGGTAATGTTTAATCACGACTCTTATTTTCTTATGAGGAGCGCCTTGACGTTTTATCCGCTTACTGCCTTTGGTGCCTGCTTGTCGTGTGCATTTTTTCAGGTAATTTTGTCAATTTGTCTCTCTTTCCTGTCACATTTTCACAACCTTTTTCTTCACTGGCATGTCCGACTTCTACCTCTCTTCTAATTGAAACTTCTCTTGCTTTGGAATAACTCAGCTGAGTCTTACCTTTCATGTGTTTGATGTGTGAATTTCGTGGACCAGAGACTAGCCAGTACTATGTGCTTTGCAATATCTGAACTGGTAATGTTTACCCCGTGACCTGACAAAAGCTTGAAAAATTGACTGTTGGAAGGATGATTTATAGTTTAAGTTGCTGTAGAACAGCATTGGTATTTGAATTCTGTGAAGAGGTCTGAAAAAAGCTTTGTATAGGAAGATTAAGATAAATCATTCTTTCAGTTTCAGTAGTGTTTACATTCTCACACCATCTGTTATTGGTTTCTTTTTGGAACACTAAGCAAAACAGTGTGTAAAAATATTTCTTTCATTCTACACATTATAAAAAAACCTAATTATTTTTTACATTTTAAAAGCTATTTCCCTCTTTGTATAATCGTATATGAATTTTTTTTTATTTGTTTGTTTTGCTTTGTTGATTATTTTTGTACCGCTACAGTCACATATAGGGTTTTCTACTGGCCACTTCTATTAACTAAAAAACATGTAAATAGTGCTGAGAAAATATTATATTTCTGTGGTTTTTTTTAAGTTCTGATTTATACAGATTACTACATGTTTGAGAAATATATAATTCGTTCTATTGTTGTATTATTACTTAAATTGACCATCCTCACAGTGATGTCAAGAGGATGTGGTTTTAGGGTGTTTTAAGTTTGTAGGAAAAAAATTAACTTTTCTGTGAGACAGTTTTGGTGTTCTGCTTACAGAGAAAGAAAACTTGTGTCTCTATGGACTTCCAAATGAGACATGGGAAGTCAATCTGCCAGTAGAGGAGGTACCTCCAGAGCTTCCGAACCATCATTGGGCATAAACATTGCTAGGGATGGTATGCAGGAGAAGGATTGGCGTTTGTTGGTTGCTGTTCATAGTGATTCATGGTTGCTAGCTGTTGCATTTTATTTTGGTGCACGCTTTGGGTTTGGTAAGAATGAAAGGTATGAAATTGTACTGTCATAGAACTAACTTGCTTTTTGTAAGTTCATTGGACATACATGTGTATATGAGCCCAGTTATAGCATGTATGTGGATGAAAAGTTTCTTTTGACTTATTTTGGTGAAACTTGAACAATTTTCTTTATTAATTTTGTTTTTTTTCCTTGTATCTTCTTCAATCGCTACAATTTTAACTATACACTTGACATTAAGAATGTGAAACATTGTATACACTTTCACTCTCATAATTACACCCATTGATTTTTTTTTTGCCTAATGGTATACATACTATAGTTAATTTTTGCTGTCCTCTTATCTTGTAAGCACGATCAAATCATACTATGACTACAAAAAGCTGAGGGGAGTTTACAGTTAGTGAAGTTAGAAGTCAATTCAGCATAATCAAAGAGTGGCTTCACTTTCTTGTAGAGTAAAAAAAAAATGAAAAAAGTATCTCAGCTCCTTTCCACTTTTATTTTTTGGGCAATCAAGGAATTTGCTTGGCAATTTGTTATAGTCCTAGTTTTGCGTGTGTATAGCTGAGTGACTTGCACTCTTTCTATCTTCAGAATTTATTCTTGTAATCTCTATCCCAACTTTTCAAAGATAGGTATTACGAAAATCATGTCAAGAAATAAGATACAGTCTTAGTTTTAACGCCAAAAAATAGTGATAAAGACCCACTACATGAAAAATTTTATACTGTGGAGGATGTGATTATAAAACAATAAAGTCCAAGTGCTTTCATCTATTTAGCCTAAGTTGATCAAGTATCTATTTCATCTTTGGCTTCCTATCAGATGTGCTTGTATTGTAATTTTTTATGTGTTTCCACTTTTGCAAAATGAAGATAAGAGTAAGGTGGGTGGGTTGATGAAATATTATCTCCTTTTGTCATAAATATTTTTTTTATTTATGTTTTTTGTAGACATTGTAATTTTCTAACGAGATCTTTCATCGTCGTGAGAATTTTTATATAAATTTCTTGCTGCTCATGATGCTCGCATGCCCTTCACATTTTAAAGCGTGCACATTTTTAATAGTGGTGTATTTTTTGTTTTTGCGTTTGGTATTTGGTTCAATGCTGGTGGAAATAAAAGGTTCTTGATGATTTATGAGAGTTCAATTTAGTTTTCATTCGTCTGTCATCTTTTTCATTAACGATTATATTCTCAAAGATACATACAAAAATGTGGATGTTATCGTCTACCTGCACACACTTGTTGATATAATCTACTAAAAAATTTCTGCCTTATAGATTTGGTTTCTTCATGACTTTCTTTTAGTTAACAATGGCCTAAAAGTTTAGTGGATGTTCTGTAAGAAATTCTAAGACAATGATATGCTATGTATTTATGTTTCAACTGTTAGATATCATATCACAAGCCCGAGATCTCAACTGTAAATTAATTTTATGAGGTTATAGAGCATAGAGGCCAAATAATGCTGAGGGTTCACATTTTTTAATTTTTTATTTGGGTGAAAATTTTGTCAGCGCAGGCTATCTTAGTCAAATTAGCTCACGTATGTCAAATTACTCTTCCTCGCGATTGACTTGAATTTAGAACTGTTTAATTACATAATTCACCTTTTATAATTGCTTTTAGTCTGTCTTCCATGACTTTTTGTTTGTAGAAAGAATACTTATTCTACAGCCTGAGTAACATAAAATTTATTAGCCATTGAAATGTCAGTGGAAATTTCATTTCACAGGTTTTGGACATGGACCATTTTTGTCCGAGCTTTTTATTTCTTAATCTTTAAAATCTAATGATATTGATTTAAGCTTAATTAAACTATTTTTTGGCAAATTCAGCTGACAAAAATTCCATTTTATTATTAGTTAACGTTGTCGTGTTACTATTCTAGCTCCTTGCACGGGTACATTATTAATTTTACAAGCTAATCAAGTCTTGAAAAAAGAAATGAAGAAAAAAGAGTAGCCAAGCAAATGGCCACTTGCTTTTAATGTTGAAATAAGCCTTTCGGCTTTCAACCAGGGACCTTGACCGCAACTGCTTTTGGCGCCAGGATTTTGTCAACCATGCAGTCGTGGAAGAAGAGACGGAGGGTTCCGCCGACCGTGGTGGGGCTGGTGATTTGCTTGGACGTGACGGTTTCGTGAATGATTCTGTCAAAATCAGGGCAAGTTTCGGCCTAGTAATCGAGGGTAAGTTTTAATTCGGCATAAAAAGAGACGGATAAAAAGAAGAGGAGGAAGAAGAGGAGAGGTGAGGGAGCAGCCATGTTGGAAGATCACAAACCTTTTCCAATTCTTTTTACAATGTTTTAAATGTAATAAAAGTTTTAAATAAATATAATATTGTTTACTATTTTTAAATATTTTTTAATAAATCTAGTATCGTTCAGTAAAAGATCTTTCATTTACTTAAAATTTTTACCACATATTCACCACATCATGAGAAGATAATCTGAAAAGTTTCGTGATTTTCTAACACTTGTACGAATTATTGTAATTTTAGTGAATTATTTTTTAAAATATACGTAAAATAATTATAATAAATCATACAAATGTTATAAATTCATAAAAATTTCCCGATTATTTTTCCATATTATAATGAACATGTGATAAAATTTTCGATTAAATTCAATGTTGTTTGATATTTTTGTAAAATTAATTTATAAAGAGAGGACGGTCACCACCGTCCCAAGGTGTATCCGTTCTAGGCAAAAATCGAGAACGGACTGTTTCTTGAAACAAGAGACCGTCCGTTCTGTGGAACGGACTGTCTCTGTTTTGCAAGAGACCGTCCGTTCTACGGCAAAATTCATCAAAGGCGGTCATAGGACGTCCGTCGAGGTTTGTTTTGTAACTTTTTCCATACTTCAAGGTTTGGATCGTGAAAAATTTTACTTTAAGGTTTGAATCGAAAAAACCGGTTACTTCGAGGTCGAAACCGGTAATTTCCCTAGATTTTTCGACCCAGAGTTTGGTTTGGTTTTAATGGTTTTTGACACCAAAACAGTGAACCAAATTACATGCAAACTCGAATTTGTGCTTCAAGGCACAAAAATGTCTGTATCACCTAAATAAAGTTGAACGCCTGAGATTATATGCCCCTCCTACACTTCCCCTCTGCAGACCGGTTTTTCAAACTCAGATTTTCTTGTTCAAATGCTATGACGAGCAATCTCAAATATTGAGTCAAGAATAGCCCGAAGAGCGCTCGCTACCAATCATCTCGGCATGGTGGGGCGGCGCCGTCGAGATGGAATCCCCATTCACCTCTCCGTTAGCGGAGAGTGAAGACGACGCATTGGAAATCGTAGAGGTCGACGACAATGCAGGAGCCGTCGTGGACGCAAACCTATTTGTTCATGGAGTAGAGGATCCGATTGCTGCTTGAGGCCCTCCATTGCCAGCTCCTCGGTGGTTTGTGGTTTTGGGGAGGGTGACAGCGTTAGCTGGTTTTCCCTTCCATGGCGTAAGAATCGAAAGCTCTCGCCGGGGCTACTTCGGCTCGTTCGGGGCGCCGAAGCAGAGAAGAAAATTGGTATCTTTCTGATGAAAATGTAAACATGAAATCAGAGATAATTCAGTTGATTCAAACTCTGATCCGAAATGACAAACAAAGTGGAGTTTTCTACGTAAAAAACAAAACAATTGAATCGTCGACAGCAGGGATCGAACCTGGGCGGGCGAAGCCACTCGGACATATCGACTTTCCACGAGCGAAAACGAACCAAAGAATGAATAAACTCAAAAATGCAAGGGTGGGAAAGATTAGATAATTGATAATGATGAACCCACACAAAATTTGACCATCGTCCCCAACCACAACTCCCCAAGGCCCAAGAGAGTGACTAAATTACAACACACCTTCTGTCAAATTAGATGCATGTGTCTGAAGGACGACGAGGCTTTGACAGGGACGTTTTTGGAATTTTCTTCATTCATTTTTCTAAGGGAAATTATCGATAAAAATTTCAAAATATACGTTTTTTTTATTTGAAACTTTAAAGTATTAAATTAAACAATTCAACTCTTAAACTATTGAAAACCTAATAAAACAAACCTTAGTGACCGTCCGTTCTGCATTTTTACCGTAGAACGAACGAACGTTAAAAAAAAGTACAGAATAACGAACGAACGCTTAAATGCAGCGTCTGTCCTATCCAACACGTCGACTACCACGGCAAAACATAACATAGATATTGTTACTTATAACAACTAATTTATGTGACAAACTTTGAGGCTTTCAAACATGTGAAGGACAGCCTGTGTAAAATTATGAGCTGTCTGTCTTTTGTTTCTAGCTCGAGCGGGGTAGGGACAATTACGTTAATGCTTTCATTAATATTCTCATTTACGTTTAATGCTCTTTATCCATCTCAATGCGTTCAGAATTTTATTAGCTATCTCGTGTTTTTCGTCAATTCAAACATACTCATATATTCAAACCAACATATAATATGTTTTACCATCTTTATCTTTATACATTCATATGTCAATGTCTAAATATGCGTGTTCAAATATCAAAATCAAATAATAAATAAAATAACATAGATTTTGTGATGTAGGATCGATAACTAAAACGTTGAAAAATTAGTGTTCTGGATTTTGAGAGAGTAGAGTTATAGGGATTTTTCAATGTTTCGAATAATTTTCTCCCTAAATAAAAGAATTGATATTAAATTTCCAGTTACGTAAATTCCTTTCACAAGAATTTAGGGAGAAACTCTTTTAAATGAACTCATTGGCTCTTGTAAATGAGAGTGACGGTAGGTAATGGATTGGTGGGCCCGGTTAAGTTTTTTGTGGGCCAGAATATAGTGCTCTTGTGGGACCAGCACTTCTCTTTCCTTCCTCAGCAGGTCTATAACAGATTCTATCTTCCTTCCTCTTCTTCTTCTCATAGCCACCACTCTGAATCCTCTACTTCTGCTACTCACTGAGTACTACAGGTGATCCCCCGACTCTCTTGGAAAAATATTTATGAGCTTCTTTTCTTTATCCGTGTGCTTCAATTTAAATCTATTTACATCTTTTGTCAATTGTAACATCTTCTTCTAGATTTGCTGCTCGTGATCTGTTACGATCCCATACTGTTACCGTGTAGTCTTGTGACCCTGGCTTTGCTTTTGCTCATTAGATTTTATATTTGTGGAACAATCTGTTGAGGCTCGTTAAGGGCTGAAACATGATTAAGAAAATCTTCCGATCTAAATTAATTTCCAATAATTACGATTAATTTTATCGAGGGATGTTTTGTTTGTGGTTGATGGTGTGAAATTGCTGCTGTCATTGACACTGTGATGAATTTCTTTTATTTTATTTTTTTGGATATTTTGAGATCATGCCGCAATTGCTTGGCTTGAACAACTTTCTTGTACAGAGTCATTCGCAGCATATTCTTACAGTTATCACTGCCTGGTTTAGCTGGTATGAGTGATTGCTGGTTTACTGTTACAGAGCTGAAATCGACTCTTCCATTTATTTTCCCTGATTTCTTAAATTAGATACAGAAATAATTCAAGTATAATGTGACCGGATGCCATATGTATAAATGGCTCGAAGAAAACCTCTACCTTTTCATATTTCCACATTCCTTGCTCGTATGAGTAGTTGATATTTCTTCCATGCAAGTTTGTTGTTGTCAGGTGATGATTTCAGTTGAGCTGCTCTAGCAAAGATCTTAGTTGAAAAATAGGAAAGAACCATGAGGCCATAGAATAGATGTTGATTGTTTAATTGGCAATAATCATTATTAGTAAGAACTAAACGTGAGAAAGCTGAGTACATAAACCTTAGGAGATAAGCAACTCAAAAAAGGCAAATCAATATGTGAACTAGAGTCATTTTCAGTAACAGAGATGAGTCAAAGTTTAATCACGCTTGCAATTATCACCAGAGAGATAAATTGTGGGAAGAAAAGTCATGCATGAGCATTGCACATGAATGATTTACCGGCATGGGTCGATATGTTCGGATATGATTTTTTCTTCAAAACATGGTTCGAATACATTCTATTTTAATTCAAAAAAATAAATTAGGAAGAGTGAATTATTAACTCGTCATCCAATAATCAGATGGTACTCGGTGCACGACTAATTTGTCAACACAACAATTGAAGGTGATTAAGTGAGTTCAGAAGTCGGATTTTTTATAAAGCTTTTGTTCTTAAACTGAAGAATGAAAATTGAATATTGAAAAAGTGTTCAAACAATTGTATATAAAACAAATCAATATGTGAACTAGAGTCATTTTCAGTAACAGAGATGAGTCAAAGTTTAATCACGCTTGCAATTATCACCAGAGAGATAAATTGTGGGAAGAAAAGTCATGCATGAGCATTGCACATGAATGATTTACCGGCATGGGTCGATATGTTCGGATATGATTTTTTCTTCAAAACATGGTTCGAATACATTCTATTTTAATTCAAAAAAATAAATTAGGAAGAGTGAATTATTAACTCGTCATCCAATAATCAGATGGTACTCGGTGCACGACTAATTTGTCAACACAACAATTGAAGGTGATTAAGTGAGTTCAGAAGTCGGATTTTTTATAAAGCTTTTGTTCTTAAACTTGAAGAATGAAAATTGAATATTGAAAAAGTGTTCAAACAATTGTATATAAAAAAAAAAAAATACAGAGACGAGGAGAGGAAAAAGAGGGAGATGAAACTTGGGAATAGTCACTAGGGTGGGCAGGACCGGACCGGACCGGACCGGACCGACGGGTTTTGTCCAGTTTCGATCATTGGGTGATGGACCGCGGTCCGGTCTTTGGTCCAAGGTCTGTGGAACCGTGGTTCGTCGATCCAGTCCTCGGTCCAGAGCCCGATTTCCAGAAGAACCGGGACCGGACCGAAGACACAGCAGGATTCTTCTTCTCCAACTTTTCTCCTCCTTCATTTTCAGACGCCATTGAAGAAAAATTGAGCTTCAAATCCCCCAACCTATGCTGGCTGTTGGGCTATCCCAGTATCCCGACCCTAACACTAGGCGAACGCGAAGTCTCGACCTTCGATTTCGCGAACAACCGACTCACTCAGAGTCAGTCGCACACTCGTTAGTCGTCACTCTTGCCGAAGCCCCGAGCCCCCGACGCACTCAGACTCAGCCCTCCCAAAGCCCGACGCACTCAGACCTCCAGAAGCCCCGACGCACTCAGCCCTCCCGAAGCCCTGACGGTCGACGCGTTCTTTTGCTCAGCTGACGCAGACGCACTCAGCCCTCTCCTCTGTCTTCACCGAGAAAAAATCACAGCACACTCACACTCACACTCACACCACTGCTCTGATTTTTTTATGTAAAAAATAAATAGGAAAAAATTCAATTTAGTCCCAAACGTATGGAGTCAGTGTGTAGGATCGAGATTGTCTAAGAGGGGGGTGAATTAGACTTTTAAAACTTTTTAAACTATCAGCAAACAATTAAAACACTAAGTGTATAAGAGAGAGTCAGAGAAATTTAACACCAGTGTTTTTACGTGGTTCGGCCAAAACCTGCCTACGTCCACGCTTCAAGGTTTCCCCCTTGAAGATTCTTAACCTTCTCCTCAGAGAAAAAATGATCGCACTTCACGGGCGTCGATCTACAGCCTTTACAAACCGGATTGTTCTTCACTGGCGACAATCCACTGCCTTTTACAGAATAATAAATTTGTAAAGATTTTCACACACTACACACTCTTCAAAGATTAAATCTCAAGTTATCGAATCAAGAGGTGTAGAAGAAGAATACAGAGTATGAAGAATATTTCTCGTTAGGGCTCAGAAGATAATTTTTGCAAAAGTTGTTTGTTCGAGCTTTCCGCTGGTCTTTAATACTCTGTCTCTTCTCGGCTCTAGAATTGAATGCTCCTTATCTGAATATAGAAACTTTATTCCCGTTGGAGCAACATCCGTACAAATACAGATAGCCGTTGCATTCCTTTTTGCTCTTCGCCATTAATGCTCTAAAGTTGAAGCTCTGGGCGACGAAGACTGTAGCTTCGCGGTATATTCAAAATCTGGCAGAAGACTTAGTTCATCGGAGGATATCGCATTTGAAATGTCATTGGTGGATATCCTTTTAAATGTCATCGGTGGATATCGTTTGAAATGTCATCGGCGGATATCCTTTGAAATGTCATCGGTGGATATCCTTTGAAATGTCATCCGCATTTGTCGTCTAGCGAGCGGTGGATGCAATCCTCTAAACGACTCTGCTTTTGTCGTTTAGCGATCTGTGGATGCAATCCTTTGAACGACTCCGCTTTTGTCGTTTAGCGATTAGTGGATGCAAACTTTTGTTCTTCAAAATTCTTTGTTGTGCAACCGGTGGATGTAATTCTTTGTTGTGCAACCGGTGGATGTAATCTTTGTTCTTCAACCGGTTGTAATTCTTTGTTGTGCAACCGGTGGATGTAATTCTTTGTTGTGCAACCGGTGGATGTAATTCTTTGTTGTGCAACCGGTGGATGTAATTCTTTGTTGTGCAACCGGTGGATGTAATTCTTTGTTGTGCAACCGGTGGATGTAATTCTTTGTTGTGCAACCGGTGGATGTAATTCTTTGTTGTGCAACCGGTGGATGTAATTCTTTGTTGTGCAACCGGTGGATGTAATTCTTTGTTGTGCAACCGGTGGATGTAATTCTTTGTTGTGCAACCGGTGGATGTAATTCTTTGTTGTGCAACCGGTGGATGTAATTCTTTGTTGTGCAACCGGTGGATGTAATTCTTTGTTGTGCAACCGGTGGATGTAATTCTTTGTTGTGCAACCGGTGGATGTAATCTTTGTTCTTCAACCGGTTGTAATTCTTTGTTGTGCAACCGGTGGATGTAATTCTTTGTTGTGCAACCGGTGGATGTAATTCTTTGTTGTGCAACCGGTGGATGTAATTCTTTGTTGTGCAACCGGTGGATGTAATCTTTGTTCTTCAACCGGTTGTAATTCTTTGTTGTGCAACCGGTGGATGTAATTCTTTGTTGTGCAACCGGTGGATGTAATTCTTTGTTGTGCAACCGGTGGATGTAATTCTTTGTTGTGCAACCGGTGGATGTAATTCTTTGTTGTGCAACCGGTGGATGTAATTCTTTGTTGTGCAACCGGTGGATGTAATTCTTTGTTGTGCAACCGGTGGATGTAATTCTTTGTTGTGCAACCGGTGGATGTAATTCTTTGTTGTGCAACCGGTGGATGTAATTCTTTGTTGTGCAACCGGTGGATGTAATTCTTTGTTGTGCAACCGGTGGATGTAATTCTTTGTTGTGCAACCGGTGGATGTAATTCTTTGTTGTGCAACCGGTGGATGTAATTCTTTGTTGTGCAACCGGTGGATGTAATCTTTGTTCTTCAACCGGTTGTAATTCTTTGTTGTGCAACCGGTGGATGTAATCTTTGTTCTTCAACCGGTTGTAATTCTTTGTTGTGCAACCGGTGGATGTAATTCTTTGTTGTGCAACCGGTGGATGTAATTCTTTGTTGTGCAACCGGTGGATGTAATTCTTTGTTGTGCAACCGGTGGATGTAATTCTTTGTTGTGCAACCGGTGGATGTAATTCTTTGTTGTGCAACCGGTGGATGTAATTCTTTGTTGTGCAACCGGTGGATGTAATTCTTTGTTGTGCAACCGGTGGATGTAATTCTTTGTTGTGCAACCGGTGGATGTAATTCTTTGTTGTGCAACCGGTGGATGTAATTCTTTGTTGTGCAACCGGTGGATGTAATTCTTTGTTGTGCAACCGGTGGATGTAATTCTTTGTTGTGCAACCGGTGGATGTAATTCTTTGTTGTGCAACCGGTGGATGTAATTCTTTGTTGTGCAACCGGTGGATGTAATTCTTTGTTGTGCAACCGGTGGATGTAATTCTTTGTTGTGCAACCGGTGGATGTAATTCTTTGTTGTGCAACCGGTGGATGTAATTCTTTGTTGTGCAACCGGTGGATGTAATTCTTTGTTGTGCAACCGGTGGATGTAATTCTTTGTTGTGCAACCGGTGGATGTAATTCTTTGTTGTGCAACCGGTGGATGTAATTCTTTGTTGTGCAACCGGTGGATGTAATTCTTTGTTGTGCAACCGGTGGATGTAATTCTTTGTTGTGCAACCGGTGGATGTAATTCTTTGTTGTGCAACCGGTGGATGTAATTCTTTGTTGTGCAACCGGTGGATGTAATTCTTTGTTGTGCAACCGGTGGATGTAATTCTTTGTTGTGCAACCGGTGGATGTAATTCTTTGTTGTGCAACCGGTGGATGTAATTCTTTGTTGTGCAACCGGTGGATGTAATTCTTTGTTGTGCAACCGGTGGATGTAATTCTTTGTTCTCAACCGGTTGTAATTCTTTGTTGTGCAACCGGTGGATGTAATCTTTGTTCTTCAACTGGTGGATGTAATTCTTTGTTGTGCAACCGGTGGATGTAATTATTTGTCGTTATGCTGGCGGTGGATGTAAACTCTATTTATTAGTTTTTCAGCCCTGTTATACTATTTAGCCCTGTACACTCAACCACAATTGTTAGAAAACTAAAATACCATTTCCAAGGGCATTTCCTAACGATTAATTTCATATGCATAACTCATTTTTCTCATTGAATAAACATAATCAAATTACATTACTAAACACATCATCAAAAATATATTTAGACTTAAACACTATTTAAGTCAACACAGTGGTCATTTGGCCCCTAACGTTTATTTTTGACCCAATCAAACCCTATCGTATAAAACGTTTGCCATTCAAATCATCCCGTCAATTTTTCAGTTAAATTTGACAGATGTCTTTTAAAATTCCCAAACTCTCTCTCTCTCTCTCTCTCTCTCTCTCTCTCTCTCTCTCTCTCTCTCTCTCTCTCTCTCTCTCTCTCTCTCTCTCTCTCTCTCTCTCTCTCTCTCTCTCTCTCTCTCTCAAACTACCCTTTTCCAAAGCTGGAGTGTTTGGACACCTTTCAGATTCATTTCTGGGAAGAAAAGGCTCGTTCACAATGGTCTGCATATTGAACACCATCTTTGGTTGCTTAACTGCATTCTCTCCAAACTACCTAATTCATTTTCTTCTCCGATTTCTCACCGGATTTAGCACTGGAGGGGTCGGTCTCTGTGCTTTTGTCCTTGCAACTGAGCCAGTTGGTCCCTCCAAACGCAGCGCCGCTGGAATGTCTACTTTCTACTTCTTCTCGACCGGAATAGCTTTGCTCTTAGGTATAGCCTACATTTTTCAGTCTTGGCGACAACTCTACATCGCTTCCACTTTTCCTTCCCTCTTGTTCCTTCTACTGGTTCTTCCTTTTATCTCCGAGTCTTCGAGATGGTACCTCGTCCGTGGAAGAGTCAACGAAGCCATGAAAATTATGCGAACAATTGCGAAGTCCAACGGAAACGATCTTCCTGAGGTAGTCATTTTAGCCCTAGACGAAGAAGCTCATTCAGATGTGGACCATGGAAGTCAAGAGAAAGGCGAAGAGGCAATAAAAAGTGGTTCTCGTCTGTTGGAAGCCTTCGCAGCGACAACAATGTTCTTTTTCTCAGGTCGACGCCTTCGATTTCGCTCCTCCAACTTCACTCTCAATTGTGCGAACCATTGAGGAAAGAAGGAATCGAAATTGGGGATGAATATCGGGTCCATTCATGGATTCCATTTTGTGCGGTTGCTGAAGAGGTACCTAAGGGACGTATGGCAGAGGCCTTTTCGGTTCTTCGAGACCTGAAGTTGCCAGTTTCTGGATACGTAATGGACATTGGATTGGTGGAGTTTTCCCCAGTTCGTGAACTCCTCTCCTTTGCCCTCGGCAACACTGTAGTGTTGGGTGTTTTTGTTTGGCAGAGAGATCGTCGACCGATGGCAGGACGTCGACCGATCTCAGTTAGGTGTTTCTGTGTTGCAGAAAGTGGATGATGTTTCTGGTAGAAGTATTATCGACCGAATATTGGATCAACCAACAGAAAGGGTATTATGTTTCTACCAAAAGACAGATTCATCATCCGATTGTGAACAGTCGACCAATTACAGAAAGTGGATGATGTCTCTGCCAATATATCAACCGATTGCAGAAAGGGGGAGATGGTTATCATCCGATTGTGAACAGTCGACCTTATAAAAGGAATGATCCTCTCTCTGCCAAGAATAAGGCGGTGATTTACTCCATCAAAATTGCCAGTAAAGAAACTAAAGGAAAAGAGAGAGAAACTATTTTCCTACGTTATGGATTCATGTAAGTAGTTTTCTCATTATGGATTTATGTAAGTATATTTATCTGTTAAATCAAGTATGTGAAAATCAAATATGTTCAAGATTCTACTCTTTTATCATCAATGTAAATAAGAGAAAATTTAACGTTCATGTAGAGCCATGAGGTTCTTAGTCTTTCTCATGTGTTGATTTTTCTTATTTTGCCTCGGCCTTTTCTTAGTCATCTCTGAACGGCGGTGACGGTGTGCGACGGTACTTTTTGTCGAAGGGCGATGGTTCTTCGCTGTTCTGCGCTTCGCGTGGGCTGCGGCTCAAGCAGAACAGAACAGAGCCTCTGTTCACAGAGAGAGAGAGAGAGAGAGAGGGTAGTTTGAGAAATTTTGAAAGGCATCTGTCAAATTTAACTGAAAAATTGACAGGAGGGTTTGAATGGCAAACGTTTTATACGATATGGTTTGATTGGGTCAAAAATAAACGTTATGGGTCAAATGACCATTGACCTCATACGTTGGGGGCTAAATTGAACTTTTCCCTTTTTTTTTGAAGTATTTACAAATTTAATTTGTTGAAAATGAATTATGGTTACACGAGGAGAACACGTTGAAGAACAAGTGCATTTATAAGTGTTTGGGAAATCGAAGAATTAGTTCATGATATAAATCATAACATTACTTTTATTATTATTACAATAATCATAACAGGTGCATTTGAAGTTTAGTTTTTCTTTATGATTGAATTGTACACATCTAGGTAAGAAGATGAATGAGCACATAATTGATAATTCACAAAATCTTAATCCCTGATCAGTTCTAAAATTGAGAGACATTAATCAAAATTAGGCAAATAAAATTATTTAATTGCATATAACATTTCCTTGCAACAAAAAAGGTTTAGGCCAACCCTTTCCTACCCTGCAAAACAGAGACACGAATAGAGCTCATAAGATTGTAAGCAGATTAACAAAACAAACAAGTCCTAAACATACACCGTCTTACTTCAACACAAAGATGTTCTTGATTTTAAAAATCGTCTACAGCTCTAGCGACAACAATGAATTCAACAACGTCCAGCTTCCTCGCGGGCATCGACCTTTACATAACATAAATAATTATGAAGTTGAACAAATTTGATACACAACCGATGTTGATAATGAAATACATCAAAAACAGAAGTATGCTTGTGCTTCCAATGGAGTCTTTAAAGAGTTTAATAAATAATAACTTAAGAAAACAATTAATTAGGAAATAGTTATAATATAAATTAAGAAATAAATAAAATAGAACATGTAGGCTTGTACTACATCAATGTCTATAAACACACCAAAGTATGCGCAGCCTCATAATGTACAAATTTATTAGATAAAAATATAAAAGATGAATAGTAGAACAAAACAAGCTTACTCTTAGGAAATTGAGCTCTTAGCCAAAGCATTCATCCCATGGTAGGAAGATAAACCCGAATAAGTTCTTTCATAGTGACTTTCTTCCTACACGTTGGACATTTCCCCTGCGCACTTACCGCAGCTTTGATGCACGCTTTACAGAAAATATGACCACACTTTGTTGATGTTTCTTCAATGAAGGAGGCCATGCAGCAGATAGGACAGTTGAAAACAGGCTCCTTCTCCGTCTGCAAATTTATCCTCAAAAAAATAATATATTAACAAATCCAGAGCCATGATGCATAAATTTGCTGAGTGTAAAAAACAATTACAAGGTTTAGATGCTTCTATATTATGTTTCACAATCTTTATATTCTCTAAATGCATAAAAGACATAAGCAGAAGGCTCATTCGTCTACTCGATCTCAACAACATAACATTTGGAATGGGACATATGTAACTCCATGTCCGCTACACTGCTCCCATTTCATTTACTTATTTTTGTATCTAACTAGTTTTGCCTCCCATGGTACATGAATGTTGCAACATCTTGATCTTCCAATCTAGTTAAAACTAGCCAATTCAAAAACGTAGACAACCATATACAATTTAACCACTATTCGATGCAAGAGTAGAAATTTTAAAAGTGACAATTTTACCGCCACCAGCAAGCACTATTTGCTTTTCTGCATTATCTCACTCATGACTATGATGTTGACATTATTAAAGCAATACTAGCAGAAAAAACTATGTTCTTCACCAGTGCCTCTCACTTAAAGAAACACGTCATCAAGTTAAGTTTGACGCAGATTAGACGTCATCTAATGGCATATAGTTGTGAACATCCGAAACATTGAAGTTCAATTAGATGTTCAAGCCAGGGAAAAGGTCAATCATATATGAGTTCTGGTTGATCTTCTTGAGGACTTTGAAAGGGCCATAATTTTTTGGTTTGCGTTTGTTGTAAGTGTGGTCTAGCAATAGACCATGACAAGGTCTTCTGCTGAAAACTCTATGAAACATTGCTTCGTATTACTTCTTGACAACCTCAGCATGCATTTTACTATAAAACGTTCAGCCAGATCTTGGCTTTCAGTAATGATGGGGGCCTACAGCAAAACGAGCATGCTATTACTCGTCTGGTTGTAAATGACATGCATTTTCCTCATCATCACGGCGTTCCTCTTCCACAGTCTCCTCATTATTCGAAGGTACTCCTTCATTGACAGTAGTTTGAACAACAAGATGATGAGGTGGGTTGGGTTTATGTAATGGAAAGCAAATTAGTCTTCCACCATCTCTACCTATCCCCAGCCACTAGAGTATCAAGTAATTATCAATTGATCCAGAATGCAGAAATATCAACTATGGAAATTGCTAAAATTTTAACATCAGCAACGTAAATATCAAACCCATTTAACAAAAAAGAAAACTGATGCAAGAAATAAACAAGACAAAATAGTTAGAAAACTAGTGAGTATTGCTTTACCGTAGAACTATTACTGCCCTCCAAATTTATGTATAAATCATAATTTACAATCATATGATTTTGAGAAGCTCTTCTGCGCTTGTTACGATAATTAGCTGAAATTCTAGTTTGATCTTCTGCAATCAAGAGAGAGAGAGAGGAAAAAGGAGAGATCAGCAATGACCATAACTAATTTTTTCCCAATTAACAAAAGAATGCAAAATAATCTCTTCAACCACTCTCCACAAACTGGAAAAACATGCAAGTGACCGCCAACGCCATCAAGGTCAAATTAAGTTTGAAGAACTATATCCTAAACAAACTCAGCTTTGAATGGGAAGTTCATAAAGTTGAAAAAAAAAATGAATAATGAAAAATGCAAGCTTGTAATAGACGACAGTATGATTTCCCCTTAATACGTATTTTTAATGATATTGCACACCATAAGATCGTAGAAACATAGGACAATGTTCAAAGACTTCTTGCAATCTTGATAAGGCAGTACAGTATTATATTTACAACAATCAAAACCCGGTTGTTACATTGCTAGGTTTCATTCTACTCTACAATGAACATAAGTTATATATCTCATATGGATGACGTGCACCTAAAGAAAAATAAAAATAAAAAAAAAACTCTATAATGACCATTAGATAAATATCTCACATTGCTGTTTGTGCCCCTAAAGAATATAAAATATAAGATGCCTACTATTAAAGAGAAGTTTCTACCAAAAACACTCTTCCTATTTACCAGAAAAAATTTAGAACCGCAAGAAAACTTTATAAGGTAAGAAAATATTTCAGATAGTAAACTAAAGCCCAAAGCACCAAATAATAATAATAAAAAAAAAAAAAAAAAAGCTTAAATATATTGTTCATTAAAACCTTTCTTCTTCTTTCAGCTTGAACAATTAGAACTAAAAAGACACTGACAAGAAGTAATGAATTTTGATGTCATCAAAATTTTATAAGAGAATTGAAACACCAAAATATGAACTATAGTTAGAAGGAAAAATAATCTCATAAGAAGAAAATGAATCTGATGGTAGTAATAATTCTGAACTGTCATTGACAATTAGCATCAAATACATAATTACCTAAGTCTAGGTCAACAACAGTTCTAGCATTTCTTCTGGATTTATTTTTTGCCTGAGGAAATGATGAACAAAAATACTTGGTTACCACAACAGTTTTTTCTTCGGGTTAAAAAAAAAAAAAAAAAAAAAAAAAAAAAAAAAAAAAAAAAGTTTACTTCTGCAAATGCCCTAGCAGAGGATTCAACAATATCATCATCAATGATCTCAACATCAATAGTTGTGGGTGGTAAGGAATTCCTTTGTAGCCTGTTTAGTGCTGCTTGAGCTTCCATTTGAGATTAAGGTTCCCCTTGGTCACAGTTGTCACTTGGTGGTTCGCTATTGAGGTCTAAGTTTTGTGTTGACTTCCTTCGATGATATCCTATTACACTAGGTCCCCTAATTACGCGACTGCTCATACTACAACAACAAAAAATTGCTTCAGTATCCTATAGTTTGAGATCACCCAAAATACTTAGATATTAGAAAAATACTAGAAAATATTCATACGCTGAAAGCAGAAAAAACTTTAATTTTTAACTGTGTATAACGTAACCATTAAGCTTATTATGTGGTTAAGTTTAATTTGAACACTAGAAAACTAAAATATATTGGTGGATTTTTTTTCATTACAGTAAATAAATAAAAGCAGATGAAAAATGTACATAAAATATTTTGCTTTTAAAATTAATCTCAAGCCTCTTATTTAAAGAATTGGTACCATAACCACAGCTTGAAAGGTTAACTTCCGCAATGGACGAAAAAACTGAGAAAGCAAGTTCATTGTTACAATACAATTCTAGAACAAGCCATTTTTGTAATGCTTCATCACTATGTAATCGATACAACCACCAAAAACCCAGATGTTTAACAAGGAAATTTTTTCAACCACCCAATAGGCTCTAATTTTTCAACAGATGAACACAGAAAAAGCGCCACCCCAGCCAAACATAAAAACAAAGATATTCTCCCAAACCAAACCATGTAAATCACCAAGAAGATAAAGCAGTGACTTTCACTTTGCAAATCAAATACTTTATACCAGAATTTTTTTCCTGTCATGATTATACATGTCCGATGAAAATAATTTCAATTCCAAAACAAAATGAATTGCTCCAAAATCCATGAAACCCAAAAAAGGGTAAAAGTTCCATAATTACAACTATCAACCGGCTTGCATCAGTTTTTCACGTCATTGAAGATGACCAAAAACAAAAAACTAAAGATCAAACGACGAAAACTAAAATTAAAGAAAATCCAGACTTAAAACAAAGCGGAGATAATCTCAAACTCAAAATCGAAAAAAAAAAAAAAAAAAAGATTCTAATGAAGGAAATTTATATTTAATAACTGTACCTCAATCCGGCGGAAGTAACAATAGAGACATCCTTAGAACCTACAAGAATAGAAAGCCCTTGCAGATCGGAACAGATACTCATCGTCATCCTCAACTGGAACAATAGAAACAGAAGAAGGGGTAGGAACATTATCGCCATCGTGTGGAACTCCTACATCCCTTGCATCCTCGGCATTCGCGGCATCCACGGCAACCTCTTCATCCTCTGTAGCCACGGCAACCGCTGCATCCACAACAACCACGGCATCCTCTGTATCCACTGCAACTGTTGCATCCACGACAACCACTGCATCCTCTGTATCCACTGCAACTGCTGCATCCACGACAACCACTGCAGCCTCTGTATCCATTACAACCACGGCATCTATCATTGGTACATCGGCAGGAGGTACTGGCTCAGTGACAGGCTCAATCCTGATAAGAGCAGCAGATCCAGCATCAGTATCAGCTGAAGCAAGGAGGGAAGCATCCGCACAAGCAGCAGCAGCAGTATCCCCAACAGCACTGAGAGAGGGAGCAAGAGGTTCAGCACCCGAAGGAGCAGCTGGAGAAGCGGGACGAACGTCCTCATTATCCGCACCACCTTCAGCTAAACCCTCAGCACGAGGAGTGGGCTCAGTGGCACAGCTAGCCACATGTGGGCAAAGACAATCAAGTTGAGTGAGAACCCTGTCAGACTCCTGGCGCATTTGATCGGCCAAAAAACTGGAAGTGAAACGGATAGAAGAAGTGACATCGTCAATGGCTTTTTCAGCGTGATCAATACGAGTGTGTACAGCAGCAAAAGCAGTACATTGATTTGTTTTCATGAGATCAATGCGGTGGTGGAGGCCTCGAATTTCAGAGGTGAGATTGTCGAGTTGTGAGAGGACATAGGCTTCAAATTGATCTTAGCGGTTGAGATACAAGGTCTGAAGAGATTCCTGACCAGTTCCAAGAATGGCGATGCAATACTCGCCTGAAGCTCAGCAAATTGTTCCTCAGAGATAGAATTCCGCATAAGAGGAGTGGGGCGGCCTTTAGGCCGAGAAGGAGCACGATCAGAAGAGGAAGGAACTGTAGTAGGCAATGGTGGCACTGGAGTTGGAGAGGGAGCGGCAATTGGACTAGTGGGAGGGGGAAGTGGAGCGGCTGGAACTTCTTGAAGATCAAGCAGAAAATGTTGACCATCAAAGTCCTCGAGAACGGATGGGATAAACTCATAAAGGGTTGGAGAAGCGGGAAGAATAGGTCCTTGAGGCAGAGGAGGAGCCAAGGAAGAAATATAGGATTCTGCTTGAGGAGCAGATTCCTCTTCGTCATCCTCCATCAAAAGGATTCTTCGCCTCTTCCGAGGGGGTTTGTCCACTAGGATACCTTGTGCATTCCTTTCAATTCCCATACACAGCAAGGTTGAGGCAGAGAAAAAATCGGTGGTCTTGAGTAAGATTGGCTGAATGGCTGGTCTGCATCAGGAATCGAGACACCAAAACGATTGAAGATCTTCATCAACAGAAGATTATAAGGAAGTGATTTGGAAGCTGTCTTGACAACTTGGAGCATTCTCCTCAGGATTATGTAGCCAACGTGAAATGGTTCTTGACGAAAGAACTAAGAGGAAGAGATCCATTGAACTGACATGGTCACGGTGGCCATCTCTCGGCAGAATGTTGTAATTGACCATGAGATGAAAGACTCTGGCTCTTATATTCAGATCTTTGCCCTTGAGTCTTAAGGAAGTATTGTTTGGATCCTTGGAAATCATTTGTGCTAAAGCCACGCCCTCTGGCTGTCCAACAAAGGAGGGATCCTTGGAAGTTTCAAAAAATTTAGGCTTGTCATTCACGAATGTGCAGTTAAGAATTGCATGAATGGATGCCTGAGTGAGCTCAATGTGTCTACCATACACATAGCTTCGAAGGACAAGCAGAGAAGTAGAATGCTCTAAATTCGCATAAAACATCCTAATCGGTGTTTCGCAATAGGATGTACCGAGTTCAAATAGTCCTAATAAGCCCAAATCACTGAAAGATTTCTCTATATTTAACCCAGACAGATCCGCAAAAACTACACCTCGGCTTCTAATAAGGGGTTTCTTTTCAAACTCAGTAAAATACCTGTGTAGTGCGGCCTCAGAGACAAAATTGGGACAGGGCCATTCAAGAGGAGGTTTAGCAAGAACCCAGTCTTCTGCTTCTTCCTGGAAAAGGTTAGGTCGGCGTTGGAGGTTGATGCCATTGTCAGGTTGGAAAGACGGAAAGGCAAGACTGGAGACGAGAGAATAGGCGACGAATTTTTTGAAAAAGGGGGGTTTTCGCGCTCGGGAGAAATGGTAGGGTTTCTGTAAACAGAAAACAGATTTAAAGAGGTGATGAACTGACATCGACCAGAATGGGCCTCGACCGTTTTATATATCGTCAACTTCATAAAGTGACGCGGTCGATGTATTAAAAAAATCTGATTCTAGCCATCCTCAAATGACCGAAGCTAATGGGTCTCCTTGCTCAGTTCCGGAATGCGACGGACAAGTCATGACCGACGGACAAGCTATACGAATATTATAAATTTAGTTGGGTTTTGATCGATTTTTGAAAGAATGAATCAAGAACCTAATCAAAAATATTGGTTTGGTTTGGTTCCAAAATCGATTTTCCCAAATTGAAACTAGTTCGGTTTGGTTTTTATTTTAACCGAACTAATTTCCACCCTATTTTCACCTTAAATATTATCAATTAATTATGGTGAAGTTTCAACCTATTAACATTGATAAATTAGTAAGTTGTAATATATCCTTTGATTTTAATTTTAGGGAAAAGTTCAATTTAGCCTCCAACGTATGGGGTCAGTGGTCATTTGACCCCTAACGTTTATTTTTTACCCAATCAAACCCTATCGTATAAAACGTTTGTCATTCAAACTCTCCCGTCAATTTTTCAGTTAAATTTGACAGATTCCTTTCAAAATTATCAAACTATCAAACTATCTCTTTTATTTAAACAAACCATCAAACTATCCCTTTTTTTTAGGGGTGGGCAGAACCGGCCCTGAACCGCAAAACCGGACCGGACCGGCGGTCCGGGCCGGTTCTTGGCCGGTTCTGCCTACCGTGGGACCGGTTCCGGTTCCACATATTCGGGAACCGGGAACCGCGGTCCGGTTCCCGATTTTCGGGCCCGGGCCCGGGAAATCCCATGGGAGAACCGACCCATGGGTCGGCCCGGTGGGTTATCCGACCCATGGGTCGGATAACTTTAAAAAAACAAATACCCACTAATTTCCAGCGTGCCCAGCCCTAGTTTTTGTCTGCACTCCATCATTTCATTTCACTCAGTTTCTCAAAATGGCTCTGGCGTCCTCCTCCTTTCTCCTTTCTGCTCTTCTCCTCCTCTCTTCCCACAGTCCACACTGCTTCCAGCAGCATAAGCTCCTACTGCGAGAGCTGGAAAGCAGCATAAACTCCTTCATTTTGTTGTTCTCCATCGAGGAGAACAACGCCGGCGACTGGAAGAGAGAGAGAGTGAGACCGAGAATTTCAGAAGCTACGAAAATGGCGGCCATACCATCCTCATCCATTCTCTTCAACTCTTTTCCTCTCGCAATGCCTCCTCTGAAACCACACATCTCAAAACCCCATCTTTCCTTCACAACCCGCGCAACCGACCCCGAATCGCCTCCCTCTGAACCCTCCTCGCCGGAATTCTCGGACCCTTGGGTGTTTGATATTGACGAAACTTTACTCTCCAATGCACCCTTCTACCAGATCTATGGCTTCGGGTAAACCAGATCTATTTTTACCCGAAGCCATAGATCTGTGTTTCATCTATGTTTTGTTTTATTTTTTAATTAAAAAAAAATTAAAATACATGGGAGGGAACCGGTACCGAACCGGAACCGGACCGAAATTTCGGTCCGGTTCCGGTTCGGTACCGGTTCCGCTAGTGACTGGTTCCGGTTCCGGGAATTAAATTCCCGAAACTATCGGTCCAGTCCGGTTCCCGGCCAGAACCGGCCCGGACCGGACCGTGCCCAGCCCTACTTTTTTTTAAACAAACCATCAAAGTATACTATTCATCATCAAAACCATCCAACTATCTAAAATAGGCAAAAAACCCACTACTGGTTGACCGGTCTTTTTGGTGCCCACGTGGCGCTAGCCAGACATGGACCGGTCGACTGGTCCGCTGGCACCGGTCGATCGGTCCCCGTCGTGAGTCATGGCATCCTGTGACATCATGACCAGTTACATGATCGGTCGACGGGTTTCAGGCGTCATGGATGACACCTGAGACAATGGGCGTCATTGTCGATGCCTAGACCGGTCACCCCTTATAAATAGGGGCCTCTCCCTCAAAATTTTACAACACTCCCCTTACTTCTTTCGACTTTTCTCGATTATTTTCTCCTTCCGGCGATATTTTTCGTAGTTGACGGGCAATGTATTATTTTTTTTATAATTTGTTTTATTATGCAATTAAGAAAATTTTATTTTATATTTTATTTTATAATTTTTTTATGCAATTAGAATATTTTTTGAAATATTTTTTTTTGTTTTTATTTTTTATGGAAATATTTTTGTTATATATTTTTTCATTGTATTTTTTAATTGAAAATGAAAATGTAAGAGTAGTGATATTATTAGTGAATATATTCATAATCTTATTTTATGTACTGTTTATTTAGTGATATAATTGTACTGTGTAAATAATTTTTGTCTAAAGAAACTGAATTTTAATTGAATATATGCAAGGAACACGAAAGACAATAAAAAAATTTGTAGACATAATGCAAGGAACACGAAGGACAAAATTTATAGACACAATGCAAACTAGAGAAGATTACAATCCACTTCGGTTAAGAAACAAAATCACTACAAAAATTTTATAGTCTAATTTACAGATCTGCCCTGTACCTCAACTAGCCAATCAATCAAAATTCCTGGCATGTTTGCAATGACATCGCGCTGCAACTGTTCCATATAGTTAGTTGATAGCATTTGATCAAGCTGGAAAAGGAACATAAATGAAATAATTCAGCATCTACTATATCGCCATGATAAGCTACTTCTTTAAGAAAGTTTCTAAGAATATAGCATTTGTGAAAAGCTGAAAGCATATCAACAGCTCAAGCAAGTGGCTCAAACCTATGTTACATGCATTATCTTGTATATATCAGGGGCGTATAAACTGCAAGCTTGGGGATCTTTTGATCTTGAATCAATATCCACGATGCAAAGGTGATTTGAGGCTTCCATATTCTTGCAAAGCAAATCGTCTTCTGCATATTTAGTAATTAGTGGAGACAGTGTTACCATATGCTGATAGAAACGTCAAAACAGAACAAATAATAAGCTTATCTTTGTTCCTTTTGAACTTCATTTTACTTCAAAGTTGACATTTCTTTATACCGAGATTATTCATCAAACAAATTTAGAAACTTTATCGTGAAATTGCTTTTCGTTATCGAAAATTTTCAGCAAGTCGTCAGTCACTTTAAAAAAAAAAAAAATTCCTCAGTTTGTATGTTTGATGTTAATATGTTTGTGTTGAATTGATATAATTCATGTGTTATAGTTTGTTGGATACATATCAACATGATATCTCCAAAGATGTTAAATCCCTAACGTCAAAATCTTCATACTTCTACACCGCAGAGGTGGAGGTGCTCTACTATATTATCAAATCTAAACAAGTCTGAGGGTTGTATTTGGATTAAAATAAAGACATCTTTAAATTTTGAAATAATTGAGAAGGGTTGAAAAATAGGAAAGAACCATGAGGCCATAGAATAGATGTTAATTGTTTAATAAATAAACAGTAGTAGAATAAGCTACGAAGAAGAAAATCATAAATTACACTTCCACGCGTTTAAAACTATCAGAAGTTCTCGAAAACGTAATAAGATAAAACTAAAACAAGTTACAGGCTGCACATCATCTCCAGTTTACTTTCAACTCGAGAACAAATACAACACTTTAAATCATCTCCATTTTGGAAAAATTTTAATTTTGTTTAATGATAACATTAAGTGAGTAAATTTTTTTACGATTGTTGACCGATGATGCGTTGAAAATTTGATCTCGTCATGTGTTACGTGTGTATTTTTTGTCAAACGGCCAAATTCAAAAATCGTGCAATGTGTCACGTGACTCAGTCGAATTTTAATTAAGGGTTGGAATTTAGTTTTATCACGATTTTAATTAAAATAAAGTTGATACGGTATAAATTTTGAGAATTTAAGTGGTAAAATAATAAAATATTAATATTTTGTTCGAAATGTGTGAAAAAAGGTTAAGGCAACTCCAACGGTAGCAACCCATTGGAGTTGCTATCTAATAAAATAATATTATTTATAATATTATTTAAATAAACTGCATTCTTTCTCTTCCACCTCATCTCTTAAGCAACCTCAAGCAACTTTGCACTCCAATGATAGCAACCCTACTCCATTGCTTATAAAATAATTTTATATTAATTTTAATATTAATTTTTCTTACATATATATAATCATAATATCATTAAATTAAGTAAATATTATAGTTTATATTTACAAAAGAAGCAAATATTATAGTTTGGGAAGCAACCAAAATTAATATTAATTCTATACAACACATAAATTGCGGAAAAGAAATTACATAAATTGCAGAAAATAAATTACATAACTTGCGGAAAAAAATACATTAAAATTTCAAAATGTTAGTCCTACTATGATCACAAAATCTTTCGTGATTTTTTTTTGTTGATCAGTCATATACGACGTATCCATAATGAGGTAGTCCATATACTTTGTTATTCTTTTATCTTCAGTCTTTTTAGCTTCAATCTCCACTAATTTCTCCAATGCGGCTGCTTTTCAAGATTGAGTTTCCAAATACTCAGTAGACTCACCTTTTTTTTCTTTTTTTTCCTTTCCCTTTCTTTTGGCTACCTTCTGTCCAATTGGCCGCACTTCATGTACTTCATTGTCACTCTTCTCTGGATTAGATGACGAAGTGTATGCCCTTGATTCGGAAACTTTTATTCTCTTAGAGCCCTCTTGCTGATATGAAGTATTTCATTTCGGCTCATCCTTTAACATCTTCCAACAGTAGTGAAATAAATAAATAAATAAATAAATAAATAAATAAATAAATAAATAAATAAATAAATAAATAAATAAATAAATAAATAAATAAATAAATAAATAAATAAATAAATAAATAAATAAATAAATAAATAAATAAATAAATAAATAAATAAATAAATAAATAAATAAATAAATAAATAAATAAATAAATAAATAAATAAATAAATAAATAAATAAATAAATAAATAAATAAATAAATAAATAAATAAATAAATAAATAAATAAATAAATAAATAAATAAATAAATAAATAAATAAATAAATAAATAAATAAATAAATAAATAAATAAATAAATAAATAAATAAATAAATAAATAAATAAATAAATAAATAAATAAATAAATAAATAAATAAATAAATAAATAAATAAATAAATAAATAAATAAATAAATAAATAAATAAATAAATAAATAAATAAATAAATAAATAAATAAATAAATAAATAAATAAATAAATAAATAAATAAATAAATAAATAAATAAATAAATAAATAAATAAATAAATAAATAAATAAATAAATAAATAAATAAATAAATAAATAAATAAATAAATAAATAAATAAATAAATAAATAAATAAATAAATAAATAAATAAATAAATAAATAAATAAATAAATAAATAAATAAATAAATAAATAAATAAATAAATAAATAAATAAATAAATAAATAAATAAATAAATAAATAAATAAATAAATAAATAAATAAATAAATAAATAAATAAATAAATAAATAAATAAATAAATAAATAAATAAATAAATAAATAAATAAATAAATAAATAAATAAATAAATAAATAAATAAATAAATAAATAAATAAATAAATAAATAAATAAATAAATAAATAAATAAATAAATAAATAAATAAATAAATAAATAAATAAATAAATAAATAAATAAATAAATAAATAAATAAATAAATAAATAAATAAATAAATAAATAAATAAATAAATAAATAAATAAATAAATAAATAAATAAATAAATAAATAAATAAATAAATAAATAAATAAATAAATAAATAAATAAATAAATAAATAAATAAATAAATAAATAAATAAATAAATAAATAAATAAATAAATAAATAAATAAATAAATAAATAAATAAATAAATAAATAAATAAATAAATAAATAAATAAATAAATAAATAAATAAATAAATAAATAAATAAATAAATAAATAAATAAATAAATAAATAAATAAATAAATAAATAAATAAATAAATAAATAAATAAATAAATAAATAAATAAATAAATAAATAAATAAATAAATAAATAAATAAATAAATAAATAAATAAATAAATAAATAAATAAATAAATAAATAAATAAATAAATAAATAAATAAATAAATAAATAAATAAATAAATAAATAAATAAATAAATAAATAAATAAATAAATAAATAAATAAATAAATAAATAAATAAATAAATAAATAAATAAATAAATAAATAAATAAATAAATAAATAAATAAATAAATAAATAAATAAATAAATAAATAAATAAATAAATAAATAAATAAATAAATAAATAAATAAATAAATAAATAAATAAATAAATAAATAAATAAATAAATAAATAAATAAATAAATAAATAAATAAATAAATAAATAAATAAATAAATAAATAAATAAATAAATAAATAAATAAATAAATAAATAAATAAATAAATAAATAAATAAATAAATAAATAAATAAATAAATAAATAAATAAATAAATAAATAAATAAATAAATAAATAAATAAATAAATAAATAAATAAATAAATAAATAAATAAATAAATAAATAAATAAATAAATAAATAAATAAATAAATAAATAAATAAATAAATAAATAAATAAATAAATAAATAAATAAATAAATAAATAAATAAATAAATAAATAAATATATTAAAATATAATATTAAAAAATTAATTCAACCGTTGCTCTCCAATGAGGAGGAGAGCAACCATCGTTGCTGTTGCTTGTAGAAGCCACCATTTTCAGATTTATACAGTTGGTGGGCATGCTCCATAATTTGGTCATCGGACCACTATGGCGTGCTCGTTGAACTCGTTGGTAACAACCATTGAAAAGTAGTACCTTATGATTTATCTTGCTCCAATGGTCCTTGCATTGATTCCTTGTTTTGCTAGGCCCATCTTCGCGATTTTCATTGAAGTAATCAGCAATGCGGTCCCAAAAGCGTGCTGCTGTTTGGTTAATGCCAACCACAGAATCCTTAGATGTGTTGAGTCATCCGCTTATGAGAAGTAGATTTGTTGTTTCACTCCACCTCATTTTTTGTTTGGATTTTTTAGGTTTATTCTCTTCAACAATTCGAGGCGCATTCTGTAACTCGTCTCCACTACGTCCAGGTCGGGATTCAGAAGCAGAGGTGGATGGTGTTTTGTGTGAGGGAGGTAAACCAAATGGTGGTGAATTTGCAAGCTTGATAAATTACAAATACTGAGACGTCTCAAAAGAACTCAAATTTGGGTTTTGAAATGGTAGAAATGGATAATTTTGAAAATTTTGAAAGTTTGACGGTACTTGATGATATTGAAAATGTGGAAATTGGGAATTTGGAGAATTTTGGGATAATTGATTAAATGGATTTTGAGGTATTGGGTGAGGGATATTTGAAGAATTTTGAGAAAATTGAAAAAATGGATTTTGATCATTTGAGTGATTGAAATTTGAAGAGTTATCAGAATCCATTTGTATATGAATTTAAGGAAAAAAGATAAGAAAATTGTGAAAAAATTGTAGGAAATTGTGAAGGAAAAATAAGAAGAAAATATGAATTTGGACAACAATATTGGTATTTATAGAATGAAAAAGTGAGAATATATAAAATAATATTTTTTTTTCAATTTTTAGCCGTTGATCAACGGTTTAATTTTTTGTGTAGGACCCACAAAATATAATATTTAATCTAATTAAAATTAATTAATTAATTCATTCAACTAAATAAATAAATAAATATATTAAAATATAATATTAAAAAATTAATTCAACCGTTGCTCTCCAATGAGGAGGAGAGCAACCATCGTTGCTGTTGCTTGTCAGAGCAACTGTAACGACCCTAACACTGTACCCATATTTTCCGTACTATATTTTTTTTTATCCTAATAACTTTAACCAAACTCTAAGCGGAACCTAAACCAAAATCGAAACCAGAATCGAAATCGGAATTGAAATCTAACTTTAAAATCATTTAAAACAATTAAAACTATTAAATAAAACTATATTAAAACTAATTTTAATTAAAACAAAGAGGGAGGGCAAATCGGGAAAACCGATCGTTGCATAATGCAGCGATTGGGCGCTGCATTTACAGCGCCCAGTCGCTGCACTTTGCAGCGACCCTCCTCTCTCTCCCTTCTGTTTTGTCTTTCTCCTTTTCTCACAACTGCTCTCTGAAATTTTTGGATTCCAGAGAGCAAAACACCTCATGCAAGCTCTCTGGAATCCCCGATTCCAGAGAGTAAACCGACTATATTTCACACTCAATTTCTCTTCAAAATCAATGAAAATATAACTTAAATTCAACCGAATTGCAGCGGACTTTGCGAAATCCAACTGCGTGGATATATCTAAAAACCGAGCATATCCGTAACGTTCCTAATACCATTTCAAAACATTTCATAACATTTAATTTAAACAACCAAACAGTTCCAGAATTTCAAAACAAATGTCATTACATAAACATCCTATACATATCCTATCAACATCCTATATAATGTCTATAAAGTTATCAGCCCAAAATATCCCAACAACCCTCAAAGCTCTATACATACTTCCCACGGGTCGGTTAAGCCTTGACTGCAGCAGCACACCACCGCAGCCATCCTCTATCAACTGGACTCAAGCATCAGGAGGAGGAACCTCATCCTCATCTGGTTCCTCGATATCTAGATCACCTACACCATACAATACACTATGAGATGAAATCCCAGTAAGCTCTACGTAAATGCAATGCGTGCTGTGCGTATGAGTTCGATAAACCATGCTTTATTTCATCTTTACTATGCAATGTTCTATAGGTGTCACCGAGATCCTATCCCTCTAACCAAAGAGAGCTCATCCAGCGGGCGGACTACTCTTTCCAGCTAGAGGAGGGGGGTACACGCTTACAACACGTACAACCGTGCCTGAGCCCCACCTCGCGTGACCTGTATGCCTTTCGGCCTGTATGCCTTTCGGCCTATATGCCTTTCGGCCTGTATGCCTTTCGGCCAATGCTATGCTTTACGTTATCTTTAAAACTCTGTGCGGAAGTTCATTTTCATGCTTTTCTTTAAGACAAGTGATGCGTGAACAGTTCAATATTTTAAAGTAAACAAACAATAACATGTACCATCAAGACTGTAAAAGCATAAACTATAAACTCCTAAGACCTAGCTACCCAAACCGAGCAAAACTAACTAAAGGCATCTCCAAAACTCCTCGAGACGACATTCGACGTACGGTGTAGGCCAATCGGCCAGAGAAGAATCACGAGAACTTACCTCGTGTCCAAAGCAGCTCAAGCTCCGTCCACGAACGTTGTTTGTCTGAAACAAAACACAATTTCGACGTTAAACGAATTTAAGCTTCTAAACGTCCAAATTATCGAAACCTTAACTAAAGGAATTTCCTAAAGCTTTAATTCAATTCATTGAGCTATTTATTCAAGCAATCAAGCGCTCGGCACTCAAATTCTCGATTCATGAGCTTTTCTGAAAACCTGAGATTTCTCAATTTTTAACATTTTCACAAATTGGTTTAATTTCGTCCAATAACGTCAATACGTCTTTTATATCGTCAATCATAATCAAACTATTAATTTCGGATCCTAAATCGACATTTTTATCGAAACCTAAACGGAACCCTAATTATCTAAACGTTATGAAACTCGAAATCTAACGCTCTAAAACTATAGAGACATACCTAGAACGTCGATTGGAGGAGAAAACGTGAAGGAAACGAGACGAACGGAGGTCGAATCGGCGTCGGATTTGGAGAAATCGTCGGCGGCTCGCGTGAGAGAATGCTCTCTGTTCGTGAACGCCAGAGGAGAAAAGAAGAAGTGAGGGAGAGAAAAGATTTCTGTTATTTTATAAAATTTACTTTGCAAATTACCATTTTGCCCTTCTTTAGTTTATATATTTGTTTCGTCCTTCGTTTCGTTAATCGGCTAGCGATTTGGCTTCTCCAAATTTTCTTATTTCACCAATAAGTCCAATTTATCATTTGGGTTTTAACAAAACTGTCCGTTCGTAATTTGAACCTCGTTTGCTATTTTTATGAGAACGTCTTTCATACTACGAAAAGCTTAATTGCTCGGAATATAGTGTTTAATCTTCGAAAATTCTCATAATTTTCCTAAAACTCCTATTAATCATTAGGATCGTAATGACGCTTTCTTTTTGTAAAACGGACTTGATTTGACATATTTACAAAAATGTCATCCAATAATATAATAATAATATAATATACAAGTCCGTACAACCGGGTATTACATTCTACCCTCCTTATTCAGAATTTTGTCCACAAAATTAAATCATACAAATAGATCAGGATATTTAGTCATCATATCCTGCTGTCGTTCCCACGTAACCTCTTCCACCTCGTGGTTCCGCCACAAAACTTTGACCAGTGGGATCTCCTTGTTGCGCAATACTTTGATAAACGACTCCAAAATGCGTACCGGCCTCACCTCATAGCTCAAGGTAGGCTGTACCTCGATCTCTGTAGCCTCCACAATATGCGACGGATCGCGCAAGCACTTCCGAAGCATAGATACATGAAATACGTCGTGGATACCCTCCATAGAAGCCGGAAGTTGCAACCTGTACGCCAACTTCCCGATCCTCTTCAGAATAGGAAAGGGCCCCACATAACGAGGGTTTAGCTTACCCCTCCTTCCAAATCTCGCAATGCCCTTGAACGGAGAAACTTTGAGATAGACCTCATCGCCTTCTTCAAACTCTAGCTCCCTCCGTCTGGTGTCAGCATAGCTCTTTTGTCTGCTCTAAGCTATCTCTATACGCCGTCGGATGATGGCAATCTTATCTGCCGTCTGCTGTAGAATCTCAGAACCAACGATGCTGGCCTCGCCAACCTCGTCCCAATATAACGGAGACCTACATTTCCGACCATACAGCGCCTCGTACGGTGTTATGCCGATGGTAGCCTGGAAGCTGTTGTTGTACGAGAACTCAACCAGGGGTAAATATCGGCTCCACGAGCCCTGAAACTCCAGCACACATGCTCTGAGCATATCCTCAAGAATCTGATTAGTCCTCTCTGTCTGTCCATCAGTCTGAGGATGAAATGTCGTGCTGAAATTTAGCTGAGTCCCCATAGCTTTATGCAGGCTCTTCCAGAACTTCAATGTAAATCTCGGATCACGATCTGAGACTATGGAAACTGGCACTCCGTGCAGTCTGACAATCTCCTGCACATATAGCTCTGCGAGCTGATCCATTGAAGAGGCCATCCTCACAGATAAGAAGTGGGCCGACTTTGTCAATCGGTCCACAATAACCCATATGCCGTCATGGCCCTTCGTCGTCCTCGGGAGCCCCACAATAAAGTCCATGGAGATCTGCTCCCACTTCCACTCCGGAATCGGCAGTGGTAACAATGTTCCGGTGGGTCTCTGGTGCTCAGCTTTCACCTGTTGACAAACCAAACAGGTCTCAACGTACTTGGCCACCTCCCTCTTCATATTCGGCCACCAGAAATGTTGCTTTAAATCCCGGTACATCTTAGTACTTCCCGGGTGCACAGAATATGCCGAAGAATGTGCCTCGGCCAATATCTCCTTCCTCAGATCCTCGTCGCTAAGCACGTACCATCTATGCCTGAACTTCAGAATACCATCCTCTGATAAATGGAAATCCGACGAGTCTCCCAATGTCATGCTGGATCGAAGCTCCATACACTCCGAATCACTCTGCTGAGCCTCTCGTATACGATCTAGAATGGTCGGCCTGAGAGAAATGTTGGCGAGCATACTGGACAACTCTGCCACTATCTCCACGTCAAACCTCTCAATCTCCGACCGCAGCGTAACTGACATCGCTGCAAGTGAAGGCTGACTCGCAGAAGGCACTCTACTCAAGGCATCTGCAACCTTGTTCGCCTTCCCCGGATGGTACTTAATGTCAAAATCATAATCTTTGACGAACTCAAGCCATCGTCTCTGTCGCATGTTCAGCTCCTTCTGCGTAAATAAGTACTTCAGGCTCTTGTGGTCAGAAAATATCTCGCACTGCTGCCCATATATGTAACGACCCCAACCCGGTCAGGGCCGTCACGGCCTAGCCATAACTTAATCCCAACTCAACCTCCCTACTTTCGTAGAACTATGTAATAAATTTTTTTTTTGACACTTCTGTAACTCACAGAAAACAACTAATTAAACATAATTTAAATCAATTTAAAACTGTTAATAAAAGGAGGGTAAAACCGTAAAACCGAATTTAAATAAAAAGTAAAACAGCATTTAATAAAAAGTGGAGATCGATCTCTATATAACATAGAGATCGATCGCTGGTCATTAAGGGAAAGGGGCGATCGATCTCTATAATTCATAGAGATCGATCGTTGGTTTTCCAATACCCATAAGCGATCGATTTCTATAAATAATAGAGATTGATCGCTGATGCTTCAGCAAGCAAGGGCGATCGATCTCTATATTATATAGAGATTGATCGCCGATGCTACTAAGCATAGCGATCAATCTCTTCTCTAATCAGCGATCAGTAGCTGACTCACGAACAAGGAGGGCTACTGATCGCTCTCCATTCCAGCGCCCAGTCGCTACATCCTTCTTTTCCCCTTAGCCCTCTGGGATTCACACATTCCAGAGAACAAACATCAATTGATTTCTATGAGGATGCTCTCTGAAATCACAGATTCCAGAGAGCAACTATAAACTTCATTCTCTTCCCTGCACCTTAAACACTTCAAATTTTACACACTAAACATGCTAAACACCTTAAAAGCACTCGATCATTTAATTTCAGAACTTAACAGAAACTTCTTAAAAACAAATGGCGTGGGTAGCCTTAAAACTGAGTCAATCCCCACAGATTCAAAACGCCTAAATCATCAACATAACTTCAGTTATAATACTAACTTTACCCAAACAAAACAAAAGATACATCAATTCTTCCAGATAAACAACTCCAAGTCTACATTCTTTCACCTACACTCAAAATATCAAATTCGTCTAACAACCTAAAATTTCATCATTCTTTCTATTCATAACCGCTATACATCAAATACCCCAAAATATTCAGAGTTCGTACGCGAGTCATCATGCCAAGCCAAAACACGCCTCGCCGCCACGATCCTCTCCCATCGACCACCTAAACATTTTCATCCTGAAGAAGATCCTCACCTTCGAAATCGTCACCTACATCATACGATAATTACATTAAGCTTAATGCTTAGTAAAGAGAGTGCACTAAACATAGCATTTCATATATGCATGACATTTTAAAACATGTTCGTTTTCGTTTTCATTTTCATTAACTGTAACATTTGTCTATATCATAGACCATTTCCTTTCCCCGTCAGAACCATGCCTTGCCCCGTCAGAACCATATCATATTCCATTAGAACACATATCACATTTCATCAACATTTATCATTTTCCAGTTTAACATTTGCAAAACATTTATGTAAACAGTTCGTATGCACATTTTGGAAAATCATGATGCATGAGGACAAACGATCACGTAAGGAAACCATCAAAGACGCATCCTTAGACTTCTATGGCCCGTAGGCGGACGAACACGTAGTAAGACCGATCACTCATCCTAAAGTACCCGACACTCTAAAATCCCTTTCGACCAAATGAACTAAGCCATCGGAAACATACAATTTCTATATCGCTACGACGTAGGGCCTTAGGGGCCGAAAACCTAACACTCACTTACCTGACGTCCTAGATATGCCGAGCACCGTCCGTTGAACTTGGTTTCCTAAGACATTTAACAAAACATCGTTAATATAAACTCTCAAACACCAAATCTAAACCATTCTACGTCTCGAGTTTGAACAATTTCTTCTAAAGCTCTAATTCTCTTCAATGATCATAAATACATCAATTTAGGGTATCACTTTAGTTAAACTATCAATTTCTCCTAAACCGAAAATTTCTCAATAAAACCCTAATTCAAAAATAACCCTAAATCAAGAATAAACACTTATAGAAATTAGTTCTTACCTAGAGCGTTGCTTTGCCGAAGAAAATGAAGGGAAAAATGAGAAGAAAAGTCGACGGCTGAGGGGAGGAATGGCGAAGAATGCAAATCGCCAGAGAGGGAGAAAAGGAGGAAAGAAAAGGGAGGCCTCGTTCTGGAGAAGAGAAAATGAGAAAAAGAGAGAGAGAGAGAGTCATGTATTTAAATTAAAAATTGATTTCCTAATTACCATTTTACCCTTAGTTAAATTTCCTAACTTAACTCGTCATTTCGTCCATCGATTTGGTTTCTCCAAAATTCCCTCATTTCTCCAAATATTTCTATTCATGTTTAGGATTCTAACGAAACTTCCCGTTCGCAAATCGGACTTAATTCACTATTTCTACGAATTTTAACTCTATAATGCTTTAAATATTTAATACTTAAAACCTAAAATTCGTAATTTCTAAAACGAAATTTCTCGGGCGTTACAATATAAGTAATGTCTCCATATCTTCAGTACGAAGACCACAGCTGCTAACTCAAGGTCGTGTGTAGGGTAATTCTGCTCATACGGCTTCAACTGCCGAGAAGCATAAGAAATAACTCTCCCCTCCTGCATCAATACACAACCGAGTCCCACTCCAGATCCATCACAATAAATACTGTATCTGACACCTTCAACAGGTAACGCCAGTACTGGAGCGGTGGTCAATCTCTGCTTTAACTCCATAAAACTACCATCACAAGCAGGCGACCAAATAAACCTCTCGTTCTTCAGAGTCAATCGCGATAGAGGAAGTGCGATCTTCGAGAATCCCTCTATAAACTTCCGATAATAACCGGCCAATCTGAGAAATCCACGCACCTCACGTACGTTCTTCGGCTGTGGCCAATCTCTGACCACCTGAATCTTGCTCGGATCCACAGAAACTCCGTCCTGTTATATGATATGGCCAAGGAAGCTCACTCTGTCAAGCCAGAACTCGCACTTCAAAAACTTTGGATAGAGCTGGCGTTGACTCAGAATCTGTAAAACGATCCTCAGATGCTCCTCGTGCTCTTCCCTGGTCTTAGAGTAGATCAGGATATCGTCGATGAAAACCACCACGAACTTGTCCAGATACTCCTTGAAGACACGGTTCATCAGATCCATGAACCTTGCAGGGGCATTAGTAAGTCCGAAAGACATGACAAGGAACTCGTAATGCCCATACCTCGTTCGGAAAGCCGTCTTCTGAATATCATCTCTCCGGACTTTCAGCTGATAATAACCCGAGCGCAGGTCGATCCTGGAAAATACTCGGGCACCCTGTAGCTGATCAAACAAGTCATCAATACGGGGCAGTGGATACTTATTCTTCACCGTGAGCTTATTCAGCTCCCTGTAATCAATACACATCCTGAGGGTCCCGTCTTTCTTCTTGACAAACAGAACGGGCGCACCCCAGGGTGAAACACTGGGTCGAATAAACCCTTTCTCTAACAGCTCATCAAGCTGAGTCCTCAACTCCCTCAACTCTGCTGGTGCCAATCGATATGGGTTCTTAAACCTCGGTGCGGAGTTAGGATACACATCAATAGTGAACTCAATCTCCCGGTCTGGCGGTAATCCGAGAAGATCATCAAGGAAAATATCAGAGAACTCTCTGACTATGGGGATGTCGCTCGGCATCAATCCGCTTAGCAACTGACAATCAAAGACAGAGGTCAAATAAATAGAGCACGCACCTTTGAACTGCTCGTTGACCTCCATAGAATAAAAGATAGGCGAGCTACTCAATCTGCTCATCGCCTAATAAGAAAACTCGGCTTTACCCGGAGGTCGAAAGGTGACAATCCCGGATCGACAATCGATGGTGGCGAAGTGCTGCGACAGCCAATCCATCCCTAAAATAAGATCATAATGCTCTATGCCCATAACAATAAGGCGAGCATAGAGAGTACGGTCTCCAATCGAGATAATGCTGCCCTGGACTACACGACCGGACTGCATACGCTCTCCTGAAGGTAGCATCACACTATACTGGCATTCTGCTAACTCAGGTGCAAGCCCCAATCTCGACACACAAGCGGTGGAAACGAAAGAATGTGTAGCCCCCGTGTCTAATAAAGAAAATACAGGAACGCCAGTAATCAATATAGTACCTGCAATCACGGCAGGCTGAGCCTCATCATCAACGTCGCCCGGCTCAATAAATGCGAAGATCCTGGGCATAACTCTCCTCTGATTCACCGCCTGACTGATCTCGGCCGGGCTTTGGGCAATCTCTAGCGAAATGGCCTGGGTCTCCACATCGATAACACACACCCGTGCCAAATCTACACTGGCCACTGTGCTCCCTCTGACACTTAGGGCAAACAGGTATCTGAGAAGCCACTTGAACTTGCTTCCCCTTACTCCGATCATTACCTCCCTCAAGAGGCCTTTTGACGCCTCTCTGCTGCTTTGGCTGTGGCTGCGCTCTAGGCTACCAACCTCGGTTCAGAGACTGAGGACGTATCTCTCGGAAGAAGCCCTTAGCTGGCTCCCTCGGCTTGACAGAACTCTGCTCAACAGCCTCAATGTCGAGTGCTCTAGCCACAATGTCGTCATAGGATACGTGTCGTACCCCAGATATAGTAAGCCGCATCCGGAACTCCTGGCTAAGTCCCTGTAAGAATCGACGTACCTTGTCCTCGTTGACACTGACCTGCCGTGGTGCAAATCGAGACAGCGCCTCAAATCTCCTAACATACTCGGCAATAGAAGCAGTCTGCCGCAACTGCATAAACTCAACCATCTTCGCCTCGCGAACGGTATGGCTGAAATATTTGTCGTAGAACAACTCTCTGAATCTCTCCCAGCCCATAATAGTCACATCGGTGGTCGTCTTGATGGAATCCCACCAAAACCGGGCGTCCAGAGCTAAGTGGTAGGTCACCAATGCAACCTTCTCTCCATCCTCTATGCTAGCATACGCCAGCATGTCCTTCATAGTGCGAACCCACTCCTCGGCTGAAGAGGGATCCGTAGACTGTCCACTGAATATAGGGGGCTGAAGCTTCTGAAATCTCTCCATCCCCCGGTTACCCGAAATAGCTGTCTCTCGAGCTCGAATGCCCTCTCGGTCTATCAAGGTACCCAGCTGCTGAGACTGCCTCTCCATCTGCTGAGCCTGTCTCTCCATATGCTGAGACTGCTGGGCAATGAAATCCTTGAGCGTGTCAATCGTATCGTCTCTGTCATCTCGATCGTTTCGTGGACGCACCATATTTATAAAACTTCTATATAAAAAGTTAAACAAATATTCTAAGAAACTAGAAATCAAATAAAGCTATAAAGGTACTTACAGTTGATGAAGAATGTCCGCGTAGTGGCTGTGCAGTCGAGCAGTCGACAGAACCGATTTTAAAACCCGGGGGCTCTGATACCATAAATGTAACGTCCCTAACACTGTACCCATATTTTCCGTACTATATTTTTTTTTATCCTAATAATTTTAACCAAACTCTAAGCAGAACCTAAACCAAAATCGAAATCAGAATCGAAATCGGAATTGAAATCTAACTTTAAAATCATTTAAAACAATTAAAACTATTAAATAAAACTATATTAAAACTAATTTTAATTAAAACAAAGAGGGAGGGCAAATCGGGAAAACCGATCGCTGCATAATGCAGCGATCGCGCGCTGCATTTACAGTGCCCAGTCGCTGCACTTTGCAGCGACCCTCCTCTCTCTCCCTTCTGTTTTGTCTTTCTCCTTTTCTCACAACTGCTCTCTGAAATTTTTGGATTCCAGAGAGCAAAACACCTCATGCAAGCTCTCTGGAATCCCCGATTCCAGAGAGTAAACCGACTATATTTCACACTCAATTTCTCTTCAAAATCAATGAAAATATAACTTAAATTCAACCGAATTGCAGCGGACTTTGCGAAATCCAACTGCGTGGATATATCTAAAAACCGAGCATATCCGTAACGTTCCTAATACCATTTCAAAACATTTCATAACATTTAATTTAAATAACCAAACAGTTCCAGAATTTCAAAACAAATGTCATTACATAAACATCCTATACATATCCTATCAACATCCTATATAATGTCTATAAAGTTATTAGCCCAAAATATCCCAACAACCCTCAAAGCTCTATACATACTTCTCACGGGTCGGTTAAGCCTTGACTGCACCAGCACACCACCGCAGTCATCCTCTATCAACTGCACTCAAGCATCAGGAGGAGGAACCCCATCCTCACCTGGTTCCTAGAGCAAGCTGCGGAGGAGTATGGGTTCGATCACGAAGGCGCATTGACCATCCCTTGTCGGCCATGTGAGCTCGAGAGGATACTTGCAGAGCAACAATGGCGAGAGGAAGGACGGCTTGGTGTTGGGGTCAGTTGGGGTTTCTGTGAATCCATGGTCAGAAGCTATTAAAAAGACCCTTCAATGGCGAAAATCTTTGGCCGAGAAGATGATTATTATCATAGTTTTATGGAGTTGGAGAGGATTCTGAGATTTTCAGCTATTTCGGCGCAGGCGAGGCCGAGGAGGAAACCTTCATCGTTGGAAATGATTTGTGGGTGCCTTCGAGGGAAATGGAGTCTTGCCGGAGGCGAATCAAGTGGTTGTGGGAGAGGGAGCGCCATAGATGGAGGAGCTTCGACGTGAGAGAGGAGGGGGTAATTTAGGAATTTTGAAAAGAATCTGTCAAATTTAACTGAAAAATTGACGGGATGGTTTGAATTGCAAACGTTTTATACGATAGAGTTTGATTGGGTATAAAAAAACTTTAGGTACCAAATGGTCACTGATCCTATACGTTGAGATCTAAATTAAACTTTTCCCTAAAATTTAATTAAAAACTCTTGAAAAATTAACAGTTGCTAATTAAATTAAAATTTAATTTGAATGCAAATATATTATTTTAATTATTATATTAATTATAAGTGAACCGTAAACCTTATATCTACGGTAAAATTATTTAATAAAATTAAAAGGTATATCTAACCGTCCATGTAACTTATTTTAAGCTATACGCAACAAACGTCACGTTAATAGTTAAAATTTTATTTGACATTACAAACAATAATGTAGCAGAAGAAAGATAAATTCTAATTAAAAATTAATTTATTTGAGCGTTAAGTTTGACCCATAAAAAGCTTTAGGATTACAAAGTTTACAGGAGGGGGGAATGGGTTTGGAAGTCCGCCCCAAACGGCGCCGTATACGAAATTTTCAAGTTTTATTTCATTAATTAATTTAATATTTGTCTTTGGGTTAGAATTCAAAAAGTATACACAAGTCTTCATCATCTCCATCATTGACCAAATCCTTACCGTTCATCACCGACCCCATAATTAAAGGAAGGACTCTTCTCTCCACTCTTTGAATTATTGGTCAACTTCTATAGAGGGCCCGCCAAAGAGTAATGGGAGGAAAGAAACATTAGAGCTAGCCATTAACTTGTAGTCTGAAATGAAAACGTGGTTTCTACTTTTTGTCAAGGACTCCATTGATGCCGGCTTCAAGGTGTTTAGAGAGTCCGAATCCAAAGCGATACCACTCGATCGAGGCACCATTGACGCAATATTATCCCAGTTGAAGCTGGTGAATGACTGGTTGAATGAGATAGTGTCTAAAGGAGATAATCAATACACAGAAAAAATTATGAAATTGAAAAGGAAGATTTATGGGTTTGTGATCCAGCATGTTGGGACGACGACACCTTCTCCTTCATCCTCTTGATTTTCTTCTTTAAATTAAACATTTACGTATGTATTCCACTCTTGATTTATGGGTTTCTGTTCAAATTGTATTTCAAAGAGGCTTCCTTCATTTGATGCAAGAATTTTTTCGGGAGACATTATTTGATTAAGATGCAGCTCTTTGCTATAGTGGATTCTAATAAATTATGGTTTTTTTCGTCGGCATTGTGATATATAGTTCTGTTTCCGTACTTTGGTTTCAGGATTATGAGTATTCTAGCTACAACCCTGTTACCTTTGACATAGCAAACCACTTCTGTGAGATGGCTGTTGATTATCATACAGAAACCCCTCACATTTTGGACTTCAATAAGTATTCCGATTTGTGAGATGTGAATGTTTGATTGTTTTGTGTCCATAGACACAAAACCCTAAACCTGATAAGCGTGTTTTATATGGTGTTGTTGATTGCTTAATATCACTGCTTTCATTTTATTACACAAGACATGATATGCATGAAGACCGTGAATGACTTCATTTTTATTCGATTTTTTTAAAATTGTTATTAATTGGTTAAATTAAACATGAAAACTGAAAATAAAATATATATTAAATAATTTCTCAACGCCTATATTCATGGCAACAAGCAATATCGAAAGTCAAATAGATTTGAAAATTATGTCTGCAGAATATAAACGCAAGAAACACATATCCCCAAGCTTGAATCAAGCAGCAAGAAAATGGATAATAAAAACATTCATCTTCCCATTGACTCCTTTGATCTTTTAAACTTTCAGCTCAATATCAGTCATCGATAAGCAATCTCAGAAAATGATTCATCAGGTTGATGGTTTCAAGATGTAAAGTATCTACCCGACTATCATCTGTTATGCCATCACCTTTGGCACCGAAATCGCCGACATAAAGAACCCTCTTGGATCTGGTCGGGGTTTTGTCCGACCGAGTGTGTGGGAGCTGCAGCAAGGAATCAAATCCATTGGCTATCCGATCATTAAGTGAGTAATCGCAAAAAATAAAAGAATAAATACAAAAATCTGTGATCCTTTCTGTTCTTCCATCTTGTGTCAGACCACATTTGCTAACAGAAATGACGAATATGGAAGTTATGTTAATCGTTAGACCGAGACAGGCAATGATCTGAGAGATATTCCTTCCTGCACTGACAAGAATGCGATTGAGATTATGCGATTGAGATGAACAAATATTATCAGGTTTAGAGTTTTGCGTCCATGGACACAAAACAATCAGACATTCACATCTCACAAACCGGGATACTTATTCAAGTCCAAAACGTCAGAAGTTTCTGTATGATAATCAGCAATCATCTCACAGAAATGGTTTGCTATGTCAAAGGCAACAGGGTTGTAGCTAGAATACTCATAATCTTGAGACCAGAGTACGGAAACAAAACTATATATCACAATGCCAACGAAAAAATCTATAATTTATTAGAATACACCGTAGCAAAGAACTGCATCTTAATCAAGTAGTGTCTCCAGAAAAAATTCTTGCATCAAAGGAATGAAGCTTACAATTATGGTTATTGATTTAGTCTCTTCGTCCAGCATTATATTGCCATATTGTAAATCATTGTGACAGAATCCTACACGTCCATTAGTTTCCGAGAGTTCCTTTTCCAATAAAGAAATTTCAACTTCCATCGAATCCAAGCGAAACAGTTTAGCTTCTTCAGGGGAAGCGAATCTCTTGGCTGCACTTAGCCAAGTCCTAAAAGATTGAATGATGCTATTTGTCAGTGAAGAAAACATAGAAAGTAGTGATTGTGACAATTAATTTTAATAATTGTTATATTCGAAAGTAGTGATTGTGACAATTAATTTTAATAATTGTTATAGAACACGAATGAAATAATAGCATGGAATCTCTAAAACTAGAGAACTATGAAAGTATACAGGTAACCGAACTTTGTCACATTTGCTTGCCTATTGCAATTTAGTAAAAAAAAACACTATGCTATTAGTCAATTGACATATACATGGAGAATGTAAAGTTGTTGGATATTGAAACAAATGATTGAGCATCTATATCTATATAAAAGTCAGCATAATTTTTTCATGTTATACGATAGTCACTGAGCAGTTCTCCGGCTACTAAATGATCGAGCATTCCTGGATAAGTCTGCTTGGTTGCACTTCTTTTTCCTATCCATAAAAATTTCTCACCACCTTTTTCGACATAGCCATTCATGTGACCTGCATAAGCCTGCTTACATAAAGACATCATATATCAGACTTTATGATTTTGTTCACCATAAGCAATCTAAGTATTTTTCATTTCTTTTCACCTTTTTTTGCAATTTGATTAAACACGAGTAATTAACCAACAAAAGATTTTTCATGAATACAGCAACATTATCTGAATACAACCTCTTTGAAATACAATTTGAACAGAAATCCCAACTCAATGCCAGAGCTAGTTATGGTAAACAAGCTACTCATTTTGCAGTTTTCACATGCCTCAGACAAAAATCTAAGTAAAAGACTTGAAACATTTGTTCTACAAGAATTTTTCTACAGGAAACAGAAAATTTAAAAACCCTGAGGAAAAAAGAGTATTCACACCTTTATTCCAAAATAAGGAGCTGCTGCACGTTCAAGGGAGAAAAATATTGGTGCACCAAATGATGAAGTCACAGGGTATAGCTGATTGAATTCAACGAAACCCATGGTCAACCAATCTAGGAAGTTCACATCCCACAATATCTAATCTTTATCCCACACATAGAAGAATGAAAATTTTGGTTACACAAAGGGAGAAACAGTCTATACTTATGCAAGGATGAGATTCAATCAAATAGCTAGCACAACAGTACCTCATTTCTAATACCTGGAATGTGTTCCTCACCCAAGCATGAGATTACATCTCCAACTGCACGAGTCCTATCTTCAGGTGTCCCCAGCAATGGATGTAATGTCACGTGGCTACTAAGGGAAGAATTAGTCTCATAAAAGAACACAAATACATCTTGAAACTGCTTTAGATGTTCTGCAAAACTGTGTGAATCAGAAATGAGATGATAAATGCATCCCTTGAAATCACTCAATAACGTAAACTTACTTTAAAAACATATTCAAAAGCGAAATATCAAGTGAAGAAACATGATACTTGAACCAAATCATCCAATTTAAATGTAGAATTTGTCTAAAAAAAAGATCTGGCAATCAAGTTTGAGTTGGATTTTCTATATTTTTAAAAGGCGTACCCATTGTGAATATACCCAACAACTACATTTTGGATGATAAATGGAAGAAACTCCGATTGCTTTTCCAGCAAAGAACATTAGTGAATCAGATTTGAACGATTGAAAATTGTACATCATAATTCAAGCATATATTGTAGTTATCACAGCAAATTTTTTTTTTTTTTTTTTTTTTTTTTTTTTTTTTTTTTTTTTTTTTTTTTTTTTTTTTTTTTTTTTTTTTTTTTTTTTTTTTTTTTTTTTTTTTTTTTTTTTTTTTTTTTTTTTTTTTTTTTTTTTTTTTTTTTTTTTTTTTTTTTTTTTTTTTTTTTTTTTTTTTTTTTTTTTTTTTTTTTTTTTTTTTTTTTTTTTTTTTTTTTTTTTTTTTTTTTTTTTTTTTTTTTTTTTTTTTTTTTTTTTTTTTTTTTTTTTTTTTTTTTTTTTTTTTTTTTTTTTTTTTTTTTTTTTTTTTTTTTTTTTTTTTTTTTTTTTTTTTTTTTTTTTTTTTTTTTTTTTTTTTTTTTTTTTTTTTTTTTTTTTTTTTTTTTTTTTTTTTTTTTTTTTTTTTTTTTTTTTTTTTTTTTTTTTTTTTTTTTTTTTTTTTTTTTTTTTTTTTTTTTTTTTTTTTTTTTTTTTTTTTTTTTTTTTTTTTTTTTTTTTTTTTTTTTTTTTTTTTTTTTTTTTTTTTTTTTTTTTTTTTTTTTTTTTTTTTTTTTTTTTTTTTTTTTTTTTTTTTTTTTTTTTTTTTTTTTTTTTTTTTTTTTTTTTTTTTTTTTTTTTTTTTTTTTTTTTTTTTTTTTTTTTTTTTTTTTTTTTTTTTTTTTTTTTTTTTTTTTTTTTTTTTTTTTTTTTTTTTTTTTTTTTTTTTTTTTTTTTTTTTTTTTTTTTTTTTTTTTTTTTTTTTTTTTTTTTTTTTTTTTTTTTTTTTTTTTTTTTTTTTTTTTTTTTTTTTTTTTTTTTTTTTTTTTTTTTTTTTTTTTTTTTTTTTTTTTTTTTTTTTTTTTTTTTTTTTTTTTTTTTTTTTTTTTTTTTTTTTTTTTTTTTTTTTTTTTTTTTTTTTTTTTTTTTTTTTTTTTTTTTTTTTTTTTTTTTTTTTTTTTTTTTTTTTTTTTTTTTTTTTTTTTTTTTTTTTTTTTTTTTTTTTTTTTTTTTTTTTTTTTTTTTTTTTTTTTTTTTTTTTTTTTTTTTTTTTTTTTTTTTTTTTTTTTTTTTTTTTTTTTTTTTTTTTTTTTTTTTTTTTTTTTTTTTTTTTTTTTTTTTTTTTTTTTTTTTTTTTTTTTTTTTTTTTTTTTTTTTTTTTTTTTTTTTTTTTTTTTTTTTTTTTTTTTTTTTTTTTTTTTTTTTTTTTTTTTTTTTTTTTTTTTTTTTTTTTTTTTTTTTTTTTTTTTTTTTTTTTTTTTTTTTTTTTTTTTTTTTTTTTTTTTTTTTTTTTTTTTTTTTTTTTTTTTTTTTTTTTTTTTTTTTTTTTTTTTTTTTTTTTTTTTTTTTTTTTTTTTTTTTTTTTTTTTTTTTTTTTTTTTTTTTTTTTTTTTTTTTTTTTTTTTTTTTTTTTTTTTTTTTTTTTTTTTTTTTTTTTTTTTTTTTTTTTTTTTTTTTTTTTTTTTTTTTTTTTTTTTTTTTTTTTTTTTTTTTTTTTTTTTTTTTTTTTTTTTTTTTTTTTTTTTTTTTTTTTTTAAGAAACTTAATTGTATGAATATAATTAATTTTCCTTCGCTGGATGGACGACCAACGAGGTAAGAAAAACCCACTCACTGAATTGCGATTGCAGATTTTGACCTTCTCGAAGTAGCCTTCAAGATCTGAAGAATCATCGCTGGTAAATCTTTCCGGTTGAGAAGCTTGGACAACATCATCCCAAGTGAAACTGAGGGTACCACTAATGGCGGAAAGAGAAGATGCGAGTACTACCAAGCGGAGCGGTGCGAAACGAAAATGAAGCAGCCTCGCGACTTTATCGGGGAAAGCAAGCGAAGCACTTCGAGCACTTGTAGAAACCACAGATTGGCAGAAATTGCGAGCGAAATGGGAATTGCAGGCCATAAAAAATGAAATTGAGCAAATGAAAATGAACAGTGGAGCGAGTGGCGAAATCTGGACAGTGAAAGAAAAGAACAAGGCTCGATCCTCTGGGTCAGAGATCACCACTCGGACATGGCCTTCGGCCATGATGACGAGAGAGCAATTTGGCTAAGAAGAAATGAGTTGTTTTGACATGATATATTACACGGCTAAATAATATTTAAACTGTAAAATATTTGTCCGAGGAATATTAATTGAGCATCGTCGTCACGCGACGTTATCTATGTTTACACGTTTATTCTTTTATTCTATTATCTAAACATATTTGTTGACATATCAAACAATTATTGGTACGGTTAAAGTATAATTAATGTAATAAATTAATAATTTATTATATTAGTCGTATAAAATCATTGTTTGACGTACCAACAAATATGTTTCGATAATATAATAAGAGAGAAGCCGTAACATTATTTTTTATAATAAAGTATTGTGTAATTTAAATTCTAATAATTTTTTTGGTAAATGAATTAGTTGAGTGGAGATCAGAAGAGGCTGGCGATGTCGACGACGAGACTCAGCCCTCTGTGATAGCAGGTACTATATTGATTATGGGCGTAGCTGTATTTTCGTTAATAGACACTGACGCTACGCATTCTTTTATTTCAACTACTTGCCTGGCTAGGCTGGGGTTAGTGCCTGAGTTAACAGAGGTTGAGTATAAAGTGAAGCTACCTTCGGGAGAGCATATGCAGTCGGATCGTCTTCTCCAGGGCAATGTTGTCTCAGTGGGGGATGTTACCCTCTATGCTCGCTTGATTGTACTGGGCATAGAGATCTACGATCTTATCTTGGGGATGGACTGACTATCACAGCACTTCGCCACCATCGACTGTCGATCCGGGATTGTGACATTCCGACCCCCGGGTAAAACAGAGTTTTCTTATCAGGCGATGAACCGATTGACTGGGTCGCCTATTTTTTATTCAATGAAGGTCAACGAGAATTTTAAAGGTGAGTGCACTATTTATTTGGCCACCGTATTTGATACTCAGTTGCTCAGCGAAGTAAAGCCGAGTGACATTCCTATAGTCAGGGAATTCTCTGAGATCTTCCTTGATGACCTCCCTGGTTTACCACCAGACCGGGAGATTGAGTTTGTGATTGACGTTTATCCTAGTTGGGCGCCTGTGTCTAAGAATCCATATAGATTGGCGCCTGCTGAATTGAAAGAGTTGAAAACTCAGTTAGAGGAGCTCGGGTCAAGCTCCTGTTTTGATAACTAGGGTTCCATCGAATTCTTCAATTGGGGTCTTAGTTCCTTACTTTGTTCTTGAATCAAAAAGGCGTTCCTAGAATTATTCCGCGTTGTTGTCGGGTCCCGGGTCTAGTTATCAAAACAGGAGCTTGACCCGAGCCACACCTGTTGGCTGAACCAAAGCTATCAAAACAGGAGCTTGACCCAGACCAAACTCGTTGGTAAGAACCAAAGCTATCAAGCGAGATTTTTCAAGCATGACTTGAAGAAGATCGTTGTTCTTCGCAAAGAACTAAAGAGAAATCCTCTCTAAAAAGAACACTCAATTTTTAATTCAAACTTGTTCTTTCATTAAATCAAATAGTTTGCCATTAAATAGGCTACACATTAAAATTAAATTAAATAATTAAAAAAAATGAAAATTAAAATAAAATAACTAATAAAATAGTGAGATAATTATCCTTGGCATGATCAGATATCATCTCACGTTTGAATATGATTTGAATTGATTTGAGTAGATTCTGTCGGATAAGATCTCTCATACGTGATTTGTTGGAATTTGCATGTGCTTCGCATGTGACTTTTTAATTCTTACACGTGCATGTGCATGGCACATGTAAATCTTCATGCATCTTTGGCCTCCCTTGCTTCAAAAGATCTTCCAATAATTTTGGGCTTCTTACTCTGCTCATTGGGCTGCCCGTATCTTCAATTGAATCTTTGTTCTTGGGCCTTGATCTGGTCTCAACTTGGATCACATCATAAACCAAGTCATGTGGATCTTTATCTCTTTCCAACCCACGTGAATCTTTATCTCTTTGTAGTTTGCGTGGATCTTTACCCTTTTCTCTCCAATCCATTGGTATTTGTGGAGCCCAACTCTGTGCCTTATGAGTCTTCTTTTGCCAATTTCGTGGGGCCCACTTCCATGCTACAAAGCTCTTTATTTTTATAGCCTTTTGCTTTTGTTGTGATGACTCTTTTTCTCGGGCTTCCAAGACTAAACCATGTGAAACTTTGTTCGTTGGACCTCCTTTATCTTCTAATAGATCATGGTCCTTGACTATGAGATTTATCGCTCCTCGGTTCACATCATTCCCTCCCCCTTCGAAAAGATTCGTCCTCGAATCTCCTGCATCATATAAAAACAAGTTAGTAAAATTGAAAGATATGCTTACATTACCGTATTCACTCGGTAGGTCTATCTTGTAATCGATGTCGTTGATACGCTCTAAGACTTGAAAATGTCTATCTCCTCGAGGTTGTAGCTTGTTGTTCTGTTTGTTCCAAAATCTTTCTTTTTGTAGACGTAGCCAAATTAAATCTCCGGGTTCAAAAATAAGTCTTACCATTGAATGAAATTTCTTAGCAAATTCATCATTTTTCCTTTCATCCACAAAAGCAAACTTTTTAGTAAACAAAGTTAATAAATTTAACGGATTTAATGAATTAAAATAATCAATAATATCAAATAGTGAATAATATCTAATAGAATTAAAATCTTTTAAAACGTAAAAATCAGATTTTAAACTCGCAAAATATGTATCTACAATTTTGTCATAAACCAAGTTGTGTGCAAAGTAATCAATGACAAATTTTCTAATAAAATAATTTTGCATATTATCTATCAACCTTAAACATATAATAGGTGCAATATAAAAATCATATGGCCTTACCAACCACTCAAACCTATTTGATGTTTCCGGTCGACTTGTAACTAGCGTATTCGGTACGAGATTTTTTTGCTTCTTAATCTCCCTCAACGGAGAAATTTGTCTCCGAAAGTCCTCGGGAATTTCATATTTATTTTTCTGCAAAAGAAAAGAAACAACGCTTGGAAGAAAACTTGGTAAGTCGTTAGATGATAAATAAACATCTTTATATAAGAACAAAATCATCTCACGCTTATCCTCACTTTTGTTCATCAATACAATTTGTTTTTCACTCAACTTTTGTTCACTCTCTCCCTCAGTTTTTATCTCTTTTCCCTCGATTTTTCTCTCTTGCTCCCTCGGTTTTTCATCTCTCTTTATACTCTTTTCAACTATTTTTCTTTCTCCACTTTCTTTCTCTATTTTGGCTTCTTTTTCAACTAATTTCTTTTCACCACTTTCACTTTCTTTTTCAACCTCTTTTTCAACTAATTTCTTTTCACCACTTTCTTTCTCTCTTTCATCCTTAATTATTTGAAATTCCTTCGCGATCCTCTCTTGATCTTCAATTGCCTCCCATGGCTTTAATGGTGTAAGGATAACAGTTTTTCCATTGTAAACCAACGAATACTCATTCTTGTAACCATTATACTTGCCGTTTCGGTCATATTGCCAAGGTCTCCCCAAAAGTATGTGTGTAGCTTGCATCGGCACTACATCACATAAAACTTTATCTTGGTACCTTCCAATTGATAAAGGAACTTCCACCTGTTTAGTCACCTTGATTTCTCCACAATCGCTTGACCATTGCAACTTGTATGGTTTTGGATGTTGCTCGGTTTTCAAGTTCAACTTTTGGACTAGTAATGTGCTTGCTACATTGGTGCAATTCTCACTATTGATGATCAAACTACAAACTTTGTCAAGCACATGGCATCTTGTATGGAATATATGCTCACGTTGTACTTTGACTCCATCTTCCTTAGTTTGCACATTCAATACTCGCCTTGTGACCAATTGATCTCCTTTTACTGGTTCCTCCATCAAGTCTACTTTTCGTTCCCAATCGAAATATCTCTTGGGGTCATTCTTCCCTCGTAAAGGTGGAATATTTACCTTAATGTTACTTAGTTCATCATCTCCTCGGTACGACCTATCATTTCTTTTCCTTTGATAATATCCATTATACTCTTCGAATTCTACATCAAAATCCTTCCTTCGCCGCATATGACTAGGGGATGGAGATTCCAATCGGTCCATCCTTGTATTTAAAGCCTTGAAATTTTCTTGCATGGCTTTCATGAACAACTTTAAGTCCACCTCGTTTTGTTCTCCACTCATGATTTTCTTTTCCGACCACAATAAGAAAATAGTTAGAAGTAAAAGAAAAATAATCAAGTAATGGACATTACCTCTCCCTCACGTGTTTGCTTCAATGGATGTCACTCCACTCGTGTTTCGCTCAAAAACTAAGGCTTTTTCTATAATAGTCTCACCCTCTTGCCTTTTACCTCTAGATCTCCCTTTTAGTTCTTTACGTAAGAACTTGATCGATGGTAAATATTCAACAAGCCAAACTATAAAAAATCAAACTTTAAAGCTTAAAAGTTCAAACTTGTAAGGATGACTAAATCAAGGGTATAAGTGAAATAAGACAAAAGTTTGGATGATGACAATATTTCAAACGAAGATTCAACAACAATTTGAACCTTCAAAGAATTAAATTTGGATAAAGACAATATTTCGAATGAAGATTCAACAATTTGAATTTTCAAAAGAACAATTATCTACGAATTTAAAAACGAATTTTTGAATTTAAAAGGATAGAATTTTAAAAATCTCTAAACAAAATTTCGATTTTTTTTTTTGACTTCTCACAACTCTTTTTTTTTTTACTTTTGACAACTCTTTTTTTTTACTTTTGACAACTCTTTTTTTTTGACTTTTGACAACTCTTTTTTTTTTTTACTTTTGACAAATTCTTTTTCGTTTGTTTTTTGTACTTTTCAAGAAGACAAATTCAAGAGACAAAAAAGAATCAATGATAAAATTGAAACTTTGATAATAAGAATGAAAAAAGATAAATTCTTTTGTGTTTTTTTTTTTTGACTAGTAGGACAAAAAGAATAAGATGAAGAAAAGATGGATAACAAAAATTAAAGATAGCTTCTTGAATCAAGGAGCCGAAGCTCTGATACCAACTGATGCGAACCTCGGATCGAAAGGACCCGGGACCCGACAACAACGCGGAATAATTCTAGGAACGCCTTTTTTATTCAAGAACAAAGTAAGGAACTAAGACCCCAATCAAAGAATTCGATGGAACCCTAGTTATCAAAACAGGAGCTTGACCCGAGCCACACCTGTTGGCTGAACCAAAGCTATCAAAACAGGAGCTTGACCCAGACCAAACTCGTTGGTAAGAACCAAAGCTATCAAGCGAGATTCTTCAAGCGTGACTTGAAGAAGATCGTTGTTATTCGCAAAGAACTAAAGAGAAATTCTCTCTAAAAAAAACACTCAATTTTTAATTCAAACTTGTTCTTTCATTAAATCAAATAGTTTGCCATTAAATAGGTTACACATTAAAATTAAATTAAATAATTAAAAAAAACGAAAATTAAAATAAAATAACTAATAAAATAGTGAGATAATTATCCTTGGCATGATCAGATATCATCTCACGTTTGAATATGATTTGAATTGATTTGAGTAGATTCTGTCGGATAAGATCTCTCATACGTGATTTGTTGAATTTGCATGTGCTTCGCATGTGACTTTTTAATTCTTACACGTGCATGTGCATGGCACATGTAAATCTTCATGCATCTTTGGCCTCCCTTGCTTCAAAAGATCTTCCAATAATTTTGGGCTTCTTACTCTGCTCATTGGGCTGCCCGTATCTTCAATTGAATCTTTGTTCTTGGGCCTTGATCTGGTCTCAACTTGGATCACATCATAAACCAAGTCATGTGGATCTTTATCTCTTTCCAACCCACGTGAATCTTTATCTCTTTGTAGTTTGCGTGGATCTTTACCCTTTTCTCTCCAATCCATTGGTATTTGTGGAGCCCAACTCTGTGCCTTATGAGTCTTCTTTTGCCAATTTCGTGGGGCCCACTTCCATGCTACAAAGCTCTTTATTTTTATAGCCTTTTGCTTTTGTTGTGATGACTCTTTTTCTCGGGCTTCCAAGACTAAACCATGTGAAACTTTGTTCGTTGGACCTCCTTTATCTTCTAATAGATCATGGTCCTTGACTATGAGATTTATCCCTCCTCGGTTCACATCATAACTCAACAAAACAGTCTTGCACTTTCACAGACTAACCTTTTCTAATGAATTATTTTCCTCTTTTCTAATGAATAATTCTCCTCTGCCAACCAATTAAGCTTGTATATGGCCATTATAATTTCATCTCCCTTAACAATAAATTTACCTGGTTTGTTGTGGCAGTAATGATGTTGATTGGAAGCGTGAATATTAAACCAAGTCCTGCAGCAAATATGAGTCCTCGCCATGGCAGTTGGACTTGATCTTTCATGAAAATGAAACCACAAGAAGGACGCGAAACCACCAAGTGGGTATGTCTTTGTACTTCCTCGTTCATTTTGTGTGAATGTCTTCGTTCTCATCGTAAGAGGTTCGAAACCTGATGCGATTCAAGGACTCATTAAGAGCCAAGTCATGACCAAATGTCAAGATCCATTGCAAAACATAGGAGAACCAATGACGAGATCAATGACAAAGATGTATAAAAATCTACAAGGTTTGATCAAAGAAATTCAAGACAAAGAACAATCACACCACGAGTAAAGACCCATTATAATGCTAAGTGTTAGTGAAGAAGCAATGCAGGATCAAAAAAGCAAGGAGTGCAAGTATTTGTTGCTAAGTGGGAAAAGGAACTTCAACGCGCAAGGACAACCCACGGAGCACACACGCCCCAACTATCAATGCACGCAGTCACGCCCACTAATGCACGCACAACAGCACGAGTCCATGCAAAAAAAGGAAGAGAGAAAATTAAAACTCAAGAGAAATGACAACAGAATCGGAGAAGAGAAGCGCCCAATAAAAAATCCCACAACGACACAGAGAACATAGGGAGAGAGAAAAGAGGAGAAGAAGGAGAAAACCAAAACGTGAAATGAGAAGTAAGGAAGGAATGATGAGACAGACTTCTGAAATTTTGTTTCCCAGGAAGAAATAATGAAATTGCAGTCAATTTTATGTTCCCTGTAGAAAAGAAAAATCATGTAGAGACAGGTATGCAGACAACTCTGGTTTTTTCTTTTCTGTTTTTTTTTTTTTTTTATTTTGAAGAAATTTAGAGTTTTGATTTTGATTTTCATTTATTATTACAATTAATCCGATAGAATGCCAGATTAATAATTGATAAGATATAACATAAAAATAGAGAATAAACGTAACATAAATTTTTATTCATTATACCTTTATATAGACTGCACATCGCGGGAAACACGAAACAATAAAGAAACCATTGACTGACTTTCGGAAAAATCGAGAAGCCATTGAAACAAGGCCTTAATCTTCCATTCGGATGATGCACCTCAGACCCTCCCCTTTGAGCATATGCTCAAAGGCTTTGTTGATCTCTCCAAATGAGACTTGGTGTGTTATGAACTTCTCCAACTCGAGCTCTTGTGTTTGTTTCAATCCAATTCTAACTCAATTTTATCCAAAACTTTTGACAAATACGAGATAGAGATTGTAGTTTTTCCCACAAAGCTGAAGATTTTACCTTATTCATGTACTTCTCAACGATCGAAGGAAGATCGGATCGAGGCTTGTAGTTTCCAAAGAAAGTGTCCTTCAACGTCATTTAGTACGTTCATCGGGTGTGTTTTGAAAATCGCGTCTTTATGAGGCACTCTTACGAGAACGACAACGTCCCATCCCTGATATAAATATTAGATTTTGGGTCAGTTTTTCAATGCAAAACATAAGAAATGTTCAAATTTATCATAAATAAATCTTTCATCCCAATAGATAAATATATAAACACATTCAAATGTGGAGATCATGGTGTCAATATTGCCTGTACACTCGATGCTTCGATCACACCTCCATTTGTCATCTCGACACTCACCTTTCGACGAGAAAACCAATGTTTAGACCTCGATCGAGAGTTAACAACCGAGGAAAGAGGGTAGTACAAAGTTAGAAACCTACCTCTTGAACTGGTTTTTCGTGGTCTTTTGGATTAACAAATTCGGTCACTCCAAACTTTTTAGCTGTCGATAAAATAATTGTAAGTTTTTCGAGACAATTATTCAAAAATTAGGAGAAGACCATGCTAATTCCTCCTTCGAATCGGCTAGAATTCAAATCAACTCCGATAATCCTCGAAGCCCCGGAAACTCTTGCCCCTTCGGCAGCCTAACCCCATCAAATAATGTACAAATTGATACAATACATGTGTGTATACATAGATTTACGTATGTGAGTTTATTGATGGGCATGCATGTACAAACCGCAAGGCCTACAGCTCCGAGACCAAAGACGGCTACGGTCGAACCTTTCGTTGGTTTGGCGACATTGACTATGGCGCCAAAGCCGGTGGATATTCCACAGACTTTGTCTAATGGGGCAAGTGGGTTGATCTTGGCGAGGCATCCGACGTGGACGACAGTGCACTCGCTGAAAGTGGAAGTGCCGACGAAGAGGTAAATTGGTCGGCCGTTAATGGAGAATCTTGATTTTTAATCGCTAATCATCATTCTCTGTGTTTATCCTCAGCAGTTCACACATGTTGCTCTCTGGGGACTTACAGTGAGCCGTGCACTCTCCGGTGAACACGGGAAGAACGTGGTCGCCGGGTTTCAGGTCGGTGACTCCTTCTCCGACGCTTTCAACGACCCTAATCAATATGATCTTCAATCAATCAATCAATCAATCAATCTCTATATCATAGAAATTACCAAAAAGAAACGTCAGAACTTGAGTGAATCTAATAATCCGCCGGCTTCATGACCCAGAATTCTTGGAAACAAAAGGGTTTTGTCCCTAAACAAGACAAACAGAAAAACAAATTCTCATTCCGTATATGTCAATGTTTTAATCAGAATCATGGAAAATTAAGAAACAAATGGCGGATATTAACCTTGGCTTCCCAAAAGTAGACATCGGTGTGGCAAAGGGAAGTATAGAGGATCTTCACCCGAACTTTGTTTGCCTGCAGCGGTGCCACCTCCACTTCCTCAATAACCAATGGCTTCCCGGCTTCCCATGCCACCGCTGTTACGCCCAGAAAAACCCATTTTCGAAATCGTTTAAAAGACAAAAAAAAAATTTACGAGAGAGAGAGAGAGTATTTACCTCTGCAACGTATAACTTGACCAGCAGTGCTCGACATAATCGGTTTCCTGATCGTCCTTTCTATCAAATAACCAGCCTCTGTTGTTGTTCGTGGTGGAAAATGTTACCACTCCATGAGATTATTTATAGTTTTAATTAATTAAATAAATTAATGGAGGATTAGACATTAGCAGTCATCAATCATACGATCAATCCACTGATTAGAACAACAATGGCCCACCTTAAAACCATTCCCTGGTTTCGTTCCTTGGATTGTAGAACCTGGTTTTCTGGTTTCATGGGTGGATTGTTTTATGGTAAGAATTAAGAACAAACGCGATACAAGAACTTAATTCAAATTTTCTGATTGTATTATCTTAATAATGTGTAATTGGTTTATGATTAAGAGCGACACAATAACTTAATTACTTTTCTAATTAAGATCTTCTATGATTACTAATTTTTTTAGGAGTCTTCCAATAAGTCGAAGAAACAGCCACTCAGATAGCGGTTTACCTGCTGTGGGTTTTCAATACCTCTGACTAGAATTTGCAAGCTTGTAATATAAAAAAACATTTACAATAAATAAATTAGTTGGTCAACTGTAAATGAACTTAGAGTCAGGAATAGAATTGTATTTGCCCTTTAACTTATCAAAGTTAAGCCTTGGTTGGTAATCTGCAATTACTAATTACCCAAATCATTAAATTTGCAAAGAGAAGAACTGAGATTACCACTAATCTTGAAGATCCGAATTTTAATTACTGCAATTAAAACTAAAATGCATCTCTTCTGGTGTAGTTTAAGCGTTGCAATACAGCAGACTGCTTAGAGGCCAAATTTTACAGAGCAATTTCCTTGTTGAAGATCCAGCTAAACTTGACGCCATGCGGCGTCAGCTTCCTGGCCCTCTCGTCCGCTTGCTCTTGAAGCTTCCTAATTCTAGGTGCTAACCCACACACAAACTCATGCGCCCGTCGGCCCTCACTCGTCAATCCATCCATCTTCTCCAACCTCCACCTTCCGATCAGAACCTCCAATATATCGGCGTAATCATCGGCCGTGTATACCCCGAGTCGCTGAGCCACGGCTGAGAAGTGCTCGAACAGCCTGGGGTCCTGCCCGTCGTACATCAAGTGGGCTGGCATGGTGATCTTCTTCCGCATCATGTCGGCGATGGCTAGCATTGCTCCGTTGGAGTCCACTTCCAGAAGCTTCTCGACTATCTTCGAATAAGCATTTTCATGGTGTTTCTTGTCACGACCCGGGAGGGGGCCTAACAAAAACGCCAGGTTAAATAATCAACCTTGGGGAGGTCCACCGTTTAACCTAAGGCTGAGTGTGGAAGTTTTCAGCAACGAACCAGAATCTCTTCAAAGAAACAAATGTAAGAGTACAAATAATAGTAGAAATACAAGAAAAATAAAATAACTACATGCCAATGTCCAGTACAATCTCAAATATAGTTTTACCCATTATAATTTAGGAATGAAAAAGACGGAAGAAAAAAAAAAACAAAGTCTTCGGCGCTGATCCCAAACAATTCTTCTTTCTCCTTCCTTTACCTGAAGAGGGAAAAGTCGATAAGATGAGTGACAAACTCAGTAGGGATGTTATTCCTACCACTATCATACATAGTCAGGTGCACAGAAAAACAAAAGAAGTCACGCTAGGATTATCCGAGCTATATCCCACAAAAGGGCAAAGATAACACTATGCAGGGTCTCAAAAGTGGAAGATAAAACACACCAACTAGGAGAGATCCAATAACCACTGACCATGGCGATCGCGGAGACCACACAATGGGCTTACCAATCAGGAGGGATTCAATAACCCCTCATCAAAGGCCATCGCAGGGAACCGCACAATGGACTTACCAGCCAGGAGGGATTCAATAACCACTCACCATGGGCCATCGTCGAAACCGCACAATGGACTTACCAAGCCAGGAGGGATTCAATAACCACTCACCATGGACCATCGCAGAAACTGCACAATGGACTTACCAAGCCAGGAGGGTGTAACACCCAATTTTACGAGATTTTAGAACTTCCGCTATGTAATGGCATTTTGGTAAATATGTCAAATTAAGCCCGTTTTGCAAACAAGAGTTTTATTAGAACCCTGGAAGTAAGTTGGAATGTATGAAATAAGGAAGTTTGGAGAGATCAAATCGATTGTTAAATAACGAAATAAGCAAAGATTTGGTGCAAAGGGCAAATAAGTAATTTAACATGAAAAATTTTAATAAAATCACACAATCCCTTCCCCTTCTCCAGCATTTCACGACTTCTCCTTTCAAAATTTCTCTCTGGCAATTTTGGGTTTCCAGACGAAGCTTTTCCACGCCGATTCTTCGACGCCGGCCGTTCTTCGATGCCAGTCGTTCTTCCTCTGATCAATGAAGATCCTTCACGTTTCCTTCCCCAATCACAACCCTAGGTAAGATTCTATGCTTTCATACGGTTGGTTCTCGATTTCTAGAGAGATTATTTGTTAGGGTTTTGTGAAATCGATGGATTATGCTAGAAACGGTTAGATTTACCCTTTTTACGACCCTAATGGGTGTATTTGTGGTTATTGGACGTAGTTAGTCGATTTATTGATGATTGTTGGATTTTGGTTAAGTTTCGGATGATGGAGAATTTAGAAACTCCATTAATGGAGGTTAGGATATGCTGAGCACGAATTGCTCGATAAAATGCCTTAATGAAGTAAATTAGAGTTCTAGGAAATTTCCTTTAGCTAGGAGTTTCGTTAGTTTTCGGAGTTTGATTGTTTAGGCCCGGTTTTAATAACGAACATTGTGAATTGGCTTAGGTGAACAAAGCTCACAGATAGAGCTCGGTGCGCTAAGGACCCGAGGTAAGTTTTCGTGACTTACTGTGGCCGATAGGCCTACACCATATGTCGAGTTTTAATTGTTGAGGATGATTGGTGCAATGGATGTTTTATGCTTTGGATGGGTAGACTAGGTTTAGTTTGTTTTATAGATTATGCTTGTATTGTTTTGATGGTATTCGTGTTATCGATATGCTTTATGTTATGCTTTTATTCGTCCATGCATCATGGTTTCCAAAATGTCATGAAAACGGATTTATGCATTGATTTCATGAAAAAAAGAAATGTAAAGAATGCAAGTAAAGTATCATGTAAACAACCCTATGCATGGTGGTTATCGGGATGAGGTTCAGACCCGGCGTTCCGTGGTGAGCGGGTTTTCCTCCCTTCAGATGGTGCAGGATATCTAACCGCTTGATGTGCCCTATCCATCTGCCAAGTGATATGCTTCGATAACCAAAGAATGTTACGTACTGATAAATGAAACGAATGGACGGCCTTCATAAAAAGTGCATATACATGTTCATACATAGACATTTACGTAGAATTTACTGAGATTTATTCTCATAGGTGTCTTTATGGTGTAGGCGACATAGAAGAAGGTGAGGAAGATGTCCCTCCACCCGACGCATAAACAGGTTGAAGAAAGGTGCCCGTGGAAGTACGCTGAGTAGTCGGTGCGAATTTTGACCCGTGGGAGCAAATTGTTAAGTATTTTGAGGTTTTGGGTTATTTGGGCTGATGGGTAATGGTATAGAAAAATTGTATAGAAAACTCATTTTAGGGTGATTGGTATCTAGATAGTGGATGTATAGGTGTTTTGATGTTTTGGATAGATTTGTGAACAAAGGCACAGAATGTCTATTTTGATAGGTTACAGGTTCACTGTGGAATTCAGTGTATGTCTTTCCGCTGTTTTGATAATATTGATGAATTTGAATTATGGATGTGTGTTTTGGTGGATTGAGGAAAGTATGTAGTAGTGGTGTTTTAGTATAGTTAATGGAAAACGAAAAGGAGGGGAGGAGACGTGTGAAGAAGAAGGGAGCAGCACTCTGGAATTAAAGTCCAGAGAGCTTGCCGATCGATCGCCAGGGAGGGCGATCGATCGGCTGATGTTTTATGGCGATTCTGTCTAATTTTAAGTTAAGTGTTCTGGCTGGGGCTATGTCGACCGATTTTAAGTGTGAATCGGTAGGGGTTGTTGACCCCTGCATATTAGAGTCATTTTGTGGACGAAGACGTCGTCCGATTTTGTGGACGAAGACGTCGTCCGATTTTGTGGACGAAGACGTCGTCCGATTTTGTGGACGAAGACGTCGTCCGATTTTGTGGACGAAGACGTCGTCCGATTTTGTGGACGAAGACGTCGTCCGATTTTGTGGACGAAGACGTCGTCCGATTTTGTGGACGAAGACGTCGTCCGATTTTGTGGACGAAGACGTCGTCCGATTTTGTGGACGAAGACGTCGTCCGATTTTGTGGACGAAGACGTCGTCCGATTTTGTGGACGAAGACGTCGTCCGATTTTGTGGACGAAGACGTCGTCCGATTTTGTGGACGAAGACGTCGTCCGATTTTGTGGACGAAGACGTCGTCCGATTTTGTGGACGAAGACGTCGTCCGATTTTGTGGACGAAGACGTCGTCCGATTTTGTGGACGAAGACGTCGTCCGATTTTGTGGACGAAGACGTCGTCCGATTTTGTGGACGAAGACGTCGTCCGATTTTGTGGACGAAGACGTCGTCCGATTTTGTGGACGAAGACGTCGTCCGATTTTGTGGACGAAGACGTCGTCCGATTTTGTGGACGAAGACGTCGTCCGATTTTGTGGACGAAGACGTCGTCCGATTTTGTGGACGAAGACGTCGTCCGATTTTGTGGACGAAGACGTCGTCCGATTTTGTGGACGAAGACGTCGTCCGATTTTGTGGACGAAGACGTCGTCCGATTTTGTGGACGAAGACGTCGTCCGATTTTGTGGACGAAGACGTCGTCCGATTTTGTGGACGAAGACGTCGTCCGATTTTGTGGACGAAGACGTCGTCCGATTTTGTGGACGAAGACGTCGTCCGATTTTGTGGACGAAGACGTCGTCCGATTTTGTGGACGAAGACGTCGTCCGATTTTGTGGACGAAGACGTCGTCCGATTTTGTGGACGAAGACGTCGTCCGATTTTGTGGACGAAGACGTCGTCCGATTTTGTGGACGAAGACGTCGTCCGAGACGTCGTCCGATTTTGTGGACGAAGACGTCTCCGATGTTGTGGACGAGCGCGATCGTCTCATGATTGAGCACTCGATCGACTTTAGTCAGTGTGATTGTCGACCCCCACTGTTCAGTTTGATGAAACCCGAGAGGACTTAAGCGTTAATCTATGTTATAGACGTCGACCAATTCTGTTACGGGTCGTAACTCTTCAGGTAATGTGTATTGTCGACCGAAACCCCGACTTTATTATTTTAACACTGGCACTTAAGTTTAGTTTCAATTCAAGGTTCCACGTGTAAACATCTTCCGCTGAAGGAATTTAATTGGATTTAAACGAGTATGATTAAAGGATGAAAACGAAAGTTCAAATTTTACGGGATTTTTAGGAATAGTTAAAAGGTGAAATTAGGGGATGTTACAGTATGGTATCTGAGTTCCCGGGTTTTAAAATTTGTTCTGTAGACTGCTCGACTGCGCAAGCCACTACACGGACATGCTTCTTCAACTGTAAGTATGTTATACACCTTCTTTTATTTCGATTTCTTAGATATGTTGTCTTTAACTTTTATAGAAGTACAAAATGGTTCGTAGAGGGAATGATAGAGATGAAAGAGATGACACCATAGATCAACTTAGGGAGTTCATTGCCCAACAATCCCAACACCTTGACTGACAAGCGCAGCATATGGATAGACAATCACAGTAGCTGGATACACTTATAAACCGTGAAGGCCTTAGAACTCAAGAGGTGGTGGCTTCTAATAACCACAGCATGAAGAGGTTCCAAAAGCTGCGGCCTCCAATTTTTAATGGACAGTCTTCGGACCCTTCTATTGCTGAGGAGTGGGTTCAGACCATGGAGGATATGTTGGTGTATGCAAGGATTGAAGATGAGGAGAAAGTTGTATGCGCCACTTTTCATTTAGCCTCCGATGCTCGGTTTTGGTGAGACTCCATCAAGGCAATCACCGATGTGACAGTGATGAGTTGGGAGCGGTTTAAAACTATGTTTTATGACAAATATTTCAGCCGTACGGTGTGAGCGGCAAAATTGGCAGAGTTCCAGCAGTTACGACTGACTGATTTAGTTGCTGAATATGTCAGAAAGTTTGAAGCCCTATCTCGGTTTACACCACGTCTAGTGAGCGAAGACGAAGATAAGGTGCACCAATTTATGCAAGGGTTATCACCACCTTGAACTTTGTAACTTAGCCTTATTCCTAGGGCATTCAGATATTCTTCGTGCGAGTTCCCGTCTTCACATTCAATAATTCCTATATCTCCTCAAATTATCCACTACTAAATACTTAAGGTCTAGACCTCAAATTCTAATTTTCCCCCTTCTATAAAATACTACTTCTAATTTCTTTCCCAAGTTTCTCCACACTAATACAAATATCTAATTCTGTGACGACCCCAACCCGATCAGGGCCGCCACGGACTTGCCGTGACATAATCATTACTTCTCTTTATTTTTTATTTTTTTTTACTTTTTTTTTTAAAACATTTCCCAAAACCCTTAAACAAATTAACCATAATGTAACCTTAACTCTAAACTCTCGTAACCACGTAAATTTTGCTTTTTATATCACTCATAACGTTTCGACTTCTAAACCATTAAATCGAAGTCTCGGATTGTTGAAATCCCTTAAAATCACTCATTCGTCGATCATAAAAACACGACACTAATATAACCTACAATTTCGGACAAATTCAAGAAATCGAACTGCGTGGATCGCTCTAAAAATCGAGCGTATCCTTACCTGTTTTAAAATAACCCAAACAGTTCCAGTAAAATTCTAAAATAGAGACTCCACATTCTAAACAATCTACTACCACTACATATACATCAAAACTCGACTATTCATACCTTTTTCTATCAAAACATCCGATCCACATACTTAAACATTTTCATGCTTTCACAACAAACCGACACATAGACCTACTAACGTAAAATTATCAAACAAAACCCAATCAAGTCCTCAAAACAAACATCGAGCATAAGCACAAAATTTCCTAAAACCTCACCAAGGACATACATTAACGAATCATTCAAAATAGTACTACTTCAAACCTATATCCACTATAAAATTTCCTGAATATTAAACTTAAATATACACCCTAAAATCCATCACCTTTCTAACCAACAAAACTAACTCACATCCATTCGCCACCAAACAGTTCGGGGCACACCATTGATCATCAAGCCAAACCAAAACACGCCCCGTCGCCACGAGCACCATCCGTCGACCACCTATTCTTGTCATCGAGTTCACACCTGTCACCTACATCATGCAACATAAACAGTAAGCCTAATGCTTAGTAAGAGGATGCACTATATGAATTTAAAACATTTTGCTTAACATATGCAGTTTCTACAGTTTCATCGTACTTAATTGTTTCGTTTCAGTTTATATCGTTTCTATCATACAAGTTCATTTCGTTTCTATCGTACGTACATATAATCCTCTACCAATGGAGGGCGGATTAGTTTCTCCATCTCTAGACGTTCCACATATAAATCTTTATCTGAAGGGTGAACCACTTCCCTCAGATATCATACATTTTTTGGACGTTCCACAACTTTACATCTGAAAGGTGAACCACTTCCCTCAGACACTATACATTTTCGTTTTACATCGTTGTCGTTTCTACGTTTAAATCGTGAAATCATATGCTAAAACATTTTCGTACTTTTCTTTTAAAACATGATGCATGAGAAATCTATGTACGACATATCATCAAAACATATCATCAAACAATTCACTACGTACATGGACATATACTATTCTTAACGAACTTCACAAACAACTAACATTCTAAGCTACCCGACTCATTAATCCCCACAATCAGAAAATCATCATCAAAACAGAAAAACCTAACGTTGACACGATGTAGGGCCTTAAGGGCCGGAAACCTAACATCTACTTACCTGACGTCCTGGCTATGCCGATCACCGTCCTTGAAGAGCTTGGATTACCTAAGGCATTTCATAGCACGTCATTAGTATTAATCTAAATCATCCATTTCAAAGCTAAACGAAATCCCGAGCTAAGACAATTTCTTCAAAAACTCTAACTCATTTCGTTCGGGCATAACTAGACTCTTATTTTCGTGAAAACATCTCAAATTACTATTTCTAGCCTAATCCAACTAAAACCTAATTAAATGGGCCACTAATTTGGGTTCGGTAAAAACCGACCCAAAACTTCAAACGCGCGTAACTTTTGCGTCGGTTATCGAAATCGAACGATTCTAGCGGCCACGTACTCCACTAATAGCCTATTTTAATCTGCCAAAAGGAATTTCAAAACAAACGACCGTAGCTAGGTCAATTTATCAAAAACCCAAAACTGGCCTTAATCAGAAATTTTCCCTTTTTCGATTTTTCATCAAATTCCATCAATCTCTTCACCAATCGATCACATATACACTCAATTAACAATATCTAACCAAAAATCGAAGCTACACTCATCAAAACCGAAGTGCCCTAAATCGGCCTCACTGATTTTCGCTCAAATTGAGCAATCCACGGCCAAGCAACAATAGTCGGCCCAATATCCGGCAATCCAGAGCCAAGACCAACCAAAAACGGCCGTGGCCGGTGATTGAGCTCAATCGAGCTCGTCACCCTCGGCCATAAACTGAACAAAACAGGGCCAAAATGCTTACCGTTCGGTTTTGTGCGCGAGGATGGACCGGAGCCTGCACGTCGCTGTCGTCTGGCCGGAAAGGGTCGGAAATCACCGGCGTTCGTCGATCGTTGCCCTCCTCTTCTCCCCTGCGTGCTCTCGGCCTTCAGCGTTCGGGGCTGGAGCTCGAACAGAATGGCCTTCGGGCCATTCTGTTGTTTTATGTTATTATTATAATAATAATATAATAGATAATAATAATAATATAATAATAGATAATAATAATAATAATAATAATAATAATAATAATAATAATAATATAATAATAATAATAATAATAATAATAATAATAATATAATAATAATAATATAATAATAATAATATAATAATAATAATAATAATAATAATAATAATAATAATAATAATATAATAATAATAATAATAATAATAATAATAATAATAATAATAATAATAATAATAATATAATAATAATAATAATAATATAATAATAATAATAATAATATAATAATAATAATAATATAATAATAATAATAATAATATAATAATAATAATAATAATAATAATAATAATAATAATAATAATAATAATATAATAATAATAATATAATAATAATAATAATATAATAATAATAATAATAATAATAATAATATAATAATAATAATAATAATATAATAATAATAATAATAATAATAATAATAATAATAATATAATAATAATAATAATAATAATAATATAATAATAATAATAATAATATATAAAACAATAATAAAACTAATCATCAATTAATCCTCATTTATCGTTTTGCCCTCCCGTAAATTCCGTTAAATCCCGTTCTTAATCATGACCCACGGCTTAATCTCACTGGAAGTGCCCGAATCTAAATTAATTAACCAATTAGGTTAACCAAAATTATTCACTTTTATTTTAAATTACTTCAAACAATTATTTTATTTTTCTTTTATTTTCTCTCCAAATTTTCCCTTTTAAAAATTCTCGGGCGTTACATCATTCCCTCCTTAATTGGAATTTTGTCCCCAAAATTTTTGCTTAGTCAATCCTCTTATTTCTCCCAACTCAATCTCCACTCTAGTATTCCTCGAATTGAATTCAATTACTTCCCTACTTTTCTCATACCACATCAATCTAACGCATCCACATCAATCGAAGTTTCTTTTCTTACTTAATACGAAGGACCTAGTACATAGCCTTATTATCCTAATTCTTCCACTTCCAAGTCCTCTTATACCTTACCATCAAATTTTAATCCATCACTCGCACCCATACACCCATGGACATTGGGCAAACATGACGTTCCATTAGTCACTCTAATACAATCCTAGTACTCGAGGCTCTGAATACTTAAATTTACCCCCTTCTCTTTCAAAGTATTCTCTAAGTCTTTATAATCATGTCCACAACGCTCGTTTGTCCTACTTGTGCCTCGGTTTTCATAAATCACTAACAAATTCTTAAGTCTGAACAAAGTCGTTAAACTATTCCCCCAACACCTTAAAGGGTGCATAAGTAATTGACTTAACTTACGAGTCGAAGCATTTTCTACCCCTCCTGATCTAACCTTACTTCAAATCCCACTCGTACAGTCCTCGTGTAACTTTTCCTTCCTTCCGTCCAATATGCTCCTAATTCTTTAAGCTGCGATCTTCTTCGCACACTTAAGCTTATCATTCTTAACCTTAGCCATTTACAAAATCATTGGCTCCGACTTCGGTACATAAGGGTCGAGCCTTTGAGATTTCCTAATTTAATCTTATCTCGATGTACTTGAACATTATTTGTGCAATTTCTCGTCCTCCTCGTCCGGTGACCCATTAATCTATCAATCCGCACGACACTAACATTCGATCAAAATTTCAAATCTAAACCTTTTATTCATTTTAGATAATGTCCTAGACTTATTCTTAATATCACACTAAGTCTTCCTCGAAAGTTACGAACTAATCTACTACTTGGTCATTTCTTCTAGTCAGGTTCATAATGTTCTCCTTAGCTTCTTCACAATAATTCATCTAGCTTCTTCACAATAATTCATCTAACAATTTTCTTGTTAGCAAACTTGTTGTAGGTAGACCTACAACCTTAATCTAGATCTTCTAAAGTTCTTAAATCTTATTCTTCTATTTTCCCCAAAATTTAGAAGTATCCATAACCTTTAATGGAGCTAAGCATGCCATGACTCATACTACAAGCTCTATTTATTCTCAAGTCTCTAGGCAAACACCAAAGTGGTCGAGTTCACTTCCTTAAATTCTCACATGAATCGGCCTTGACTTAATTCCTTATAGGCTAAGCTTTCTAACTCACCTAATTTGATTGGTCACCACCTAAACTCTTCATTACGATCCACCTCTCGAGTCCTTTAAACACTAAAGTTCCTACTTCCATCTTGGAGGTAAGTCTTATGTCTGGGGTTCTTAACTTAAACTATATCAACTATAGACTCATTTCTTAACTCCGGCGTTCATAACTCAAGGAATCTAAAATCTTTTATCCTTGTTATATTTCCTATGATTGATACTTACCCTTGTCAATTCACCAGCTCCTCTAATTTGAACGAGGTGTACTGGACCTCTAAACTTGACTTTCAATCTAAGGTGCTAAACCCTTCTTCAAAATTCTGCTACACCTCTTAGGCATTTCCAATAATTTCTAACTCTCGTACTTTGCCTTATATCCCTAGGTTAAGCAGCATCTAATTGCCTAACCATCTTCTATTTATCGGTCACTCTTAACTTTACTAAGTCTTCTTTTCTATTTAGTGGCGGTCATAATCTTTTCACGTATCAATATTTGTCCTTCGTTGCTTAGTCTTTTAAGATGGTACCTATCTCCTAGAGAACGTCCAAATTATATAACTTGAGTATCATCTATCGTATAACCTTGATCCTTTATGGTCTCTAAATTTATTAACTTACCAACCTCACTTAGATCTCAATATTTCCTTCATCAAAATTGGTCAATATTAAAACCCCTATGTAACCACCCTAACTATATATCCTAGACTTTGTATCGATCAATCGCACTGTCTTTGTAAAAGTAAGCAACACGTCCCTTACTCTCTCGATAGTTTACTTAAGTTAAACTCTCGAAAACGTCTTCATCTAAATAACTCCAACTTAGCTCGAGTCCAAGATACACCAGTTTCTACTACGTCCTCTTATTCACTTAGATGTACTAGTGGTATCAAGGTCAGGTTACCTATCTTAATGCATAACTATTTCTCTCCAAAGTTTACGTCGTCTTGCATTTAATCTATCATCATTTTTATCCTGTTCACCTAGTAACTCTCCCACCTGACATTTTCCATTCCTTTGTTTACTTCTATCTATTTTACACATCTTATTATTAAGTTCTTACTCTAAATTACACCTCTATTTTAATGTTTTTCATTCTATAGATTACCGAAATAAAATCATACCTGGAACCACACTTGGTTGAGCAGCTTCCCTATCTTCGGTTATAGCAATTGTCCTTGAGGGACCACTCGGTAGCTTCTTGCTCTGCCATAGACAATCCCTGGCTCTGTGACCCCTTCTATCGCACCTAAAAAATCGGTCCGAATACAATTTACATTCCCCGAAATGACACTTCCGACATGTAGGGCACAAAGGAGCTTAACGAGCTCCTCGGGGTCGTTTGCTCCTATCCTGCACGATCGAGGAATCGTTGGGCCTCTTAGTGTCCCTCGCTGGTGGTGGTCTTTCATCAACTAGGGGCGACGGAAAATCATCAAGGGACCCCTCAACCTGGATCGGATCCATAACATATCCACCAAACGTTGGAGGTTGAAATTTCCTAGTTTGTTCTCTCCCTCGGTTCCATGAAACACTATCTTGTCCACTACTATTCCCATCTCGGTTGAGTAAAATCTCTATCTGTTCTGATTGTCGGTGCACTATGTCTATAAGCTGGCTAATGAGATTCTCCTCAGGTTGTCTAGGTGCTTTCGGCATTTTCTTGTTCCTAGACACAATACAAATACAAGACAAAATAATATAAACATCTATGAATCAAACTTAAACTTAAATACTTACAGTCGATGGAGAGTCCTCGTGCGGCGGTGTGTTTTTGGCAGGCATATCACAGAACTCGCTTTTAAAACTCCGTCTCTCTGATACCATAACTGTGACGACCCCAACCCGATCAGGGCCGCCACGGACTTGCCGTGACATAATCATTACTTCTCTTTATTTTTATTTTTTATCATGCAACATAAACAGTAAGCCTGATGCTTAGTAAGGGGATGCACTATATGAATTTAAAACATTTTGCTTAACATATGCAGTTTCTACAGTTTCATCGTACTTAATCGTTTCGTTTCAGTTTATATCGTTTCTATCATACATGTTCATTTCGTTTCTATCGTACGTACATATAATCCTCTACCAATGGAGGGCGGATTAGTTTCTCCATCTCTAGACGTTCCACATATAAATCTTTATCTGAAGGGTGAACCACTTCCCTCAGATATCATACATTTTCTGGACATTCCACAACTTTACATCTGAAGGGTGAACCACTTCCCTCAGACACTATACATTTTTGTTTTACATCGTTGTCGTTTCTACGTTTAAATCGTGAAATCATATGCTAAAACATTTTCGTACTTTTCTTTTAAAACATGATGCATGAGAAATCTATGTACGACATATCATCAAAACATATCATCAAACAATTCACTACGTACATGGACATATACTATTCTTAACGAACTTCACAAACAACTAACAGTCTAAGCTACCCGACTCATTAATCCCCACAATCAGAAAATCATCATCAAAACAGAAAAACCTAACGTTGACACGATGTAGGGCCTTAAGGGCTGGAAACCTAACATCCACTTACCTGGCGTCCTGGCTATGCCGAGCATCGTCCTTGAAGAGCTTGGATTACCTAAGGCATTTCATAGCACGTCATTAGTATTAATCTAAATCATCCATTTCAAAGCTAAACGAAATCCCGAGCTAAGACAATTTCTTCAAAAACTCTAACTCATTTCGTTCGGGCATAACTAGACTCTTATTTTCGTGAAAACATCTCAAATTACTATTTCTAGCCTAATCCAACTAAAACCTAATTAAATGGGCCACTAATTTGGGTTCGGTAAAAACCGACCCGAAACTTCAAACGCGCGTAACTTTTGCGTCGGTTATCGGAATCGAACGATTCCAGCGGCCACGTACTCCACTAATAGCCTATTTTAATCTGCCAAAAGGAATTTCAAAACAAACGACCGTAGCCTGGTCAATTTATCAAAAACCCGAAACTGCCCTTAATCAGAAATTTTCCCTTTTTCGATTTTTCATCAAATTCCATCAATCTCTTCACCAATCGATCACATATACACTCAATTAACAATATCTAACCAAAAATCGAAGCTACACTCATCAAAACCGAAGTGCCCTAAATCGGCCTCACTGATTTTCGCTCAAATTGAGCAATCCACGGCCAAGCAACAATAGTCGGCCCAATATCCGGCAATCCAGAGCCAAGACCAACCAAAAACGGCCGGTGATCGGAGCTCAATCGAGCTCGTCACCCTCGGCCATAAACCGAACAAAACAGGGCCAAAATGCTTACCGTTCAGTTTTGTGCGCGAGGATGGACCGGAGCCCGCACGTCGCCGTCGTCTGGCCGGAAAGGGTCGGAAACCGCCGGCGTTCGTCGATCGTTGCCCTCCTCTTCTCCCCTGCGCGCTCTCGGCCTTCGGCGTTCGGGGCTGGAGCTCGAACAGAATGGCCTTCGGGCCATTCTGTTGTTTTATGTTATTAATATAATAATAATAATAATAATAATATAATAATAATAATATAATAATAATAATAATAATAATAATAATAATAATATAATAATAATAATATAATAATAATAATATAATAATAATAATAATAATAATATAATAATAATAATAATATAATAATAATAATAATATAATAATAATAATAATATAATAATAATAATAATATAATAATAATAATAATAATAATAATAATATAATAATAATAATAATATAATAATAATAATAATAATAATAATATAATAATAATAATATAATAATAATAATAATAATATAATAATAATAATAATAATATAATAATAATAATATAATAATAATAATATAATAATAATAATAATAATAATATAATAATAATAATAATATAATAATAATAATAATATAATAATAATAATAATAATATAATAATAATAATAATATAATAATAATAATATAATAATAATAATATAATAATAATAATAATATAATAATAATAATATAATAATAATAATAATAATAATATAATAATAATAATATAATAATAATAATATAATAATAATAATATAATAATAATAATAATAATAATAATATAATAATAATAATAATAATAATAATATAATAATAATAATATAATAATAATAATAATAATAATATAATAATAATAATAATATAATAATAATAATATAATAATAATAATAATAATAATATAATAATAATAATAATATAATAATAATAATATAATAATAATAATAATATAATAATAATAATAATAATAATAATAATATAATAATAATAATATAATAATAATAATAATAATAATATAATAATAATAATAATAATAATAATAATAATAATAATATAATAATAATAATATAATAATAATAATATAATAATAATAATATAATAATAATAATAATATAATAATAATAATAATAATAATAATAATAATAATAATATAATAATAATAATATAATAATAATAATAATATAATAATAATAATATAATAATAATAATATAATAATAATAATATAATAATAATAATAATAATAATAATAATAATAATAATAATAATAATAATAATAATAATATAATAATAATAATAATAATATAATAATAATAATAATAATAATAATATAATAATAATAATATAATAATAATAATATAATAATAATAATAATAATAATAATATAATAATAATAATAATAATATAATAATAATAATATAATAATAATAATATAATAATAATAATAATAATAATAATAATAATAATAATAATAATAATAATAATAATATAATAATAATAATAATAATAATAATAATAATAATAATAATAATAATATAATAATAATAATAATAATAATAATAATAATAATAATAATAATATAATAATAATAATAATAATAATATAATAATAATAATAATAATATAATAATAATAATATAATAATAATAATAATAATAATAATAATAATAATATAATAATAATAATAATAATAATAATAATAATATAATAATAATAATAATAATAATATAATAATAATAATAATAATATAATAATAATAATAATATAATAATAATAATAATAATATAATAATAATAATATAATAATAATAATAATAATAATAATATAATAATAATAATAATAATAATAATATAATAATAATAATAATAATAATAATAATAATAATAATAATAATAATAATAATAATATAATAATAATAATAATAATAATAATAATAATAATAATAATAATAATAATAATAATAATATAATAATAATAATAATAATAATAATAATAATAATAATAATAATAATATAATAATAATAATATAATAATAATAATAATAATAATAATAATAATAATAATAATAATAATAATAATAATAATAATAATAATATAATAATAATAATATAATAATAATAATAATAATAATAATAATAATAATAATAATAATAATAATAATATAATAATAATAATATAATAATAATAATAATATAATAATAATAATATAATAATAATAATAATAATATAATAATAATAATATAATAATAATAATAATAATAATAATAATAATAATAATAATATAATAATAATAATAATAATAATAATAATAATAATAATAATAATAATAATAATATAATAATAATAATAATAATAATAATAATATAATAATAATAATAATATAATAATAATAATAATATAATAATAATAATATAATAATAATAATAATATAATAATAATAATAATATAATAATAATAATAATAATATAATAATAATAATAATAATAATAATATAATAATAATAATAATAATAATAATAATAATAATAATAATAATAATAATAATATAATAATAATAATAATAATAATAATAATAATAATAATAATAATATAATAATAATAATAATAATAATAATACAATATTTTGTAATACATTGGTCTAATTTTTTTCATAACGTATATGAAAATATAATGTGTCAACAATTCAAATTTATCATATTAATCAAACAATTAATCAGCGGCATGTCAAGAAATAAGAATTATGAAACAAGAACAGAAGATAAATTTAGAATTACTCTATGATTATTCTCTAACTTTGTTATAAAAATTTTAATAAAAATAGAAAATACAAGATACATTATAATTCTAAAATTGTTAACTATCTCTTAACAATATTGAAACATAATTTAATTTTCCCAAAATTTCACACATGTAATAAGATCGTAACGTGTTAACAAGGGTTTGACTCGAATTGAGTTACTGATTTTAGCTTCAACCTCTTGAGATAGGCAAATAACTCAGTGTGGTTGTATTTTTGTAGTTAAATAAAAAATATATTCCATAGTAATTAATAAAATTTTAAATAATATGTATTTGTAGTCTGTCGATCTGCAGTTTTGCTGTTTGTAATAAACTACGACATGTCGACCAAACAACGATAGAGCTACGCAACTGAGCTTTTCCTAGTGAAAGATAAAACACTTCAACAACGGCTCTGGAGATTGTACTTTCTCGACCGCATGGAAGTTGCAGTTGAATATTCTCCGATTTCCTCTTCTCGATCCGTTTGCTGGGAATCCTTTAGATACTCTATACCGTCTGATACGTCAGAATCCACAAAGGCCGACCAATCTTCGTCGTCGTTCGATTCCCAGGTCAACTCTACAATTTTGTGTATGGAATTCACCTTATTGTATAGATTCTCCAGCATTATGTGGTTTAGCTTTTCATAATCCCTGCGTATTATCAATGAATTAGTTTAATGTGATAGAAAAATGATTTTCAACAGACATTTTGGGGATGCTTTACTAATTACCTGTATGAGTAAATGGAATGCAGAAGTTGAAGCATTGATAGGGCAAAAAATAGCAATCTGATGGTGTTAATTACAAATATTTGTTTCTCGAAGCTGTCTGAGAAAAACCGAAGAAACATGTATTCGATCAAGAATGTAGCACATAGGCCTGTGATTGAAAAATTATTAGAATGAGAAGTAGCATAGAAACTTGAGTTATTTTATTTTATGTTTAAGAAAGAAAATAATGAGAAATTTACCCATATAGAGCTTTGAACGAGCTGTGTATGTCTGCCGCGTACTGGTGAACATGTAGATGATAAATATGAGGATTGAGTATATAAAAAATGATTTGATTAGTCTTGATTCAAGCAGTAAGGCATTATGCAGGTTGAAAAGTTTGTCCAGAGCCAAAAACATGGTGCCTTGTTTTTTTTTTCAAAAGCCTCCTGTTGATGAAAAATGAAAGATTCAGGTGAGAAGAGGAGAATGAAGCCATTTGAAGAATCTTACAGCTTGAAGAGATGATTGGCAATTACCTGAGCTGATAGAATTGATTTCAAGTTTTCGACAAGATGATCATGTGCTAGTTTGAGCTGTTCTTGCCTCCAGAGGAGTTCTTCTTGTTGCTCGTGCCCAAGCTTTGCTAGTTTTTGTACAATAACCCTGCAAATTGAGGGAAAACAAAGACAACAAGGTATTAGAATTGTTTTGTTTTTGTTGAAAATCATGTGGGTTTTTTTTTGGGTCTGTTTTACCTGCTTTCCTCCAATGCTTCGGACTGAAAATTTGCAAGTGACCTTAGCCCATCAAGTGCTTGTGATTGCCCTTTTAGAAGTTCCTTCTGTTTGTTTAAGGAAACTC